>OZ038509.1:14948402-15003402 GCA_964036315.1 Acanthosepion esculentum | reverse complement strand
ATATATATATATATATATATATAGATAGATAGATAGATATATATATATATATATATATATATATATATATATATATATATATATATTTATTTATGACTCTTCGTTGGATTTGACATATGTGTGTCCATCCACTTACAGCATAGTCGATAGATGTGTATGTCCAATACGACACTTCAGTCCAACAAGAGACCACTTTTGGCATAACATTGTAGGACTTAATGCAGATTGTTTAGTCCTTGCTCTTGTCTCCCTTAGATGGTCGAGCCGTCCAAATTCAAATGCTTTAATGCCATTGTGAGTTATATATATATATATATATATATATATATATATATATATATGCCATTGTGATATATATATATATATATATATATGTGTGTGCATGTACATATTTACAGCTATATAATGCATAATAATTTTAATTCAACAAGGGAATTGTATAGAGAGCAATATTTTAAAATGCTATCAAACTACAAGAAATTCAAACTCCGAAAATAGCTTATAGCTGAAGGCACACAATAACACTAAGAAAGGGAAAAAAAGCAAAAAAAAGCTGCCGCTAAACAGAAAATATCAGATTTGAGAAGTTTTCTATATTAATTTTCTTTCTTTGTTCCTCAGTGAATATGAGGTGAAATACCATCTTTTATTGTAAGCTTTTTTACAAGCGGCACATGACAGATGAAATCACGAAGAAAAAATATAGAAAGGTGAATAAAAACACATATAAGTGCAAACAGGAAGAAATTGAAAAAATATATTTTTAGCATCAACGAAAAAATCCACCAGGAATTCCAGGAATGTGCATTGCTTTTCTATCCAAATGTCTTTACATTTTTTTTTTTTTGCCTTAATAATGATCTATGCTTGTATTCGGCAAATGGTTTTAATAATGCAGCAAGATCTTTGGATCTTAAAGACAATATTACAGTGGCTTCCTGTCAAAAAATACTGTCAGAAGAATGCTGGTAAATCCAATTAAAGTTGATTAGAAAATATTGTATATTTTATTAAAGATTTAAATTTTCTTTATTCTTCTTTTTGAAAAATGAAAACTTGATAAAGTTTTTAAGTCTGTGCAAAACATTAAATAAGAAAATGTTGAAAACTGCAAAATAATCATTTAAAGTGAGTAAATACTTATTTACATTATTCTTCATTGTTCAGGCTGTTGTCACATCTTTGTTATCATATTCACAATGTTTCAGCCCACTGGATAAAAGCATTGATTGAAGTAATCCAGCGACTTGAAGCAAAGAGTTGTAAGTTCAATACCTGACCACAGCAGATGTGAACAAAAACTTGAAGAGTTGTGTTATAAAAGAGTAATAACTGAAACTGAGATATTAAGAAGAGGCATAGCACATGGAACTAGAACAATCTACACTGGTGGACAAAATAAAGGGTTCAGTTCAGAATTCTAATCACATGAAGAAGGCTGAAGTGTACAAAAGTTGAAATATTGGGATGATGATAACAGTCCAAACAATCTAAATAGTGTAAAATAGTTAGAATACCCCATCTCAGAAATATAGACAAATTAGTAAATAGTTTGAAAATTAGTTAAAAAAAAAACCAGTGACATATATCATTAGAGTAATAAATATATGAGGGCACATATTTAGTGTAAAATAGTATGTGCATATATATATATATATGAGATAACAATATATATTTTTATACACGAAGAACAGTATTGGGAAAATTGTATGACAAAGTGAAAAAGTTTACTTGTGACTTGTTTCATCTTTCAGGACTTCATTGGACTAATTAATATATATATATATATATATATATATATATATAAAATTTTAAATTTAAGTTTATTTTCATAAAAAATTTTGAACATTGAGGAATCAGTGATCTGGTTTTTGCTAATAATATGATTTCAACTGGAAAATACCCCCTCATCTACAAAAAGATCTGTCAGTTAGTAATTCCCATTTCTCTGTTCGCTCCTCAGACCATTGATGAAGGACACAGGTGTGTCTAAAAATTCTGAACATAAAACATTTCTCTCCATGCTTCATTTCTGTCATATGGTTAATATTTAATGGTTTAATAGTTAGTATTCTTCCAAAGAATATCAGGATGCAGTCAAAGCAATATATATATATATATATGTATGTATATATATATATATACATATGTATATATACATATATATATATATATGTATATATATACATATGTATATATACATATATATATATATGTATATATATATACATGTATATATATACATGTATATATATACATGTATATATATACATATGTATATATACATATATATATGTATATATATACATATGTATATATATACATATGTATATATACATATATATATATTATACATACATATACATATATATACACACACATATATATATATATATTATATATATATATATATATTATACATATATATATATATATATACACATATATATTATACACATATATTATATTAAACATATATATATATTGTACATTTATACATATATTATACATATATATATGTATAATATATATTTTATATATATATATTAGGAATCAACACTGCATGATGACACCTTAATGTGATTTTGAACTTGGTCTAAATACTGCATTGAGGTGTGAAACAGTGTCATCAGACAGACATTGTCAGGTTAATGTTTAAATGAATTATTTTAGTCTAAATATATTCGATGTATCAATAGCAGCCAAAGCTTTTGAACACAACTTCAAAGATCAATAACTAGAATGCTAAATACTGAATGATTTAATTGAATTTGCAATCTAAAATATTTCGCTTTCTGTTCGATAAATATTCCCGTTGATTGTTTCAATCATTCTGGTTACTTTCAGTTTATCACGGTGATTTTTAGGTCATGCCTAAAAGCTTTTTGCAACAGCTGTAAATATACAGAGATAGAAAGGACAGTTGCAAAAGTTTCTAAAAAGACCGTGTCTAAATTAAGACTGTTTCATTTCTCAAAAAAGGAAATATAGAATAGCTGTTCAATATGATGTCATTGCTATGAATCACCTTCTAAGATTCCATTATGAATGAGTTCAGTTTCAAATCAAAGAACGTTCCCAACTGCAGCACAATGACTAAAAATGAATCAAACTCTTGCGTTGTTTCTTTGTTGGTCAACTGTGAATTGTCTTCTTTAACTGATCCACCTTTGATGGTCATCCATTTTGAAGATTGTCATATGACTTGTATTCATCATGTTAGAACATACAAAACCATTTTTAATCTGTTATATTGCCAACAATTGCATTTCAGAATGCCTGCCAGATTTGGCTCATCAATTCAGAGCAACTTTAAAATTATACAGTAGGCACATATATAACTGCTTATGACAAAAAAAAAAATCAATATATTTTAACATTGTGAATGATTCTGCAGACTGAGAGTGACTCTACCTTGAACAGGGCATATAGCCTGAATTGAAAAGAATTGGAAACATACCAAAAATTTCTAGAACATCTAACTGTAAACATCAATCTAATATACCAGATGCTACACAAATGATCAAGGGATTTGACAAAAAAAAAAATGATATATATATGTTTTAAGTTGTGTTTCTTTCAAAGTAATCCATTTCCTGTTGTTTACGCACTGCTCACAAAGGGTAGTGGCAAAATTCTATACAAGTTCACATGTCAATATATATATATATATATATATATATATATGAAATGATAAAAATATAGTTTTATGGTATGCTATATTTATGGGTAAATGTGCATAATATCAGAGATAGAGCGGACGTAAATATAAAACTGGACACTTAGGTCAACACCAAGTCGTGACAGTCAGTTTCGTGCATCAATGCTATCCATGGTGCTGACCTCAGTGTCCACTCTTCTAAAGTAGTTTAAAATATCTAGGTTATAACTAATAGCTTTAAATAATTTAAAAAAAAAAATAGTTGGACATCTCAATAAGTTAATTACCTCCCTTGACATTACTGCATGTGTATGTTTACATTATTTAAAAGATTTAAAAATTGTACAGTACATATGGTTAGTGTTTTTCACTTCACAAGTGAAAAATTTAATTTTCAGAAGAACACAGAAATTGTGTCTTGACAAAAACAAGACCCTGAAGATGACATTGTGCTTATGTTGAAAGTATTCAGGAATAAAATGGATATACATCAAGATGGTAATTTTCTTTCTTCTTTAATAAAGATACTAATACTCGTCCATAAATATGAGAGGATCCTATTATGAATAAGTAGACAAAACTTGTTTAAATTATTTAATGAGACATGTCTTAATATATATATATATTCTAATATTTTTTACTAGTGTTATTTTAAAATAATAATAATGATATATATATATATATATATATATATATATATTAGATAAAGTGTGGTCAGTCCAAAATTTTGTATCATCACAAGAACATGAATTAACAGTCAGATTGTATTTGCGCCTGAAGATTGCAGCAACTGCATGAAACTATGAGTCGTGCTATCAACGTTGCATATTATGTATATTCACTAATATATACTTATAGCTCTGTCTTATAACATTGAGCACTGTATTTATAACACCTGTGGAAGAAATATATATATATATATATACATAAGTAAAATTTTTCGTGCATCAATCTATGTTTTTTAATATACACACACACACACATACATATATATATATATAACAACTAAAAAGTTGTAAATTAAAAAAATATGTTTTTTTATGAAAGTATTTATTTATATTTTTATATATATATATGTAATTCGATATTTCAGATCGACCTCGATCTTTCATCAGAAATAACTGGTTTTAGAGGTTTGTTTACAAGTAGCGTACGTCGCGAGACGCAGACGTCACGTGATATGGAATGCAACTGTGTTTGAATATTTTTAACGTAAATCTAAGTGTAATAATATTTTTAGATGTTGTGTAAATTTTTTTTTAACTATATCTAAAAAAATGTTTAAGTATTGAAATATTTATAAAGATTTAAAATACCCAAGTCTTTATTTAACCCTAGTTTATATGTATTTAATTTTAAAATCCAGTATTTTTGTTTTTTTTCTGCGTGTGTATGCGGAACTGAAATCAGAATCTATCAATAAACATTTACAGTTGTCTAATGAGTGTCCTGATTGATTAAAGTGTTCAGCTATGGGGGAATAAGGATTGTTTTGACATATGGTTTGTTTATGATTGTTGAAGCAAAATCTAAAATTATTTCCAGATTCACCAATATATCCACTATATATATATATATATATTTATTATCTAATATTTTTTAGTAGTGCTATTGCCTACTACTGATAATAAATATATATTATCTAATAATTTTAATAGCAATAATAGTATATATTATCTAATATTTTTTTTACTAGCGCTATTTACTACAAATAATAATTATTATATATATATATATATATATATAAAATATTAACATCTAATATTTTTACTGGTGTTATTTTATGAGACTTTGAAGTGGAGGGTGGCATAACAATTGCCATCATAGAAAATGGAATGACCCAACAATTCAAACTTCAACCAAGACAATAGCCTCGTAAATACAACACTGATTTATGAATTCAGTGGCATAGTAATTCTAAGTTCAATCAGTGGGCAGTGTGGTACAGGGTCAGTAGAAACAGAGCAACCAATAACTGAGTATTTCTATAGCATGATATCCCTAGACATGAACAGCAAAATGAGAAAAATCTATCCCTGTACATTAGATAAAGTGTGGTCTGTTCAAAGTTTCCTGAAGGTGACCTTAATCAACAAGCACCTTTATGATAATAACTAAGATGAGGACATTAGCCTGAATGCAAATAAGGATAACTCCTCATTCCAGAAATTCAAACAGCTCTGTGTGTATGTGTGTGTATATATATATATATATATATATATATATATATATATGTATGTATGTATGTATGTATGTATGTATGTATATGTATATGTAATTTTTATATTATTTATATATTATATATGCATGGTACTTATTGGAAAGTGTTCAACATCAGTGATAGAGCTAACATATTTAGTTGGATTGATATGAGTTTGTGACCCTGGATTTCCATCTATTTGTGATCGTCAGACAAACACAGTGCTGCACAAAAGTAAGTGAACCCCTAAGATAGTATTAAAAAAATTGCCTCTTTTTTCAGATAATCAACAAATCTTAATTAAACTATATAAACATTAAAAAAAAACTTTTTTTAAAGATGAATTACAACAACTTTCAAAATTTTTTATCAATCTGGAATAAAAATATTAATTAAACTTAAAAATTAAGATGTGCAAAGGTAAGTGAGCTTTTATATTTACACTGTTATTTTGTTTTACATGGTTGCCAATAGGAATAACTTTTTGTGCATGTGCGAAAATGAAAATGACATGTGTTCATTTTTTTTGGTAAACTGTATACTGCAGTCAATCAATAGAACTCATTGAGTATTAAAAAGGGTGCAGTTAGAAACTAAATTTGAAAAAAATATGCTAAGCTCAAAAGAACTTCCTGAAGCTTTCAAAAAATACATAGTTGGAGAAGACTACAAAAAACTATCAAAACGATCTGGAGTGCATGTCTCCATTGTGCGACAAATTATTTATAAAGGGGAAGCCTTTGGTATGACAGCATCCCAATCAGGAAGTGGCCATCCACAAAAATAACTGTGAGAGCAAGTAGACATCTAGCCCAGGTGTATCCTCTAGTGACCTCAGCAGTTCTCCAAGACTCCCTGGCCAATGTTGGGATCAGTGTGCATATGTCTACAGTGCAACAAAATCTGAACGATGCCAGACTTCATGGCAGAATGCCTAGAAAAAAGCCACTGCTTACAAAAAAACACTAATGAGCCTGGCTCGACTATGCCAAAGCACATATTAATAAACTAGAAACATTGTGGCAAAAGGTTTTATGGTGGGATGAGACCAAATTAGAGCTTTTTAGGAGGAATGGTAGGTGGTATGTCTGGCAAGCTCCTAATACGGCTTTTGAAGAGAAAAAATTGGTGCCATGTTGAGCATTTGCTTCCATGTGTGTTTACACCTCTCTGGCCATAGCTCAATTAGAAATCATTTAAACACACACAGAAGCCTACCAAACCCCATCACAACATACTTGTAGAAAATACAAGTATAATAGCCTCATCCACATGTAAAAAAGACTAAAAATAATGGAAGCAATATTAATAAAAAAGTAAAAGCCAACGTTCAATAACATCATCTGTGAACATGGCTACAATGTGCTGACCATGTTTGGAAAATAATAAAACATTCCCATCATGGTAGAAACATACATAAACATTTTTAGTCAGTTAAATACCATACGCGATATGTGCTTTAGGTGATCATACATCTTTTGATACATGACTGATGAGGCAGATTTTTTTCCCACAGTAGGTTGCCATTTCTTTCTTTGGTAGACCAGTTGCCAACCAAGGCTATAGAACCCGGTCTGTCCTGCTATTTACCCATAGCTGGGGGGAGAAGAAGAGGATTCATACCTTTCCCAAGAGTATTAGCACATAAGTGAATGTAATGGATTCAATTGGCATTTGAACTCGGCTCTCCAATTCCACAATCTGAGCCACTATTGATTGCTCCACCATGCCTCATTTACACATTCATTTAAAAAGAAAAAAAAGCATCCTTGATAATGGGTAATAGAATAGCTGAAAGCACTCGGATATATAGAACATTTGGACAATTTTTAAGCTTTATTTTTTCCAGAAAAGAAAACATTTAAATGAACACAAATTTTTAGGGCACAGAATGAGGAAAGAGGACTTGGAAAATTTAACACTCATGAGACATGTTGAAGGCAAGTTTAAACTGCCACCACATTTTTCTCCATATATCTAAATTATAGTTAAACTATTTAATCCTAGAAAGTGAAAATTTCAATGAAGTATTTTGGGAAATTTCCAAGCTTTTGTCTGAAATTTAGAAAATATGAATTTTAAGCAAACTGACCACAATATATATATAAAAAAAAACAAGATGTGGTTTAAATAAATCTTTAAATAATTTTTATTGGCTATCAACCTTTCATTTTTATTTCAAGCCGAAACATTTTGGATTATAAAAACTTTTTTATTTTTTTTGCAAATGAATATTGTATGAACAATTTTTTGAGAATAACAACGATTTTTCCAGATGCAAGTCCTACTATTTAACCCATAGCTGAAGGGAGGAAAATGGATTCATGCCTTTCCCATGTGTATTTCCATGTAAGTAAATGTAATGACTTCAAATGAAATTCAAACTCGGTTTACCAATTTCTCATCCTAAATTGCTACCCATATATACACCCCCAGCATATCCTCCAAAAATAAGAGATATATAATACACAGTGATGACATGTACCATGCATAACAACTACATATTAATGTAACATTAAATTGAGCATATGCCCCTAATGGTATCATTGGGCATACTCCCCTTGTAGTATCTAATATAACAAAGCATACTCCCCTTCTAGTATTCAGTTCCTGTACAATCCCCAAAGTTAAGCAATGTCAAGCCTGTTCATTACTAAGATTGGTGACTGCTTGTGAATACCAGGTGCTGTAACTTTGGATGTGCGGGTGGTGTAATGGATAATGGCTTGGAATTGTTAATCGGAATGCCAAGTTCCAATTCCAGTTGGGTTTGTTATATTCACTTACATGCAAATATCCTTGGGAAAGGCATGAATCCATATCTTCTTCCCCAGTAATTAGTAAGACTTATATCACTAAAACCATTATTATCTCTCCCTCCCACAAAATAAAATAAAATTGCTTACAAAATATTTAGATTTTGAAATTAAGTAACCCATAGAGGTTGATATGCCACTAAACAAAAAACAATCAACAAAACTTTTCATTAATATATCAGACCATACTCCCTTCATCGTATCATTGATATAAAAATCATACTAGCCTTGTAATATCATTGATATCATGGAGTATACTTCTCCCATGATATAACAGAGCTTACTCTGCTTGTGGTATCATTGATATAAAAGAGCTACCCCTTCCCCATGATATCACTGGCATAACAGAGTGCACCTACCACTATATCATTAGCATAACAGTGTGCACCCCCCTCATGATATCATTTGCACAACAGTGTACCCCCATGATATCATTGGTGTATTCCTCCACATGATATCATTAACATAATAGAGCATAGTTATCTCATGCATACAACTAATTAAACCAAGCTTTAGAAAAAACCCCAAAAAAAAACAAAACTAAATGTGATATGAAAACTAATTAGAAAGAATCAGGTTGAAATCTGGCAAGCAAAGGATGCAGAGATAAAGTCTAAAGGATACGGAGCTGATAACAAAAAGATTAAAGGAGAATTGAAACTTGAAGAATGCTAATGAATTAGTGAAAAGGTAAAAAAATAAAAATAGGAGAGAGGGAGAGGTGGGGGGAAGCCATTAGTTCTTTTTACTGGAGACAGTGATACTTACACCAGAACAGAAAACTTTAAACTTCTTATTTCCATAATAAAGACGTCTTTAATGATTGAGTGTTCAGATAACGTTATTTAAGTGTACAGATTATGCCAACAACAAGAGCCACTGATTCATGATTTTAGCATATTGTTTTAATGGCTGAACTAATTGAAGTAAGCGTGCTGTCTGAAATATAAATGATAAGTAGATTTTTATTCTGATCTTCTTCATTTGTGTACCTGGTCCTTTCAGGACGTGAGCGATCATGGCTCCCCATAATTTCCTGAGTTCTGGGTATGACGAAAAACTACATCTGGCAGCAAGGCCTCTGATCACAAGATTGTCAGTTTTCAGGAGTGTGGAACCAATTCTTAATTGATATTGTTCCCAGGTCCACCCTGATCCAGGGTGGTAGTACCTGTTAGGGTCCCAGCTATGGGCAAATAATGAAATCCCAAACAAAAACAAAACACTATGAAAGCATAAAAATACATTTTTATAGTAAAATTACCAGCAATACATTTTTGTGTTGCAAAATGGCCAGCAAGACAATTTTAAAGGAAATTGACCAAATTTAAAGCATAATTTTATAGAATTACCAACAATACATTTTATCTGTAGTTGAAGGCATACAATTAACTTTAAAATATGTTTATTTGAAGCCATAAAATTGTGTTTCAAATATTTAGATTTCAGCATAACCCACAGAAGTTGATATGCTTCTAAACAAAATCAACCCAACAAGCAACATGAAAGAACTCTTTCATGACATGAATCCATATAATATCCTACAATTTCTGAAAGAAATCAAACTGCATTCCAAAATATAACTTCAACAAAACTACATCATAAAACATAAATATCACTGCTGCTAGTAATCATGTCCACACAAACATGTATATACACAAAAGCTGAGTATTATCTACCATGTGTTCAGTTGTGAAAGCAGAATAACATATTTTTATTATTTCAAAGTTCCCAAGAAAATTAAATATAAAAATTAAATGTCACATAAGATGTTGATGTGCCATTAAACAAACAAATCAAATAATCTCCTGTCTTTTGAAGCTCTTATTAAATTTGGTATTTTTGTTATCTATCCTAAAGTTTGCTGCACCATCCATTTATTAGGTAAGTTATGCATTGTTTTCCTTTGTTCCTCTTGCCTTCAATCTCTCCTGTTCTGTGAGTATCAAATTTTCCAAAGCCCCCTTTCCTAATTATGTGCCTAAGAAATTTCAACTGGCTCTTCCCGATGTTAAGTATAAGTTTCCTTTTTGTTTCCATTTTCTGTAAAACTTTATCATTGATCACAAGTTCGGCCCATGATATTCTCAGCATCCTTCTGTAGAATCACATTTTTTGTTGCTTCAATTCTCTTGTACACCTGTGAGGAGATTGTCCAGCATTCATTGCCATATAGGAGGACTGATATTATGTAATAGTACAACACTCTTTTCTTTATTTCTAACAAAGTTTTTCTGTTTACTAATACTTTGCTTAGCTTTTTTGAAGGCATCATTGTCTATCCCAATGTGTCTTTGGATTTCAGAGTCACACTTTCTGTCCTCTGTTAAAATATTATTTACAAATTGAAGGACAACATCATCTAGAGAACAACCAAATTATTTAGAAACTAGTTAAAACACACACAAGTATTTTTTTTTAGTATATTAACTTCTATTATACAAGGACGTGTAGGTAGTATAACAGGTATCAGATTGGAAGGTGGAATTGGCAGACTGAGTTGAAATTATATTGCATTCACTTTCACACAAATGCTATTGAGAATGGCATGAACCGGTCTCTTCACCCCTTCTGCAGCTATAATTTAAATAGCAGGGTAGACTGAGCTATCTTTCCTTAGCTGGTAATCTGTCTAAGAGAAGGACAACACTGAATTCCAAACTTCAGAAAACCAACAGGAGACCACTTCTCTATCTTTCCCAAGAAGACATGGCTGTTTGCACATAATAAAGAAAAATCAATAGAGTCATAATCCCTATGATCTTGAAGAGAGAAGGAACATTTTTTTTAACATCTATAAAGAACATACAGTTGAAATTCTATTGCATTCACTTTCACACAAATGCTATTGAGAATGGCATGAACCTGTCTCTTCATTTACTTATCAGTTAAATAGCTAGGTAGACTGGGTCTCCTACATTGTGTAGAGAGATGAGACCTGCATTTTTTTCAAACATCTATGAGGACCATAGGTTATCATCAAAGAAGTAGCTGTATTTTGTTCAATCTAAAGATAAAAATGAATGTAGAAAGTTGGCTCAGAAGAAATACAAGAATAGGTATGATTGGATAGGAACAGTAATCTACTGGGAATTTTGCAAATGACTTACTGTATTTAAGACATCTCACCCATTTTAGCAGGGAAAATTAAAAATACTGCCAGATAATGCATTGAATGTCACATCAATGTTCTCAATTTGACAGCTCAAAACAAGTTTCTTTTGATGCAGTTAATATAGATTTATGAAATAGGAGCAAGAAAAAAAAGAAAAAAAAAAAGAAAAAAAAAAGAAGAAAAAAAAAAAGAAAAAAAGGGTGTTATATATGATATGAGGGATGCTGAAAGTACACTTCCCAAAATCTGACCGAATGACAAAACAGAAATTTTATGAGTGGGCCAAGAACTTTTCAGCATCATCTAACAAATTCGATCACAGACAAGGTTAATTCTTTGGTATATTGAAATAAAAAAGAAATTTGAAAAAAAACTCATCCAAATCAGAAGGCCAGATCTCTTCATCATCAATAAATAAAAGACTTGCCAGATTATAGGATGTTTCTTTTTGAAAAGATCACAGAGTAAAATACACAAAAGAAAAAGCCAGAGAAATATCTTAACCTTGCACTAAAAAAGGAAAAAAAAATCATATATATATATATATATATATATATATATATATATATATATATATATATATATATATATATATATATATTATTATAAAAACACGAACTCTTAAAATGCCATGAGATGATATTTATTTCATTAAGGTTTGGAAATATCCATACTGATTATCAATATTATTATCATTATATATATATATGTATGTATGTATGTATGTATGTTTAATCATTTCACCCCAAGCAAGGCAATAAAGATGCTGAGATGCAAGGAGTTACAGAGTATGAGAGAATATGAGAAAAAGAGAATATTATTAAGGAGAGAGAAAAATAAAAGAACAGCAATTCAGAAAGCAACATAATGATTGACATTGCATTTAAATTTTTAAAGATCAAAGTTGCCTGGAAAGCAAAAAGCCGGGAGAGAGTTCCACAAGCAAGAAGTACAAGAGAAGAAACTGTTAGCATAGAACATAGAGTTACATCTAACCATTTCAACTGTAAAATGATGAGCCCTAACTGCCAATCAAGTACCATGCTTAAAATCATAAATTTTAGATACCCAAAAGGAAACTTCATCAGAACAATTACCACAAAAATATTTATAGGAAAGGGGACAGGGAAGCCAAGTTATGGTGGGTGGGAAATTGACTGAGTTTCATATATTCGAAATCCAAGAGCATAATCGAAACCCTCACGATAATTTTTCTCAACCCATTCGGAGTTTACTCAAATTTGTCATGTAGTTTAGTTGCTGCTGTTCCATGCTTCTCTTACACACATGAGTGTTAAATACTCCAAGCCTTTTTGCCTCATCTTGTGTCTCTTTCTAATGATTTACACTACTTACATTGTTCAGACTGGTGTCCTCATCTTTATTTCCATTTTTGCAATGTTTTGACCATTGTACACTTTCACCTCCTTCAGATGATATACATTGGAATTTTAAACTGAACCCTTTATTTAGTCCACAGAAGTAGATTGTTCATATTCTACATGTCATGCCTTTTTGGAATATCTCAGTTTCAATTAATTCCCTTTAGTAATTCAACTCTCCAAGTTTTGGCAATAAAGATGAGGACAACAGTTCGAACAGTGTAAATAGTTACAATAATCTCAGAAATATAGACAGGTGTTGAAGGACTGGTACAGACCATGGCGTACTTTCTGACTGTTGCAATTTGCAATAAATATGTGAGACAAGCTGGATTTTTTTCATTAACATTAAATGTTTGCATATTTTCTGAACATACCCTGTACAAATGAATGACGCAATCAATAAAAATCATTGTGAGGTTTGTTTTTAGGATCAAATTTGAATCTGTTCATAAAAAGTCAAAGCTCTTCTCCGACAAGAACCTCCTTTTTATCCCGACTGTCAGACGTGAAAAGCCTGTTTGTATAAATTTAAAAAATTAATCAAACTTGGGTATACTGCAATGTCAAAATATATTATTATGTTTCTTGAGGATTTTTTTGTTATAGCCATGTGCCTCCAGAATGTAGGCAAGCATGACTCCCTGCAGATTCCCTTTAGTTTTCTTTTTATTATCTGAATTACTGTGAATTCTTGGGAAAGATAGTGGACTGATTCCTCATTGGCTTCTCCATTTTTTTGTCATTTAGAGTTGTCCTTCTCTTAGACTGGTTGACAGCCAAGACTGGAGAATACAGTCTAGCCTATTGAACCCATATCTGGGGAGAAGATATAAGAGGTCATGCCTTTTGCAATGGCATTTATGTGAAAGTGAAAACAACCGATTAAATTGGAATTTGAACTCAGCTCATTGATTCCACTTCTCATGCCAATATCAATTGCACCGCATGCATATCCTTATTATGATTATACTTCTAAATAAATATATATATATATATATATATATATATGTATGTATATATATTTATGATAAAAATATTTTTACGATATACAATATTTACAGGTTAAAGTTCTAAATATCAGGATAGGTGTATGTAAATATAAAAGTCCTTAATGTTCACTTTTATATTTTAAATTTATATATGTTTAGATATAAACTTATTTTTAAATATATATATATATATATAAATTTATATATATTTAAATATTTATAAAAGAACCTGTTCTTTTATTGTTCTCTTTCCTATTTTTCTTTTTCTCATATTCATTTATACTCATTAACTCCTTGTGTCTTAGTGGCTTTGCTTGGTGTGAAATGATATATATATATATATATATATATATATATATATATATATATATATATATATATATATATATATATATATATATATATATATATATGAGTGTTTTTATTTTTTTTAAACATTAGCCGCAAAACAGTGGCTGAGACCAATTCTTAAATTAGTAATTGTTTCATCAAGATGGAATTAAATTATTTTGGGAGTGAATGACTTAATTTATTCAGATATTTATATTTTTCTCTACTTAAACAAATGCATATTGACATTAAAGTGGTTACTAAATTTTTATTGGTTTTTAATGGCAGCAGAGCTGGAAATCATATATCTTTATTTTTAATCTCTACTTGAGGTTTTTTTAAGTAGCATCCTTGGAACATTCGAGCCACTTTTGATAAAAGCAGTGTAGAAGCATAATGCTTGTAATCTCTTTGTTGTAAACATCTACAATAAGAAAATATTGTTTTAAAACAAATCCAAGTTTTAAAAATTGTAATAACTTTTATGTGCTAATGTTTTTGACACTCCTAGATATTTTCTCCAAACAATTTGATGATGTTTAAAAACTTAAATAAAATAAGCGCTTAAGAAATGAGTTAATACAGAGTGTGGCAGAAATAGTTCCTATATTTTAACCAATCACCTGTGCGATGCTTGTGAACTTAGGCCAGTGGCAATGGTGTTTTCATCTAGCTAATGTCTTACCAAATTTTCTCAGATGCCATCATGGCTTGAACTGGTGCACACCGTGTGTTTGCTGTTGAAAGGATTTTTAAGACTGGTGATTCTGTAATTGCAACCCTCAGAGATCTATTTTCATGTAATGTTGGAATTCATTTTTGAATAGCAGTCATCTTGGTCTTTTTGTCAACCTTTAAAATGTGGGAGGAGGTATTCCTGCTGCACTTTGTATTTATTTTTTCACATGATACAAAATGAATTATACAGAAAAATTATACACAAGAGAGAAGAGAAAGAAAATAATCAAAGAAATAGAATTTACTTAGATGAGAATGAAATTTTGCAATAAAGACTTCCAAGTGAATGACAAAAGGAGACATTATTAATCTATAAAGGGAATAGATGATTCATGCCTTTCCCAAGAGTATTACTGTAAAAGGAAATGCATAAGATTTAATTGTTTATTTTATTTCATTTATTATCATTTCATGCCAAGCAGGCAATAAAGCCACTAACACGCAGGGGGTTATTGAGTGTGAAATAATATAAGAAAAACATTATTAAGGAGCAAGAACAATAAAAGAACAATTACATTTAAATTTTTGAAGATCAAAGTTGACTGGAAAGCAAGAAGCCGGAAGAGAGTTCCACAAGCGAGAAGTGAGAGAGAAGAAACTGTTAGCATAGAGCTTATGGTTACATCTAGCCATTTCCACTGTACAATGATGAAGCCAATTTAATACTGCACTTAAATTCATAGAGTCTAGGTAACATAGAGAAGAGTTCAACAGAACAAAATTAGTATTTATATCTGTTTGTTTTTCTGAGCATTTATGAAAATTGTGGTAGAAAAATAGTCCACAAGTTGAAAATTCAAAAGCCCCCAAATCGCACGTGTCAGACAGTCTTTGGACTCAGTTACCAAGTTGTACGGTGAGATGTGCACAATTCATCAAACGAAATTCATATGAGAGAGGGAGAGAGAAAGACCATGTTTGATTGTTCGGCTGATACTACGCACTAAACATGAGCATTTTGTTCAGTGAAGTAATCCACTAATCTTTGCTACAAAAAATTATTAATAATAGGACATGGGTTAAGCATTTCTAAAATAGTAAGCAAAGCCAACTGCAGTTATTATCACTAGCTGTATAAAGTATATTCTTTGTAAGGCAACATAGTTTTGAATTCAGAATTGTCCTTCTCCTAGACTTGTTGCCAATCAAGGCTGAAGAGCTCAGTCTGCTCGACTATCTAAACTACAGCAGGTAGAAGAGAGTGACATACCTTTCTCAAGAGTATTTGTGCATAAGTGAATGTAATGAACTTGACTGGAATTTGAACTCTGCCCTCCAATTTCTCAATCCATGATCATTTCATTAGCTGTATATAGTATGTACTTTGGCAGGGCTACATACGGTTTTTGAATTCAGCATTGTCCTTCACTGAGACTGGCTGCCAACCAAGGCTGAAGAGCCCAGTTTGTTCTACTATTTAACTGATAACTGTGGGGAAAGATATGATTCATATCTTTTCCAAGGTTATTTGTGTATAAGTGAATGTAATAAACTCAATAGGAATTTGAACTTGGCACTCTGATTTCTCATTCCAAGTTGCTACCCGCTGCACCACCTGCACTTCAGCTGTAAAATAACAAACCAACAAAATTGTAAAAAATGAGAGCTAAGATGGAAGTAGTGAATTCAGTTGAGAAATTAAAAAAAAACTGTCAGAACTGGCTTATATGAAATTTGTTATATTGAAAGACAAAAGCCAAGAATCAATAAAATATTGGTGGGGGAAGTGCAAGAAACAAAGAGAATCTCTTTGCTAAAATACATCTCTGCTGAAAATTAAATGGTAACTACTATTCTTGACAAAGATGAAGGTATTTTCACATCATTGTTTGGAATAGGCAATTCTATTTACAAGAAAATTCATTCTTAAAAAAATTCTGCTCTTTTACATATATTTTTAAATTTTCAAATAATTATCTTAACAGATATTTTAGAAAAAAAACTGAAATACACACTTTGCTTATAAAAGAAATAAACATTTTCCTGGTTTTAAACAGAGAAAAATTCTTTATAGATAATTTGTCTTGTCTCACTCATCAACTATAAAATATGGTAGAACCATTTTAAAATAAAAAGGCTGATATTTTCATGCAAAACTGTTATATACTGTATCTATGAATACTAATAGGTATGTCCCAATCCTCATAAATACGTTGGACACTATTGTAAGTGGGGGTAATATGCTATCTAAATAGTCCATCACAAGCAGTGGTTTACCAAATTCACACTGCTGGCAAGTAATGTATCTTTTTGATGTTATAACGATTACCATTTCATTTCCAATCTCCATTTTGGTTATTCCTCATTCAGTAACCTTTTCTGGGTTACAACAAAAACAGATTAAAATATAGTTTTTCAATTTTTTTCCCCCATTATAACATGTAACCCAATACAACCTGCCACATGGATGAATGGCTGACCTGCTTTCCCACTAGCTTTTCTACTGGTGAGGACAAAAAGCAAGAGACCTGTCAAAGACTAGATGAGCTTCTTATAGGTGCCAATGACCAACGTGTGTGTGTGTATATATATATATATATATATATATATATATATATA
This sequence comes from Acanthosepion esculentum, assembly GCA_964036315.1. NCBI lineage: Eukaryota > Metazoa > Mollusca > Cephalopoda > Sepiida > Sepiidae > Acanthosepion > Acanthosepion esculentum. The sequence continues at coordinate 14,985,609 of OZ038509.1, read as the reverse complement.
TATATATAGTGTATCAAAATACTTTTACAAACTTTGGGAATGGGTCCCACACACTAATCACGGGCAAAAGACTATATAAACATATGTCTACAAATCCTTTGTTTTTGAGCTATTAAGTTTAAAGAAAGTTTGTGGTAGATGGCGCTGTGTTGCTGTGTAGACTAGGTTACATTGGTCATTCATGTACATTTGTGACTAGTCTGTCTTCAGTGTTTAATGTATGTAGTAGTGAGTTAACCGAGACGTGTTCTGCTTGACAATGGCAGGATATTCATATGAGCAGGCAGACATGATTTTTACATATGCCTGAGTGAATGGTAATGGATGCAAGGCTGCACAGTTGTATCAGATGACGTTTCCAGACCGAAGGCAGCCGTGCCATCCAACCTTTACTGCTGTTTATTGTCACGTTGCTGAGACAGGATCCATGGCACTACAAACTAAGTATTTTGGGGATTGTACATTTAACAACGTCTACCGTAAACTTTAAACATAATAACTCAAAAACGAAGGATTTGTGGACATGTGTTTATATGGACTTTTCTCCTTGTTTTGGTGTGAGGAACCCACCCCCAAAGTTTGTAAAAAGTATTTTTGATACACCCTAACTTGCACTGATTTTAAATGTGAATTAAGTTTAAGTGACTAATGATTTTTTTCTTTTTCTTTCAGATTTAACAACTTAAGTTTTTGGCAATTTCAACCATAGAAAGATTAACAATCAAAAAATGTGTTAAAGTTATCAAAGCCTATTACGAAAATGGATGTTCAATAAGAAATGCGTTTTGCGCACATCGCAATTATTTTGATCAACATAATCGATCAACCAAGAGTGTAATTGGAAACGATGTAATGTTGTTGTGGAGAGGTTCAATTCCTGCACATGATGACAAATAGAAGTGTCTGGATTTTCGGCCACATTCTCATTCACTGTAGCAATGTTTTCAGATGAACAGCATAAACAAGCATGCAATGGTCTTTTCACATCTGTCACCAACCCAGTTTGTTTGAATTTACAAACAATTTTTTTCCAATTGCACTCTTGTAACTTTAATATGCTGTTTGATTGTTAATCTTTCCATGATTGAAATTGCCAAAGACTTCAGTTGTTAAATCTGAAAGAAAAAGAAAAAAATCATTAGACGCTTAAACTTCATTCACATTTAAAATTTGAGGTTAGGGTCATGTCTCAAGCCTTGAATGGCAACATTCCTAGGAATGGTGTTTTGATAAAAGCACTTGGTATCCTTGGACTACCATGAGCATCGGGCTTTGTAAAATCTTGCCTCAAATCATTATGACAAGAGAACCACTGTAAGGTAGAATCCACATTGGTTTGTGTGAGATTAATCCTGGTCTTGCCTCAAAAAGAAAAAATGGCTATGGATGTATAATTAACAGTACAGTAGTGCAATGGTTAATGGTTTGGAACATGAAATTGGTGAGTCAAGTTCAAATTTCGGACAAATAAGTTAGTTATATTCACTTTTGAAAGCTTGCTCTTTGGAAAGGTATGAACCCATCTACCCCTCCCCCAATTATTGGTTAAAGAGCATGGACAGATTGAGCTCTCTAGCCTTGGTTAGAAACCAGTCTAGGAGGACCATTCTGAATTCAAAATAGTTTGTAGTCCTGTTGTAGCAGATAATACGCAACCACTGACAAGATCACGGAGTTTACAATGACTATAATCTTAATTGTTGCCAACCTGCAACTGTGTTGATGCCTTACTATTATTATCATTATTATTATGGTTAACAAACTTTAAACATCCAAGTCATAATAATTTTTTTTTTTATTTTTGTCATGTCAACACTGATATTTTAATTAGAAAATAAATTAAGATGGAAGTATTGCAAATACATTTTAATTGTATTTAACCATAGTAAAATCTCTTATAAAATAAATTTTCATTTTAAAACCTATTGTGTTTTAAGACCTGCTAAAATAATTTTTGCAATCATCTTAAGATGAAATGCAGTTAAATCTTTTTGCTGTCTTTTTGTTATCACAACATTTAAGACAATCCATTGTATAACCTTCTTCAGATGTCTAATCTATATAGAAAGAGATGGTGAGGCTGTGTTTTTGGTAGTGCAAACCAGAAAACAATTACAAACAGAAAGGAAATAGAAGAAATTATATACTGATCAGACCAATCCTTTCATAGTAACACACATAGTACAAATGATTCCATATTAACCAAACCAATCCATTCATAAAAAGTGTTTCTATTTTGATGAAAGCAACCCATTGACAGTGATGCACATAACAGAGGTGATTCTATTCTTTTTAATTATGTATATGAGATTGCTATCTTTTTTTGCTGAGTAAAAAAAAAAAAAAAAAAAAAAATCACTGTATTGAAAGATATACAGAGACACACAAAAGTTTGAGTTCAATTATCTGAAGAACTTTTGGAATAATTCATCTCTTAATTACACAGCTCCTCAGTGTCATTAGACTTCTCTGTGGAGTATAGGGACACCATGCTAGGTGATGCAGTGGTGATTTCCATAGCAAATAGGTTTTTACGGGATGGAGTTGCCAGCTTCATGAAAAATGGTTTTGAATTCAGAGTTTTCTTTCTCTTAGAATAATTGCCAACCAAGGCTCAAGAGACCTGTCTACACTACTATTTAATCCATAACTGAAGAATGAATGCAACAAACTCAGGTGGAATTTGAACTTGGCATGCTGAATCCACTTTTCTTTTTTTTTTTTTTTTTTTTTTTTAAGCGTATCACCCCAAGCAAGGCTGGAGGCCACTATCATGCAAGGGGTTAAAGAAGGGTTGGAGGGAGAGCAGATAGGAGTGGTAAAGGAGAGGATGTGGAGAAAGGGAAAGACAGTGGGTCGATCAAGGCAAGGGGGTTACAGAAGATTTGGAGCGAGAGCAGATAGGAATGAAAAATGAAAGGATGTGGAGAAGTGGTTAATTTCCCAATAACTGTTACAATGCAGACATATCCTAATTACAAAAAGTACAGAATGGATTCTAATTTTCTGAATTCAATTATAAATCCAACCTTGAGAATAAGGTGTTCCCAATTCTGCATAATTTTGTTTTCAAAATCAACGTATGAAGTACTTCTTTTTTCATAATACCATGTCCCTTCAGAACATAGGTGATCATGGCTCTCCACAAATTCCTTTTCTTTAATATCTGTAAATTGCTGTGCCTTTGTAGGAAAGCTAGGCGAGTAGATATTCGTCCTTCATGGTTTTCAATCCAGAGATCTCCTTCTCTTAGACTGGTTGCAAGCCACGGCTAGAAAACACAGTGTATTCTGCTATTTAACCAATAGCTAGGTAGAGAAGAGATGGACGTGTATTTCTCAGTGGCATTTGTGCAAAAGTGAATGCAAATGACTAGGCTGGAATTTGAACCTGGCCTGCCAATACACCAATACAACTGATATCTGTTGCACTACTAATACTGAACTTTAATAACAGATGACAATATAAAAAAAATAGTTCTAGGAAAAAAGAGTATAATAAAAATATAAAAATGTTAAATTTTAATTAAAAATTCAAGAACAGGTTTTCATGTAATACTCCTGCCAATTATATTGATAATGATTTTATTATTTGATTATTGTCGGTTGAATCCATTAGAGACAACAATCTAATGACAATGAACAGACCTAAATTAAGATTTATCAATTTGTATGCTGTTTTAAAATAAAAATCTTTAGAACCCCCGACTTTCCAAAAGCAGAATTTCTTGCTGAAGTTATTTCTTGCCATTTTTATTCAGCAAAAAGAATGAAAACATCAAAGTAGCTGGCAGGTCTTTTTTTAATAACATTTTTTTTTTTACTCTAAGGAAATTTTCTTAAAGTAGTTTCACATTAGCCTGAAGGATCAACAATTGATGATTCTAAGTATAGAAGTACAAAGTTAGATGAGCTCTACTCAGGGTAAAGCCTATCACATTCCAAGAAAAATATAGTTTATTTTGAGAGATCCGTCTATGTTACCTTTTTCCATGTATGAAGTTTTCTTGAAAATCTTTTGCCAAAGTAGGTAGCAATAGATTTTAAAATAAATGCATTAGTTATTATTTATAGTAGCACTACTTAGACGACATCAAATGTATCTATCTGTAGTCAGGTTTTTCAAGCTTTTCACTATCTTTTCATTTAAAGCTAACGTAACCAAATGATAGAATAGGGAATACTATCTGACCAACAACAATGTCCTAGGAAAAGCCAACAGTTAAAGCATTGAATCACTGATCGTGAAACACCTGATGGTCAAGATGTAGTAAGAATGGAAGAGTCAAGGTTTCCACATCATGTTTTATTCATTGAACTCACTTCATAGTGGGGGTAGCACCTGTTAGGGTCCCACCTATGGATAAATAGTGAAATCCCAAACCAAAACAAAACACTATGAAAGTATGAAAATACAATTTTATAGTAAAAATACCAGCAATATATTTTTATATATATATATATAAAAAAAATGACAAACAATAAATTTTATCTATCATTGAAAGTATACAATTGCATTCAAAATATTTAGATTTCGGCATTAAATAACCCATTGGTTGATATGCTGCTATGCAAAAATCAATCGACCAACCACTTTGGGGAAAAGACCATAGGGTTGCTCTCTTCAAAGAACAACTCAAAACAACACTAAAACCCACTCGACTTGAGCCTAAATCAGATGAGTGAGTAGCCATGGTCAAATGCAAAATAAATAACAGAACTGTCCAACAAACAGAATAAACAAAGTTTGCAATAAAAAGAAAAAAGAACAGGGCAAAAATGAAATAATATCAAGCAAGCAAGCAATATATGCAAGGAACAATGAAGAAGGCAAAAAATCGAAACACTAAGAATTGGCATTGACACACAAAGGCAAGGTTAAACAAGCGAATGTAGCAGTCTGTCTTCTAGACAAGGCAGATCTGGACTGAGTTGAGTCAAACTGTAAACCAGCCTATTTTATTGGCTAAGAAAAATATCCCAGCATGCATTTGCAGACTCCTGCCTATAAAAGAAGGAGGGGGAATGTTTTATCATCATTCCCCATTTGGATTGAAATCAACAAAATCGTTTGAAACACAAGCCTAAGACCATACCAACTAGTGGAGCCAATAACCTCAAAGTCACCAGAAAAGGAAAGGAAGAAGTCAAATGACCAGTGAAAAAGGCTCAACAAAATCAGCCTCATCCTCCACCAACATTACCATACAGTCAATACCATCAACTGCTCCATCCAAGAATTGGCCTACTTAGTTATTAATGCCATCATCGTAAACAAAGCGATTAAATTCTTGAATACAAGGTAAAGCTGATGACGATCCAAATGATGTAATTCTGTGAAAAAATAAACTTACAAATTGCCTGGAAATTTTAAAAACCTCTAAGATTATGAATCCCAAATATACTTGGGGTAATTTTCATAATGTACTTTGGATTCTTAAAGTTTATTAGATTATTATTTACTTTATTTAAAGACAGACTATTGTACTCATCTTTGTTGTTGTTATCGCAATGTTTCAGCTGTTGTACCCTCTGGCCTTCATCAGGTGAATGTCAAACCGAGAAACCTTCAGAGGATTTCAAACTGAACATTTTATTTAATTTATAGGAGTAGATTGTTCTCATTTCACATCTAGGAATATCTCATCTAGTTCTTATTTTAATACTGCTCAGTTATTGCTTGCAGTCAATTTGAGCTTATTGAACTGATCTGACTTAGTATTAAAACAGGAGTAAATGAGTGTTTCAGCAGCATAGATAGCGAGTTGAGAACTGATAAGATTAGGAAGTTGATTTGTATTAAAAATGTATTAAAGTCTCAAACAATAAATTAACCGTTTTTACTTGCAATTTAAAAAAAAAATTTCATACAGTAGCATTGTTTCATACTAAGTACCATCCTGGGTATGATGATAAACTACATCCGGCAGCAACACTTTATTTAATTTATGGGAGTAGACTGTTCTCATTCCACATCTAGGGATATCGCATCTAGTTCTTATTTTAATACTGCTCAGTTATTACTTGGCTTGTTTCCATTGAGTCAAAATCAATCAATGTATTTTCTTGTGCATAATACAACTTGACTACAATAAGACCCCATGTTTCTGAAGCTAAAAACAGAGAATATTCTGTAGGACAGCCATCTGTATGTAAATTGTTTTGAAAAGTTGTACCATATTATCCATTAAGATCTCAATGGTGTCCTGGTTTTGATGATAAACTACATCCTGCAGGTTTTGATTGGAAGGTTTTGAGGAGCATGAAACCATCTCTTTATTGCTGTTGTTCCCAGGGTGGTAGAACCTGTTAGGATCCCAGCTATGAGTAAATAGTGAACACCCCAAACTGGGGCCAAAACACTATGAAAGTATAAAAATACTTTTTTATAGTAAAAATACCAGCAATATGTTTTGGAAAAAAAATATTATCAGCAATACATTTTTGTAAAAGAAATTACTATTGCGCCCAAGAAAATTAAATTCTAGCATTAAATGACCGATAAGGAATTGATATCCCTCTAAACAAACAAACTAGATCTCAATGTTGTACATATATTTCACTAAATTATTTAATTTTTCACAATATTAAAGAATGGAAAAGAACCGGATGTTTGGCCATTATATGTTTCATCTCCTAATTTCCATTTCAAAACTTATTTTCAAATTTTTGGAGAAAGATGCTTTGTTAAAACATTAATCTTATCAAAACATGACAGATCTTGTATATTACCTTTTTAATTTTTTTGGCTCAATTTTCATGAATTTCCTGTCTTTGAAACAATGTTTTGTAAACAATTATCAACACCTGCCTACTTTGTGTTATCATCTACTGTGCCGAATGTATTTGCAATGTTGTTTCAATTAAAAGTTTTTTTTTATGCTGACTAAAAATTTCTGAAGACATGTACTTGTGTATAATACAAACCCACTTTTTTGCCTTTACTCTTTGTTGAAAATCTCTCACGTTATTACAAGAAAATATGATAATTAAGATAAAAAATGTTTTACTTCTCACTAATCATAGCAGGCGTTTATTAAATGAATTGCACATGCACAAAATAAAACAAAACTTAAGCACTTCTTTTTAAATTGGGAAGTAAAATGTAGATGAAGTTTGAAGGACTTAAATTTAAAAATTTCAACAACCAATTTTGCTTCAATAAACAGAACTTATTTTCAAATTTTTTAGGAAAAAGTGCTAACTACACCTACCATTTTGTTTTTATCTTATAGGAATACAGGTGCTTGGATTATTTGAAGGTGTGATGATCAAAATTGAAGTGGAGTTGGTAAGAGTTTAGAATAGAGGCAATACTGAATAGTTTTTGATTCTTTATGTTTGGATAAATGGACCACCAGGTGATATGAAATTTTCTTTGAGTATCATAACCTAATTAGCCAGGTTTTCTATAAGCTGACAAGCCATCATTTATCAAGTTGTTTGTTAAGAAAAAAATCTCTTCATTAATGACGAATACTAAAAGTGCTTCAATTTTCATTTTCTGCATGCATGCCTGACCCCTATTCAAAACTCTTACCACTCAGTTTCCTTCTTTGGGATATCTGAACATAGTATATAAGTGGATTCCATCACTTTTCTTTTCAGTGCTCGTCTCAGATTTTTATGTTATGGTTTAGAATTACTGCTATAAATTCATTAAATATTACAGAATCCAGTGGTTTTATATCAGGTGAAAACATAATTCTTCAAAGCAATCTGTTAGTTGTAACACAATAAATAAATACAATAAATTTTCAAATTATTGATAGTGAACTCTATTGTATGTTCTATCATATTGATAAACAAAAATGAAAATTATTTATGGCTCAATATTTTATAGTAACAATCATTTCCAACAATGCATTTTCATAGTAACAATCATTTCCAAGGCATTTTCATAGTAACAATCATTTCCAAGGCATTTTCATAGTAACAATCATTTCCAAGGCATTTTCATAGTAACAATCATTTCCAATGTATTTTCTTAGTAACAATCATTTCCAATGCATTTTCTTAGTAACAATCATTTCCAATGCATTTTCATAGTAACAATCATTTCCAATGTATTTTCATTAACAATCATTTCCAAGGCATTTTCATAGTAACAATCATTTCCAATGCATTTTCATAGTAACAATCATTTCCAATGCATTTTCATAGTCAAAATCATTTGCAATGCATTTTCATAGTAACAATCATTTGCAATGCATTTTCATAGTAACAATCATTTCCAATGCATTTTCATAGTAACAATCATTTCCAAGGCATTTTCATAATAACAATCATTTCGAATGCATTTTCATAGTAACAATCATTTCCAAGGCATTTTCATAGTAACAATCATTTCCAAGGCATTTTCATAGTAACAATCATTTCCAAGGCATTTTCATAGTAACAATCATTTCCAATGTATTTTCTTAGTAACAATCATTTCCAATGCATTTTCATAGTAACAATCATTTCCAATGCATTTTCATAGTAAAACCATTTCCAATGCATTTTCATAGTAAAAATCCTTTCCAATGCATTTTCATAGAAAAATCCTTTCCCATGCATTTTCATAGTAAAAATCATTTGCAATGCATTTTCATAGTAACAATCATTTCCAATGCATTTTCATATTAACAATCATTTCCAATGCATTTTCATAGTAACAATCATTTCCAATGCATTTTCTTAGTAACAATCATTTCCAATGCATTTTCATAGTCAAAATCATTTCCAATGCATTTTCATAGTAACAATCATTTCCAAGGCATTTTCATAGTAACAATCATTTCCAATGCATTTTCATAGTAACAATCATTTCCAATATATTTTCATCATGAAATCATTTCCAACTGTAGTTTATTTTCTGAAGAATAAAGTTGATAAACAAAAATGGAAATTTTGACTCAATCTAATAATTTCATTGTTTTTTGTTTTATAATATTCAAAGACAATTTCTTTTTATTTTCTGACATTACATTTATCAAAGGAGGTGCTGAAAAGTTCTCAGTCTGGTCCACTTCTTAAAATCCGACCAAATTACCAAACACAATTTACATTATTGACATTCGTACAAATTTCTTTATGTTTCAGCTGCTGTGCCAACTGACGTTTTCCAGGTATCTTGTAGTTTAAATTGTCACTTATAAATTCATGCACTTATCAATCTTCAAATCCATTAAAAACAACTAATATACAACAGCACAAGGAGAGTATTAGTAGATAATACCAAAATACTTTAAAACACTCACTGCAAGGAAAGACTCAAAATACCTGAAGCTATTATTATACAAATAAAACAACCTTGATGAAATATCATTCACCATAAGAGAGTATCTTGAAGTGTGTATAAAATATTTATAAATGGCAATTAGTCATTACAAATAATGGTGAATACAGGAGATCCTTGATTTACAATAGAGTTCTGTTCTGTTCCTACAATGTGATGTAACATGAATTTCTGTGAATAAGCACTGACATCACTCACCTATGCTAAAGTAATAATCTAGGACATAACAACACATTTCTAGGACATATATTAACATAATTAGGACTAAAAAACACATAAAGGACATAAATATAATACACATAATGAAATGAAAATAATACATATTCTCATATATATTCTTCAGTCATGCTATTTATACCATAAATACAAGTCAAATGGCATAAGTTAAAACAAGACGAAAACAGTTATAACATGGGGTGTTTATGGTATATAATTAAATAAAACATAATTTTTATTTTATTTTTTGAAGACAAAAATTTATAAACAAAAATGGAAATTATTTATGAATCAACTTTATATTATATTCCAAAACTATTGGACAGTAAGTTTTTAAAAAAATTAAATTTACCATCCACAGGCAATGACAGAGGCATCTTTCCTACTACTGGACTGTGTCAATAATTACTATTTGCGTTCAATTTTGTGTGCTAAGATTTTTTCTCTGAGGAATAGACGACGTAACCTAAATTAATAATATAACACAAATTATGGCAAAATTTTTCACATACTATTCCTGCACGGTCAGCTTATATTTCTTTTTTTAAAAAGAACAATAATATTTTAATACAATTCTGCCCTCATATTGCATCTGCCTGCACTGCTGATACTCTCAAGGCAGACATGTTTGTCATATGGTATTATATTTAAAAGGCGAATGGATAATGTGACAGGAGGCTATTTTTGATTGTATAAAAACTCACATGACATAATTCAATTTGATGTGAAGGAAAAAAAAAAAAATTTCTGTAATTTAATTTTTTTTTCTTTAGGAATGAGTTGACAGTCACTGGAGGGGTGATTCGGGATGGAGGCAACTTGGTTCAATATGCAGATGTGTAACACAGGTTAGTAATGGGTGGCTTTAAACATGGAATATGTCCTGAAATTTCTAAAGAATTCAATGTCACCATCTTTGATTTAATCTTAATAAAAAAAAGAAAGAAAATAGAACCAATGTCAAAGGTCAGAATATTTATCCATTAATCTCTATGCCTGTACAAATGGGATATATTTATCATAATTTATATGGGAGGGTGAAATTTAAGATGGCAGCTTCACTAGTTGTGGATAGCACCCAACTGGCAAGCTAATGTAAAGCTCAAGCCTGTGTAAGGGTGGTAGTGACAGTCCCTCCCAACCTGAAAATAAATAGCCACCACCTTGTGAAAATGATGCAGACTAATTTTAGTTTGCAAATTCTTACTCACAGACCCCACTGACCTAAGCACCCCCCCAAAAAAAAAACCCATTGAGATGAAGGATCTACCAAAGATACATGATATGAAAGTACACAATTATAGTTGGTATTTCAGGTTAAAGAGTGTGTCTTCTCAAAGGATCCAAATTGGTTTTAATGCATCATGGCTTTCAGAAATGATAGTCCAAAATTTCACTTAAAATTTTTCTGAAACAAAACTGAAACCAGAGAATATGTAGATAAAACCTGAAAGGAACAAGAAAAAATTGAGATTTTTAAGAAAAGTGATAGATTTTTGTTTTAAATTTGCTTGGAGATTTATTAACTGTTTTTTAGTCAAATAACCCAAGGACAAAGCATAACTGAATGATTAGGAGCTAAATGCTTTATTGTATTTCAAGAAAAAAACTACACATACCAGTATGGTTTATTGACTGACATTGTTATCAAAATACATATTTGTCAAAATTTAAGAATTTTACCCTCTAAAAGTTTTTGAAAATGATATGCCTTTTTGAAATTCATTGCAAATAAAGAACTCAGTTACATGAAATAAGATAAACTAAAAGATGCTTCAATTCATTCATATTTTGATAAAGCATATATTAAAAATGTCACAATAATTTCTTTTTTGTAAAAATTGTTATCCCACTAGGCAGTAAAGCCGCTAAGACACAAGGGGTTACGAGTTGTGGAAGGGTTAGAAACAGAAATATTAATAATGAGAGGGAAGAGAAAAGATAAATCAGGAGGACAGTAGGTAGTGATTGACATTGCATTTACATTTTTGCAGATTAAAGTTAGCTGGGAAGCATGGAGCTAGAAGGGAGTTCTACAAGCAAGAAGTGCAAGAAAAGAAACTCTTAGCATTTACAGTTACATTTAGCCAGCTCAACTGTAAATTGATGAGATCTCAACAATACAATACAATAAAATACAAGGTTTTTACAAATGGACTCATTAAAAAAAGTCATAAAAGTTCTTAAAGTCATTCTTTTGATAATAGTAAACTACTACTTTATTATAAAGTAGTATATTACCATAACAGAAAAAACAGCACATCCTAGCAAGATTAATGTTAGGGTAATACTAATAGAATGTTCTAACTTGAAAAATAAAACAATTTCTAGTGCAGTTTTAAACTTAATAGCATGGTGTCTACATTCTTGCTCACCCCAATAATAAGGATTTATTTTCCTATGTTAGTATGTTTGTTACAAAAACTGAAAAAAAAGTCTATCATTATTAAAAAGAAATGCTAAAATTAATCCATAAAATAATGATACTTTGTTTTGTAAAAAAAATAAATGAATAAAAATAAAATAAAAATAATTTTAAACAAACAATTTTTATTTTAAAAAACGATATATCCTTATTCCACAGGTGTCATTTTATGGTTGGTTGGTTGGTCGTTTTTGTTTAGTGGCATATCAATATCTATGGGTTATTTAATGCCAAAATCCAAATATTTTGAACACAATCTTATGGCTTAAACTTCAGATAAATAGGTATTGTTGGTAATTCTGCTATAAATAGGTATTGTTGGTAATTCTGCTATAAATAGGTATTGTTGGTAATTCTGCTATAAATAGGTATTGTTGGTAATTATGATATAAGTAGGTATTGTTGGTAATGTTTTTATATAAAAATTTATTGCTGGTATTTTTACTATAAAAATATATTTTTATAATTTCAAACTCGCTTATTTTTGTTTGTGAGTTCACTATTTGCCCATAGCTGGGGCCCTAACTGATGCTACCACCCCAGGTCAGGATGAACCTGGGAACATCAGCAACTAAGAGATGGTTCCATGCTCCTCAAAACCTCCCAATCAGAGGCCTTGCTGCTTGTCATACCTATGACTAATTATTTTATGCCTTTTAAATTTAATAACCTTTTTTTTTCTTATGTATGAATATCATTTTGTAAATGTGGTGGTTGTGTGTGGATAAAATGGCCAAAATTCATGTTGTGTAGCCCCAAGCTTTTAAGTCATGAGTCATCATCAGTGGGTGGGAGTGAGAGAAAAAGATTAAATGTGTTTTAAGAAGGAAATTGTAACATACTTTTCTGAAAGTGTTGTTATTAAGCAACCATGTATAAATAAAAAAAAATAACTATAGTCTGAGATCATGTGTTCTTGAATGCATATAAAATACAAAAAAGAATTATTAAACATTATTATACGTTGCTATCACAAGACTTGCTGCATATTGTCACATTTGATCTCATTTCCAAAATAAATTGTGATACAATCTACTTATTGACACAGACTTAATTTTCTTTTCTCACTCATACCTCATAAATTTTGACCAATTTATCCACACACAACAACCACAGTTGTGAAAGGAAGTTCATACATTAGAAAAAAGATCATTAGTTTCAATAGGCAACAAATGTCTATTGTTTATATCTTTGAGTAGTGTCACTGAGTAGCAGGTTTCCTCTGTTTTACTCATTTAGACATAGCGTACGGTCTTTTACTGTTTAGGTAAGTAGGTGTTGGTCTTTGATTTTTTCTTCGTCTCAGTTTATGTTTCCATTTCTGTTTTGATTTATTGGTTTCAGTTTTATTTTCTTTGGTCACTTAGCAGGCTTTTTGATCGTTTTACCAATAATTTGGTTTGTTTATATATGATAAAAAATATACTTTCAAGGTACACTATATTTATGGGTAAAAGTGCTTGATATCAGAGATAGAGCATATGCAAATATAAGAGTGGACACTGAGGTCAATAAAGAGTGGCGACAGTCTGTTTCCTGTTTGAACATAGTCTTCAGGCCACATGTGTCTGTATATATATATATATATATATATGTGTGTGTTAAACTACTAGTAATACTCGGTTGGAAAAAAAACCTTCGATAGCACAACTTGTAAGTCTATCAAAACAAATTGGTACCCGAGGAAAAAAATTGGAAAATAGTAAGAACTAGAAAAAATCCGAACAGGGCAAAATAAATCGTCCAGTGACTTAAATTTGTAATACAAAGAAAAAATCCCAAGTGATTAATAGAGCTAAAACATAGAGTGCTCAATACGCTAAGTAGAGAAGAGATAACTTACCCTGAACATCTGTTTAGGTGAAACCTAAGTAGGTTGTTCGTGCCTCTTTTGGATTTATTCCATTTTTATATATATATATATATATATATATATATATATATATATATATATATATATATATATATGAGAGAGAGATAACAATATATATTTCTATATATCAGAAATAATATTGAGGAAAAATGTATAACAAAATGGAAAAAGTTTTCCTGTGACAAGTTTCGTCCTTCAAGACTTCATTGGACTAAATTTGTTATGTTGGTGCGACTACACAGGCACATGAATGAGGGATGCTGGGAATTTAATGTTTTTTTTTTATCTAGGGGATTTCATTTAGATTCTTTTTCTTTTTCTTTCCATTACATTTTCTTAGTAGATATCCCACACTGTGATAATAGAAGTTCTGTCAGGAATGGTAAATGTTGTAAAAACCAAGGTGCAAATTTACTTTAGATGACCTTGCAGTCAAGGCACTCTTCAGATATGTAAAGAAAAAAAATTTAAATGAAATCAGGTAAATAAAAAATTTTTCCCAGCATCCCTCGTTCATGCACATAACAAATTTAGTCTAATGAAGACTGAAAGGACAAAATGCGTCACAAGAAGACTTTTTTCCACTTTGGCATATATTTTCACCCCATATATATATATATATATATATATATATACACACACACACACATATATATATACATAGTGAGATGGGTAAATTGTCGCTATTTTCTATTTTTATTTTGCACAAATTTAGTCCAATGAAGACCTAAAGAAAAAAACATGTCACAAGAAAATCTTTCCTACTTTGTCATACATTTTCCCCTATATATATATATATATATATATATATATATATATATATACATACATAAAACACACACACACACACACACACACACACACACACAGAGGGTATGATGGGTAAATTTTATATTTTTAATTTTGCACATGCACGTTGTTCATTTCTGATTTAGTTGACTGTATAGTGTAGTAGAGTCAGTTGGGCACCGTCTGTGAGAAAAAGAGCACCATGATGCAATTCACTCCACCAGAAATTTGGAAACAGCATGCTGTAATGCTTGGCATTGATGTCAGAAGCTCCAATACAAATATTTCAAAGTGTTTGGGTGTCAATCTGAGGACAGTGCAGAGGATTCGGAAAGAATTGGATGAGTCTAATGGTGATTATGAAGGTACGGCAGCTTGAAAAACTGACTCCATTCTGATAAGAAAAGAACTCCTGAATTTGTTGGTGAGGGACTCAGACTCAATACAGAGGCATACATCAAGTGACTTGAGGAGGTAGTGCTACCCTGGCTCTTATATCTGGCCACCTATACCCACCACCCAGACTGCAACCTCTTGATTATTATGTGTGGGGTGCAGCTGAGGGAGATACCCCAAAACTACCTGTAACACAGAAGATGAACTGAAGGCAAGGATTATGACAACATTCACCAACTTAAAAAAGAAGGCCGTCCAGAAGAGTTCCAGGAGTTTCCGAAGTCATTTGGAGGCCAATGCTGAAACCAATTGAATAAATTTACTCATTAGTAGTTCAAGATATTTTTGTGCAATTTTGATAAATGTATCTGTTAAAAGAGATGTCAGTGTCATTTTTGTGTAATTTACATGACAATTTATCCATCACACCTTATATATATATATATATATATATATATATATATATATATATATATATATATTTACTAAGAAGAATTCCACCCATAATTCTGTGAGTAAATGGTTTTCAAAAAGAATTTGATCTCAAGTTATCTTAGCTAAAAATAATGCAATTTATTCATGATTCATTGCATCTCTTCATCCCACATGCAGAGTGATGGGTTTGCACATGTGAATTTCTTTTCAGCAAATTATTATAAAGGCCGTCACTTCAATTGCAGTTACTGCACAGGATTTGGCTTGGTTAATTCCCATGAGGAGGAATAAGACTTAAACATTACCTTCTTATCTTCATGTTGCTGCCAAATGCTGGCAGCTGTGCTCTATAAATACATTTGTAATCCAAGAGTCCACTTGAAGAGAAACTACACCTTGTTCATAGAATCAGCTCAAACCAGCACAAGATCAATTCAGGATGGTTGGTGTGCCATTGAATCTAACTTACTTCAAATGAAGATCATCATTAATTTGGCAGAGGCTTTCAAAGTTGAAACAACGTGTTCAACTTGACATGGATGCAGAAATAGATTCTTACTTTATAAAAGAAATCAGATACTGCAAAAATAAAAATAAAATAAGAAAAAAAGAGAGAAGGTTTCCGAGCAGTGTTTGTATAACATGTGTGATGAGATCACCTGGAACAAGTTAAGCCCATTGTTAGCAGGAGCATAAAGCCTACCTGATTGGAAATAAGACTCTTAACAGCCATAGTCTAAGATAAATGTATATTTGATGTGTTTTCTGCTCAAATTTATAAAGGTTTAGTGAATATTTAGGAAAGAGTAGTGGTTAAATATCATACCAAGTTCATTTGGCCTGTGATTTGTTCTGACTTATTTGTAGCACATAACACTAGAAAAGTACACACTTAGATTTTCGGCTCAAGTTCCTTAGCTGTCAACATTTTAAGGTGTATATGGTACAATACCAATTTGATACCAACTCTTAAGTGAACAAATATCATCCTGCCATTAAGGTGTAAATACACACCTTTTTGCAGGGTTTGTGATCGATGACAACAACTATTCTGTAGCCATCATTAATAAAATGAATAGGACAACTTTTATGCTTCATTTTAAAATTACTGCTTTTTATGTGATCAAGAATTAATACCAAGTATTACTGAGAAAACAGGGCTAGTTTATGTATAATGCACTATTAATGATTTTGCTGTATTAGATAGACAAGTATAAATAGAGAACAACTGGCAAACATAAGAACAACACCAACAATAATAATAATACATTTGAATTAAATAAATAATTCAATGAAACCAATATGGTTCTACATTAAGCATTTTATTTCAAACATATAAGTAACTTCCTAAACACCAAGCTACCGTCCCCTTCATGTTGACTTGACAGAGTTTCTCACTAGAATGTGTAATAAATTGACAATATTCTACCGATGTTGTTGAAACACCAACGAATATTTGCAATTTCTTTATTATTACTTTATTTACTTCTTTATGTGCCGTGCCCCATCATGAGGGGACACGGCACATAATTTGAAATATTGGGAGCACGGGATACTGTTTATACATAAATTTGAAAATAAAGTTTATTAGGCAGCAAAGATTTTCAAATGTTAAAATGATGTCAAGAATTTAGTGTATGCACACAGTTAAAGATTTAGCTATAAATATATAATTTAAATATAAACATTGTTCATGAAAAATATAACTATAAATATACAAGTAATAGCATTAAATATATATATTTTTGAAAACAAAGTCAATAGGTAGTGATTCTTTTTCATGGTTAAAAATATTAAAATTTATATATATATGTACAAATTTGTGTATAAAATGTTTAACATTTTAAAAAAATTTCCTTTATATTTTATAGTATATATTTGTCTTGTTCAGGAATTCCCTAATGTTGTTTGTTGGCTGCTGAAAGAGTTCAGCCAGGCCGTGACCTCCGTTCTCTCGGTGGTCACGGCCAGGCACCTTGCTTAATAACACCTTCTGACTTGTGACAACCTTTCACATTCCAAGAGGATATGTTTAACTGTGACTACTTTACCACATGTACATTGTTGACTGTTACTCTTTCTTTAGTATAAACGCGTGAGTCAGCCATGAATGACCAATATGCAATCAGTTCAAAACTACTTCCTCTTTTCGGTTTTTTAAGTTCTGTTGCCCATTCTCCCCGGTTGGGCTTTATTTGAAAAATTTTGTTTTGAGGGTTGTTTTCCCACAATTCTTGCCATTTTTCTTTGGTGTATTTATTGATAACTTTTGTGTAGGGAATTTTGATGTTGGGATCTATTACCATTCCTGCAGTTGATTTGGCTACTGAGTCTGCTCTATCACCTCCTTTAATTCTAATGTGACTCGGAAACCAGCAAAATATGATTTCCTTAGTTTTGTGCAAGGCATGTATCTTGTTAAGAAGTTTTACAATAAGTGGGTTTTCCAGTTTTTTCCTATTTAGTGAGGTCAGTACACATAGTGAATCTGAGAATATTATAAATTTTATTGTATTTGCTTGTAGCTATATGATTCAATGCCAGATCTATTGCGTAAGCTTCTGCATTAAAGATGGATGCTTCCTTTTGTAAGCGTTTTTTAAATGTACTTTGGTTGACTACTGCAGCACAGCTTGCTTTTTCTCCATCTTTAGAGCCATCAGCAAATATGCTTATATGATTTGAATGTTTTTCACTGATTTTCAAGAATTTTTCAAGGTATATGATGAGATGGAGGAAGAAAGGGATTGTCAGTGGTCAGGAATGAATGCAAGCATTACTGATAGAATAGGGCTATTATATGTATAATGGAAATGCATTGCTAATGATTTTACTATAGGAATGCATTGCAAATGAGGAAGAAAGGGATTGTCAATGGTCAGGAATGAATGCAAGCATTACTGATAGAATAGGGCTATTGTATGTATAATGTAAATGCATTGCTAATTATTTTACTATAGGAATGCATTGCAAATGAGGAAGAAAGGGATTGTCAGTGGTCAGGAATGAATGCAAGCATTACTGATAGAATAGAGCTATTATATGTATAATGTAAATGCATTGTTAATGATTTTACTATAGGAATGCATTGCAAATGAGGAAGAAAGGGGTTGTCATTGGTCAGGAATGAATGCAAGCATTACTGATAGAATAGGGCTATTATATGTATAATGTAAATGCATTGCTAATGATTTTACTATAGGAATGCATTGCAAATGAGGAAGAAAGGGATTGTCAGTGGTCAGGAATGAATGCAAGCATTACTGATAGAATAGAGCTATTATATGTATAATGTAAATGCATTGCTAATGATTTTACTATAGGAATGCATTGAAAATCATTTTATTATAAATTTTACATAGACACACATTGCAAATGAGGAGAAGCATTATCAGTCATCAGGAATTAATTTAAATATTAGTGACAAAATAGCATTGTTGATATATGTATAATTTTTGTTCAATTACTTATCCATTTAATGTTGAATATATCCATGAAAATTTTAGTTACTCTGAAATAATTATCTATGTTCACCTGTCTTCATAACTTCTTATCAAAAATCTACTTACTCAAGAGTAAACAAATTAACACTCAAACATTTATGATTAAGACTTTAATGAATGTCTGGTGTAATTATCCAGACAGACAATAATTTGTTTAATTTATTCAATATATCTATTAAAAGCACATAAATAAATGTAGCTGTTTCAAATAATGATTATCAAACATGTGATCAGAAAACCTATGTTCAATAAATCTTCGCTGGTAATAAAAGAAGACTTTTAAAGAATTGATTAATTTTCTGATTTGTTGAGAATCATTTCCTGTTTCAAATGACCACCTTGTAACAAATGGAAATGTAAACACAAAATAAATACTTACAAATCGATGTTTCTTTGGGCAAGGCTGATGAATACTACCCACCTCCAACCGGGTGTGATTGGGGGGGGGGGACTCTGGACAGTGCTTTGTGACTTTAGCTGTCTTATCAACATTTGCTTTATTCTCCCTTGATTTATATACATTACAAATTAAACTAAGCACAACTGACTATTAAAGGATGAAAAGTTTTTGGCAGATTTTGATGTCAGTCTGGGGTCTTTTTTTGGTCCAAATCCACGAAAATGCTCATTCTAAATCTCTAATAAACACGATATAAAATTCACTATTTTTTATCCAGTGTGTTAGGATTATTCAACTTTTTACCAAGAAAAATCTCAAGTTGATGTTAAAAATTGCTGCGAAACATTGTTGATTTATTTGAAATCTTTCTAGTTAAATTGTTCACCTATATTGCATATGATCCATTATTGTACATAATTAGTTTACAATAAAATTTGTATTTTATATGAATACTACCTTATGAAAATTGAGATGTAGTAGAGTGGGGAGGGCAATATCATAGATGGAGAGGGCACAAAACTTTCTTTCCCAAGAATGCATGGCAATTCATGGATTTGGGGCTTGTCAATTGCATTCACTTTCACACATATGTCCTTGGGAAAGGTATGAATATATCTCTTTTAGCTATGAATTAAATAGCAGGGTAGACTGGACTCTCTATCCTTGAATGGCATTCAGTCTAGGAGAAAGAAAACTGAATTTAAAACCACGGAGAAGGCAATGGGAAACTGCTACACTATTTTTTCCATGAATAAATGTTAATTTATAGATAATCAGGGTGGGCAAACCTTTAGTGGGAGGGCCATAGGTGTTGTTTGATGAGTTCATGACAAACCACAGTTATTAAAAAATAGTTTAATAATGAACATATAAGAAAAACTCTTTTTAGTACTGACAATTAATAACTGACACATTGGATGTGATGAAAAACATGGCTCTTATGTGTCATACAATGAACTGAATACACTTACTCAATTTGTGTCAACTAGTATGAAATGATCAAATTGTTTTATATTTGTCATTTATTTCCATTGGACATTAACTAAAAGTGATTGTCCAAAAATTGAATAATGTAGGAATGTGATTGGATGAAAATTGAATAATGCACAAAAGTGATTGGATGAAAAATGAATAATGCACAAAAATTTTTTTTCTTTGAAATGCTTCCATGGGCTGCACTCAAACCTTTATTTTTTTTCTACCAAACTGAATATTCGAGAAAACTTGAAGAAATTTATCTTTAATAAGATTTCTCAAATATTCAAACCAGTAGATAAAAATAAATATACCGTTTAATAAAATAAACAGAGCATCTACTCAAATATGAGTAACCACTAAAATAATATTTAAAGTGATAAAATCTGTCGGATTAATAAATAAGAAATCCATTAATCTTTTAAAAATTGCTTTCTTTATGTTGGGAAATGAAACTGATCAGATATAAAATTTTCAGAATCTATGACAAGAAGGATTTCAGTTAAAGATAAATATGATATATAAGAACCGTGTTTTTCATTCGATCCAATGTATCATTTACTGGTTATTAATTGTCAATACTAAAAAGAGTGTTTTTGCATCTTCATTATTAAAATATATTTTGATACCTGTGGCCTGTCAAGAACCCACCAAACAACACCTATCCCATGAAAAAGTTTTCCCACCCCTGTTATCTATGAATTAACATGTGTTCATGGAAAAATTAATGTAGTAGTTTCCCATTGCTTTCTCCAAAGTTTTGTATTCAGTTTTCTTTCTCCTAGACTGAATGCCACCAAAGGCTAGAGAGTCCAGTATACCCTGCTATTTAACTCATAGTAAAGAGAAGAAATATATTCATACCTTTCCCATATGTGTGAAAGTGAATGCAATTGACTAGCCCCAAATCTATGAATTGCCATGTATTCAGCCTTGCTTGATTGGCAAAAGTTTTTTGTGGCTATGTCAGTATAAACATGTCAGATTTTACAACAGTTTCTCCTACCAAGAGGGATGTTGGTTTCATATCCTGCCGGAGAGTGTATATTTTACTCAGACCTTTACAAACTATTGTGGATAATGTCTTGATGACATCGCAACGTTGATAAATCAGAATCTGTTAATTTTTTATTGCTCCTCAAAGTCCCTCTTAACTAGACAGTTATTTTCTGCACTGATTTTCTAAATTTAAAGTACGTACATTTAAAAAAAATAAATCTAAATTTAAAATGTATTTTCCAATCAGTTTAAATAGGCAAAAAATAATGAAGTCCTTATCAAAAGCAATTTGAAAAATGTATGCTTTTCAAGGAAGCATTTTTTTGGAAAATCTTTTGCCATTTGCTATAAACATTCCTTTAAATTATTACAAACCTCTTCTCTTACTTTTTTTTTCAGATTACAAACAAAAAAGACATGAACTTGAATAATAGCAAATAACTTTTTAAAAAAAACCAAGAGTGGAGTGACCCAAAACAAATATTTATAACTGAAGTTTAAATACAAAGACAATATACAGCTATCTCTCATATTAAGAGATTTTTATTAAAAGTATAAATTATCATGATAATTATTTTATAGTTTTTTTTTGCTGCTTAAATACAGCTTATTTGCAATATGAGGCAGAGGAAAAAAAAAACACTACCAATTATATTTATATATGTGAGCACAGTATGGAATATTCTTATTACATTTGGGAAGTTACTTTGGTATGAAATGTACCCTATAGAATTACAGGAAGGCAACTTGGTTCTTGAGTATGAGGAGGAGAACAGAATGGTATTTTAGATGAAGAGATAAGATATGATAGGGGAGGAGAAAGAGGAGAGAACAAAACAAAGTCTAATTTTTATTTTTATTTTTAAGCATTCTCAGACAAGCAAAGAACATTGAGTTTTTATTCCATTTCTATTTTAGAATATAGAAGCATTGTTTGTTTTTTTTTTTTTTAGGCAGCTCACAACAATTAACTGGAATTGTTCTTAGAGAGAAAATATGTGAAATGACATGCTGTAAGGAATGGCTGGAATGTGCTTGTGTGTGTAATGGTGACAGTGCAAGGCAAGTTAGGGGTGGAGAGAATCTTGGTTAAAAGAGCTTTGGCAAAAAGGAAGATCGGGTAGCTACGGTAAACACACTGCCTGCTTAATTTGATTGACTTTTAAAAATATAGCTGCCCCTTCTGATTGCAAATACGATAAACTGACTTTTCTGCTAATTATGATCAGAGTCACTATTTAATTTTCTTAAAGTTAATTTTACACTAATAATTCTCTACTATATTGCATTCAAAAACGTATTCTACAAATTCTAAAACATTTTATTGGGAAAACTGATCTTCAGTTCATTTTAATTTATAGAGATTTTTTTTCAAATGCTTCAGGGAATTAAGAAAAAATTCCCTAAGTTTCAAATTTTAAGCTACACTTTTTTTCTTTGTCTTCAATAATTCAATCAATTTATTTAACATTTAGCACTCTGCATCATTTATAAATATTACATCTCCTTTTACTATATATGGAATCTCCCTCAAAATATAGTGTGCTATATATTAGTTCTATATATTTGAAATTGCAATAGCCTGGCTCTCAATTTCAGTCAACGTTGTCTTAGGTGTTGCCATAGAAGGATATGACGACACAACCAAGAAATTCAAATTCAACTTGACTTGGAAGGAGTAACATTTTGCTTGAAGAAAATAGTTACCTAGAGAGTGCTTAATGTTCATTAATTTTTTTCTAATGGTCTGCTAACTTTTAAGGTGGAAAAATAATTCCAGTGCTTATTCATTTAGTTTTATTTAACAAATTTTACTTTAATAACCAATAAATATGATATTTCTTATATTGAGTGAAAAAAAAAAAAAGAATACATATAAAACTTAATATCTCATGTGCATATCCTTGCATGTCAGTCATCCCAAACAGCAACGCCAGAAGTGAGTTAAAAATGATACTGAAGTTTAATCAGGCTCCAACTGTCTCAGCATATAAATATTACATGTAAACTCATATAATTGATTGATTCATTAATTCATTTTCTACAGTATATCAACTCTTTGCAAGTTATTTATAGTCAGAAAATATTTGAAAATTGTAATAATTTGAGGTTGGGGAGATAATGATTTAAAGATACAAGTCGTACTAATTAACCCATATCTGGGGAGAAGAGATGGATTCATACCTTTCCCATGGGTATTTCTGCATAAAGGAATATAAGGAACCCAACTGGAATTGGAACTCAGCTCTTCGATTAACAATTCTGAGCCATTATCCATTACACCACCTGCACATCCAAGCTCACAGAACCTGGTATTCCG
This sequence comes from Acanthosepion esculentum, assembly GCA_964036315.1. Taxonomy (NCBI): domain Eukaryota; kingdom Metazoa; phylum Mollusca; class Cephalopoda; order Sepiida; family Sepiidae; genus Acanthosepion; species Acanthosepion esculentum. Next base: position 14,961,999 of record OZ038509.1, on the reverse strand, counting down.
AAGTGGTCACCTACTTAAGTACTGACCAGGTTCAATGTTTTTTAATTTCAGTGATTGTACAGACTGAAATAAATCAGTCTTCATACTTTTATTGATTTATTATTTATTACTATTTTTCTATTACAATAATGCTTTATATATCCAAATTGTGATGTAAATATATTTGTGCTAGTTCTTGTCTGAATTTTGTTAGACTGGTTGCTTTACTAATCATATGCAGTTTTCTTCAGACTAATATACTCATCTTTGTTGCTTCCCTGCAAAAAAAACATTTCCTATAAAATTTGGCAACATTATGAAATTAAAAAACAGCAATGCCAGAAGTGAGTTAAAAATGATACTGAGAATCAGTCTGCAACTGTCTCAATATACAAATCTATCACATTGACTGCAGTCGGAATTACAATGTCATTGTGAACTCTACAATCCTTTCAATAGCTGCAACGTATTCTCTCCTCCTAGACTAGTTGCCAACCACAGCTAGATATCCCAGTCTGCTCTGTTATTTAACATATAGCAAGGTGGGGGGGAATAAAAGAGGGATTTATACCTTTCTGATGTAATGGAATAACCTGTCACCCCCATGAGTGACTACACTATAGGTAGTAACTAACTATAAGTATCTGTAAGGCAATGGACTACAGAGTCTAGCCAAAATCTTTTTCAGCTAAATAGTCGAACTCTCTGCCTTCGGGCAGAGTCTTGTTCGGGGAGGTTGACTGACCCTGAACCCGTTTATATGGGTTCAAAAGGAAATATTTTGGGCTGAGGCTAAGGGCTTGGAGAACCCACGTTAAACTCGGCCTTGTGCCACATACGACCCTTGTTGGGGGGGGTAGATATCCTAGCTGAAATCTTTTTCAGCTGTGCTAGTCGAACTCTCTTCCTTTGGGCAGAGAGGAACCCAAACGAGGCTATACTAAAGGGCAGAGTCTTGTTCGGGGAGGTAGACCGACCTGATCCCATTTATGCGGGGTCTACGGGGATGTTTTGGCTGAGCCTATGGGCTCAGGAACCCCACATTAAATTCAGCCTTGTGCCACATGTGACTGCATGGTGCAGTTGCTAGATACTCTAGCTGGGATCTGTTGAGTGCAACTCAGACTTACACGAGAACTACTGACCCTCCAATAGTAGCACTCACTACTGTATTGACTTGCGACGACCTTGTGCATAACTGTTACCTTTATTCTTATTGTACTGGTTTTTTTACAATAAACTTTTACTTATTTTATCCACCGTGTTTTTCAAGTATATATTCCTATTAGCATGGAATATAACACTTTCTCATGGGTATCTGTGCAAAAGTGAATGCAACAAACTATATATTGCTGATTTCTTGTTCCAACCCATTAACCATTATACCACCTGCAGATATAATTTCCTTTGTTTTTTTTTAAGCATAATGGATGTTAGCAGACTGGAATATATCTATAGTTTTCCTATATTTAGTGTTGTTTCATTATTCGTAACTGTTTTTTTGTTCCAGGGCACCAATGATGCTTTATTTTCCAAAATTTCAACATAAATATGTTTGTGCTAATTCTTGTCTGAATATTTTTCCCATCTTTGCTGAATCAACACCACCCCACCCCACCCCACCTCAACATCCGCTATAAAATTTGACAACGCTCTGGAACATAACAGATGCTCAAAGAAGTCCATTGGGTACACAACTGAATTTTTCTTTTTCTTTCTTTTTTTTTTTTACCTTGTCAGTTTCCCCAATATAAGTAAATAGTTATTGAGTGACAGATTACTAAGGGAAGAGGGAATAAGAAATGTATATTATGAAGATGTGTAGGACAGGTAACAGTTGATCCTGGACTTGAAGAGACTAACATTGTAGTTGTCAGGGAAGCATCCTCTTGGGAATCTGTTCCTGAGTTTTGAGGAAGAAGCTGTCTGAGTGGAACTTAACTACTTATCAAACAAACAAAGGGAACAGGGATGATTTGCCACCGAGAACATGGCAGGGCACATTTTAAAATGATAAGAAAACAAAAAGGAGGAAATTAGTCCCTAAAAAAACACATTTGCACTAATTTCACCCTTTCATGTTCTTTTAATCTTCTTATTGTTAATTTAAATGCTTTTTTCTAAATCTTTTAAAGATCTTCAGGCATGTCCTTGTAACCTTTGTTTGGGTAATACTGATTGGTCTAGGAACCAATGACTTAAATAATACTTAGTATGATTGGTTTGGTTTATTTAATGGCATATCAACTCCTTATGGGTCATTTAATGCTGAAATTTTATTTTCTTGTGAGATTTAATCATTTTTTTTTTCAAAAAATGTATTGATGGTAATTTTAAATTTTTTTTTTTTACTATGAAAATATATTGCTGGTAATTTTTTGTAGTGTATTTTTATATTTTCATGTTTTGACTCCAGTTTGGCGGGGGGGGGGGGTCACTATTTGCCCAAAGTTGGGACCCTGACAGGTGCTACCACCACGAGTCAGAGTGGACCTGGAAACAACAGCAATAAAGAGATCAGAGTCTTTGCTGCCTGCTGGATGAAGTTTATCGTCATACCCAGGACACCATTGAGATCTTAATGGATAATATGGTACAATTTTTCAAAACAATTTACATACAGATGGCTGTCCTACAGGGTATTCTCTGTTTTTAGCTTCAGAAACATGGGGTCTTATTGTAGTCAAGTTGTATTATGCACAAGAAAATACACTGATTTTGACTCAATGGAAAAAAGCCAAGTAATAACTGAGCAGTATTAAAATAAGAACTAGATGAGATATCCCTAAATGTGCAATGAGAACAATCTACTCATATAAATTAAATAAAGTGTTGCTGCCGGATGTAGTTTATCATCATACTCAGGATGGTACTTAGTATGAAACAATGCTACTGTATGAAATTTTATTTTTAAATTGAAAGTAAAAACGGTTAATTTATTGTTTGAGTTTGAGACTTTAATACATTTTTAATACAAATCAACAAACTTCCCAATCTTCTCAGTTCTCAACTCGCTATCTCTGCTGCTGAAACACTCATTTACTCCTGTCTTAATACTAAGTCAGATCAGTTCAATAAGCTCAAATTGGCCACTGATCTTAAAATGACCTACAATCTATTGTTAACTGGGGCAAGGAATGGCTTGTTAATTTTAATGCTTTCAAAATGAAACTGTTTCCTTTTAATTGCGTGAGAAGACCTTTTTTGCCTTCCATCAATTTTGTAATTTCAGTCTGATGAGGCAGGTATTAAAAACTTACCTGCTGAAATAAATTTATTACCAGATTTTTTAAGATGTGTTAAGTTATATATTAATCCTTTCGCACCAAGCAAGGCAGTAAAAGTACTAAGATGCAAGGAGTTACTGAGTGTGAGAGTATATAAGGAAAATAAAACATTATTAAGCAGAAAGGACAATAAAAGAACAGGAATTAAGAAAACAGAAAATAATGATTGACATTGCATTTAAATTTATGAAAATCAAAGTTGACTGGAAAGCAAGAAGCTGGAAGAGAGTTCAATAGGAGAAGAAACTATTAGTATAGAATTTACAGTTACATCTGGCCATTTCAACAGTAAAATAATGTGATCTTGCCACCAATCTAGTACTGTGTTTAAGAGTCTAGGTACCATAGAGGAAAGTTCATCAGAACAATTACCATGAAAGTATTTATAGAAAAATCACAGGGAAAGACATATATATATATATATATATATATATATATATATATATATATATATATATATATATATATATATATGCACGTGTTTATTGTTGCTTGGAAATCATTCATGTAAACAAAAACAGACTATCATCAATTTCTTGTTCGTGTATTGCTTAATATATTGTGTAATTGTCATCTTCGATAATGGCTTATGTAAGCCGAAAGCTTAGATTGGATTAAAAAATATGTATCAATATTCTGATTTTCTTTCATTGTTTAATGATAATGTTATTAAGCTTATCAGACAATATGAAAAGAACTTACATAAAATAAATAGACAACACTTGTCTATATTATTTAATGAAACATGTATGAATATATATATATATATAAGAGAGAGAGTGATGACTAAGATATTCTTTGTATATGTTTGTTTTTGTTTTTTTTATTTAGTTGATATGGAGGATCACAGAAAAATTTTTGGGAAATAAAAAAATTTTCAGCTGCTCATTCAGCCTTTATCAGTATTTGATATTGAATAGCCTTTTTTGAACTGGATCCAAATTTCAAATCCAGCAGATGTTAATGACCTCAGTGCAAGATTCACCAATCCTTGGACCATGCCAACTGATTTTACTAAATTCCATTCCCATCGGAGGTTATGCATTAACATTTTACATATTAAGATAAATTTCCATACATTTTACATATTAATGGTTTTACCAAACACTTCCATGTGTTTCAGTCTCTGCTTTTACTATTTGCGAAGTCACTGACTCATTATAGATGAAATCCTTAACTTTTGTTTTTTTATTTAATCATTTCATCTCAAGCAAGGCAATAAAGTCACCAGGGTGCAAGGGGTTACTGAGAGTGAAAGAGGACAATAAAAGAACAGATTTCAATGAGACAGAAGATTATGATTCACATGGCATTTTAATTTTTGGAGGTCATAGAAGACAGGAAAGTGGGAAACTAAAAGAGTTCCCTAGGTGAGAAGTGTGAGAGAAGAAACAATTAGTATAGAACTTAAGGTTACAACTAGCAATTTCAATAGTGAAATTATGGGACATAGCTGCCAATCTAGTACTGCACTTAAATTTGTTAAGTGGTGGTATCAGAGGAAACCTCATATGCTTTCATGGATTTGTTTAGCAAATCTTAGCCATGGTAAAGGAAATTATTATTTCTAGTTTTTACAGAAACAACAAAAAATAAATGGAAAACAGTTCATAAAACATTAAGAGGTAAGTAAAGGGCAGAAATTCTCTCCACAAAGAAAAGTCTCAAGAGGAAAAGCAGAAAGAAAAGGACAATGTTTCAAGAGAACTTCAGGAAGTGTAATATAATCTACATCACTGTAAGTACAACTACTTGTAGAATGTACTGGATTAACCTAAGCAGACCAGGTTTTCTTATTTAGCTTTCCTTGCCTTTTATTAGCATGTTTTTTGGGTTATTTTTCTTTTTGGCCTGCCAGCATTTCTATTTTATTGCTACCTTTCTGATGGGATGAAGAAGGAAAAAAGAAACAAAAACAAGTTAGTCTGACTCTCAAGTAGAAAATAAAAACTGTGATGATGTCAAATGGAAAAAGATGTAGAAATAGGAAAAGGAAAGGAAGCTAGTTCATGAAGACAAAAAGAGAAAATTAAAAAAAATGATTTTTAAAAAAGAGAGAAGAAGAGATTAAGAAAAAGATTAAAAAAGAAAGAGCAAAAGATTAAAGAAAAAGAGAAGATTGAAGATAAGATAAAAAAGAGAGGATTAAAAAAGAGAAGATTAAAAAAAGAGAAGATTAAAAAAAGAGGATTAAAAAAGAGAAGATTAAAAAGGAGAGCATTAAAAAGAGAAGATTAAAAAGGAGAGGATAAAAGAGAGAAGATTAAAAAAGAGACGATTAAAAAGAGAGGATTAAAAAAGAGAAGATTAAAAATGAGAAGATTAAAAAAGAGAAGATTAAAAAGGAGAGGATTAAAGAAGAGAAGATTAAAAAAGAGAAGAAATTAACAAAGAGCAGATTAAAAAAACGAGATTAAAATAACAAGATTAAAAAAAGAAGAGAAGATGATATAAATAGAAAATATTAAAAAAAGAGAAGATAAAAAGAGAGGAGAAAAAAGAGAGGAGAAAAAAGAGAAGAGAAAAAGAGAAGAGACAAAGAGAAGAGAAAAAAGAGAAGAGAAAAAAGAGAAGAGAAAAAAGAGAAGAGAAAAAAGAGAAGAGAAAAAAGAGAAGAGAAAAAAAGAGGATAAAAAGTAAGAAGATAGAGATGATTAAAAAAACAAAACAAAGCGTGTTTGGTGGGAGGTTAGAGCATCCCACTGAAAGAATCTTCTTTGCTATCTATCACTGGATCTTTCCTTCCTCCAGGTTTCCAAATTCATAAGTTTCTTACCTAGATTCATTTTATTTTTCTCTAAGAGTAAACATCACTGGTTCAAAATGTTTAGCCAGCTATTGCTGGGTGTATCTCATTGTACATCTATAGGAATTGATAAGTTGTTTCATTTTAATGTTTCCAATGCAAGGTAGAGACCAATCTTGATTCTTCCCCCATGATTCTGGCTCACTCTTCCACAGCCAAATTGCAGCACCCCCAACTTTCTCTTGATTTCACTCAACTCTGACAAAAATAAACAATTACTACAGAAATAAAAAAACAAACTCCAACCGACTGCTGCATTGATAAAATCCTGTTCGTAGATGGAATAAATATTTTTCTTTTCATCTCTAATCTTAAACGTGCACGTAAGTATATAAAGAAAAAAATAGGGTGAAAGATATAAATACTCCTCTTTGATAACTATTTAGAAAAGAAATAACAATTCTTTTAATATGGAATGTGTGCAAAAATTTCCAGCACTATTTTTGGGAAAACTAGACACAGGTTTTTTTGGCGTTTTTTTTTTATTTAAATAAAACATTTGCATACATCTAATATTAGAGGGAAGATGTGTGTAAAAAAATATATCAACCAGATCACTCAAGTTGAAAGCTTAAAAGGTTGCTTTCATTTTTTTTGTTATTCTACCACAAAGTCTATTATGTATAATAGCAGTTTATGTAACGTGTGAAATCACAGGTAGGTGTTATTAAATAAATACATCAAAACTTTTATTCACACTAATTATTATTTCTTATTACTATAAACATTACATCAAGCAAGACAGACATAATTAAAATGAAGATAAAAGAGGAAAGCAACAATAATTTAATATGAAAGAAGAAAAGAAGGAAAACAACAATAATGTAATATGAAAGAAGGAAAAAAACAATAATTTAATAGGAAAGAAGAAAAGAAGGAAAAAAAAAGGTGGGCTAAGTGGTTATCACTCCTCATTGATCAGAACTTGGTTAGGGAAAAAAAATTATGTAACTCAACCGAGGAGAATAATCTTTATGCAATTCAATCGAATTCTGATGAGTAAGAAGCAATAACCAGTTAGCTCACATTTTTTTTATTTCATATTATTGTTGTTCTCCCAGATTGGTTGCCAATCAAGACTGAAGAGCTTCTATCTGCTCATTAGCACACCAAACAGTTTTGTATTCAGAATTGTTCTTCCTCAACACTGGTTGCCAATCAATGCTAAAGAGCTTCTATCGATTCATGAGAATGCTAACCAGTTTTGAATTCTGAGTTGTCCTCCTAATAGACTGGTTGCCAACCAGAGCAAGAGAGGCAAGTCATTTAACTCCTAGCGAGGGAGAGAAGAGATGTATCCATTCTGTTCCACAAGGGTATTTGTGTAACAGTAAACATAACAAACATGGCTGAAGTCCAAACTCAACTCACCTATTTCTCTTTTCAAGGTACTAACTATTACACGACCCACAGGAGTACCTCTGCATGGTGTAATGGTTAGCAAGCTTGTCTCACTAGATCAGTTATGACTGAAAAGTGAGTTTGATCCTCACTAGGTGCTCCATACTTTCGGCCTTGTGCCACATCTAAGCTATGCTTAGAAAATAACCATTACACTATCCACAGATGATGACAAGTAGATACAAGTGAATAGAAGGGTATATTTTCTTAAATCTACAACTTGCGAAGAGAGTAATCAGATTGGATTCATAAGTATGAAAGATTGGCATTCAAGTTCTTTAAATGAAATCAAGATCTTTGATATTTTATGGAAAGTTTGTTTATTTATATATGAATTTATTATCAAGTAACAAAAGAGCTCAATTGAGAAGTACATCAGCACAAAGAGGTTCTTAATTTAAACTTATTAGTTTATACATTTTCTTTGAAAATAATTTGTAATAGGAATGAGTGAATTTTTTTTATCTTAGTCCAAATGAAATGATTAAAAAAATAACTGTTTCCTTATATAACGAATACAACCATTCTTATTCATTTGAGATTATTTAGAAATGTCTTGCCTGTATATGAGATGACAAAAGAAATTTATTTACTTATATAGATAACAAAACTGACTTGTGATGTACTAGTAATATGAAAACAAATATGATTGAGTAAATGATATGAATATTTCATTACATTCTTTTTAGTAAAAAAGGAGAGTTATTTTTATCGCATCACATCAAACACATGATGATAAACTACATCTGGCAGCAAAGCCTCTGATTGGGAGGTTTTGAGAAGTATGGAACCAACTCTTAATTGCTGTTGTTCCCAGATCCACCCTGACCCAGTGTGGTAGCACCTGTGAGGGTCCCAGCTATGGGCAAATAGTAAACTCCCAAACTGTGGTCAAAACATTATGAAAGTATAAAAATAGATTTTTATAGTAAAAAATACCAGCAAAACATTTGACTCACTGCAAAAACCCTCTTTACAAAACTACATCAATGAAACCTTATCTACAAATCGATTTCGTACAAATACATATTCTATTCATATAAACCTAACATAAAAATCTCGTCAGCATTAAATAACTCATTGAGGTTGATATGCCGTAAAACAAAATAAACCAAACCAATCAAACACACCAATTTTTATAGGATGATTATGGTTGAGGAGGCATGGAGGATTATTGGATTGTGGCTTAAGCTGAGTTCAAATTCCAGTTGAGTTCATTATATTCACTTACCTGTAATGGAGAATAGGGTCAACCTGACAACAGACACAAAGTTGGTTGCATGTGGTGTGGTAAGCACCAGAAGTTATGTCCTCTTCCCCAATTAGTTGTTGAGAGAGGACATTCTACTTAGAGTAGGTGGCACTAATAAAATTTGCATGCAAATGATACTGGGCAAGCAATAGTCAGTGGGGGGTCTGGAACTGAGAGAGCGCTATATAACACCAGCATTTTCTCAGTCAGTAGAAGCACTCTCAACGTGTGGACATGCAGAAAACCAGACAAGACAAACTCAATACCACTGAGAAAGGTATTAATCCATTTCTTCTCCCCCCAGGCTATGGGTAAATAGCAGGACAGACTGAATTCTGTAGCCTTGGGTAGCAACCAGTCTATGAGAAGGAAAACTGAATTCAAACCCGCCTAGAGAGGGTTGGGCTCTGTCAGGCTATCTTTCCCAAGACATGCCACTTCTACCATGGCTGCAGTACATATGGTGCCCATATGACTCCAATGAGTTGCAAGACTCATGATCGTGATGGTTGAGGAAGAGACAGCTGAAATCTCTGGGATATATAAAGAGGAAAGAGGACTTGGAGAATTTGGCAAGACATACTGAAGGCAACTCTTTTAGCTTCTTGCTTTCCTGTAAACTATGATCTTTAAAAATTTAGATGCAGCGCCAATCGTCAACTTCTGTCTCTTTGAATGTTGTTCTTTTATTGCCCTCTCACTTTAATGATTTTTTATATTCTTTCATACTCAGTAACCCTTTGTGTATTAGTGGCTTTATTACCTTACTTGAGGTGAAATGATTAAAAAAAATGTCAGATTGTTCCATGTTTTTGTACAAAATGAAGTCATTCCCTGTTTTATTTACCCTCCTTCATTCTTGTATAAATCCTTTATCTGTACAGAATGTGCCTTTGTAGACTTTGAGAACATAACATTTGTCCAATGAACAAAACTGTAAGCAACCATGTTAATTAGAAAAAAAAATAAAACAAAAAATGAAAGATGGGTAGGAGCCACAAGTCAATGAAGTACAGTTGGTATGAAAATTTTCAATAAATTGAATTTTATTTTACATTTTTGCCCCAAGTTTAAAAACAAAAAACTATTCAATTGCATAATCAATTAACCAAGTTGTTTTTATAAACTTGTAATGTAAGCTGTTTGACCACCCCACCCCGCAAAAAATATATTTCGCAACAGCTGGTCATAAATTAAAAAAAAAAAATTCAATATATTTGAAAATGCAAATATAGTTGAATACTGATGAGTCAGAATAAATTTCAGTGTCAACTCTTCATTTCAACATGGGAAAAGGCAGAGTGGAAGGTAGTAAAAAAGAAAAGAGGGGGAGGGGGGAGGTTTAATTGAATTATTCTGAAACTAGACTCAAAATCAAGCAACATTTGCAGCAGTTAAGATTAGATAATACCTTTGTAATTGTAATTTGATATGTTTTATTACAGTCTATTTAAAAAAAAAGTAAACTTCTTTTGCAAAAGAAAGACTAATTAATGTCAGTTTTTGACTATTCAAAGAGGTCAAGCTTGATTTCAACTTAATCTATAATTTGCACACTACTCAAGCCAGGGCTGGTATGTACTACTCCCAAAAGCCCTGATCAGGGGAGCCAAGCTTGATTGGGGGCCCCCAGGTAGTGCTTTGTAACCTTCACTATCTTATCAACATTTGCTTGTTTCTACCTACATTTCTGCATGTTATAAATTAAACTAAACACAACTGACTATTAAAGGATGATAAATTTTAACAAATCTTGACGTCATTCTGGTTTTTTTTTTCCATCCAAATCCGTAAATTTGTTTTGCTCACGCTAAGTCTCAAAACGACACTATTTTTTTTATCCATAATGTTGAATGTGTTAAAATCATTCAACTTTTTCACAAGAGAAAAAACTCAAGATGAAGTTAAAAATTGCTGTGAAACATTGTTGATTTATTTAAGATATAATGATCTATTATGATGCATCTCTAATTTGTATTTAGATACATTGTATTTATTTTCAATTTTTATAGTTAAATTATTCACCTATGTTGCATGTGGTCTATTATTGTACATAATTAGGTTTTATATGGAAATCAATATCATAGATGGGGGGGGGGGTCAATCATAGTTTGGGGGTGGCAAACAAGACATTTGCATTGGCCTTGAACCAAGCCCTTATGCAAAACTTCAAAAAGCTCAGCTGAATTTTAGCAAAGAGAAAACAAGTCATTAAGATATCCTTACAATGATAAAAACCATGAATGTGTGTGTCCATTGGTAACTTCTTAAAAAGTTCAGGGTTTCTTGTCTGAAGATTTTCTAAATTAGTAGCATTTATAAAGCAATCATACTCACACACTCACAGTTTAATAAAGTAAATATTTACAAATGAAGAAAACTGTCTATATTTTTTTTTTCCCTCAAAGAGTATCAGTGTGTAGAAATCTGCCCAGGGTCAGAGTGTAGTCATTTCCCAATCTGAAAAATGAGAGAAATGAGATTTCATAATTTGCCCAGAATTTAATATCAGGTGCCTCTCTTGCAGGACAGTGACTTGAGGAGGAGAAACTTTTTCGTTATTTTTTATTTAAGCCATGCAATCCTGCCTAAGTTTGTATCTAAGACACTTCTCGGGATTCTTGAATGTCAGTTGGATGATGTAAGCACCATTATATTTTGTTATGCACAGAATTTAAGTCCATTATTTTCTTGTAGAAATTCAAATATTAAGAGAGCGTTTACTAAATAACAGCATTTAATGCTTAATACAACTTATCTACTAACAAAACTATTTATCTACAACATATCTACTAACAAAAGTGATGGAAAGAAAAAAAAAAAAGAATCTAAATGAAATTGGCTAGATTAAAAAAAAAAATTAATATTCCCAGCATCCCTCATTTGTGTCCATGTGTAGTTGCACCAACATAACAAATTTAGTTTACTAAAGTCCAAAAGGACGAAACACGTCACCAGAAAACATTTTCCATTGTTATCTTAACAAAACTTCTGATACATTTACATAAATGTTTTGCATTGCTTTCTTTTAGAGAATGCAACAACAGAGAAATCTTATTGAGAAAGTTGGTGAATTGAGTGATTTGTTTTTCATGGTTTATCAACCCTTTGTGTGTGGGTTATTTATTTAGATTGGAAGAATAATTCTTTTTTGAGAGTGAATATTGCATTAACAATTTTTTTTGGTGAGGTGGGGAGGAATAATGATTTTTCTAGATACAAGTCCTACTGTTTAACCCAGAGCTGGAGGAGAAGATTAATTCATATTTTCCCTAATGGTATTTGTGCGTAAGTGAATGTAACAGACCCAACTGGAATTTGAACATGGTTCTCCCTGATTTTTCATTCCTATCCACTATCCATTACTCCATCTATACACCCAATAAAGTCAGAATATTTTCTTTAATTCACTCTGATGACAGCTGAATTTTAAATTTCAGAAAATTGTGGAGAGCCACGATCGCTATGTCTTGAAGGGACATGTTATATAGAAGAACTAAGCGGATAGCCTAGTAGTTATCAGTTCATAAAGTAGAACTGGCAAACCAAGTTAAGTTTTGCACTGATGCTCTTGGGAAAGGTATGACTCCAGCTTTTCTCCCTGTTGAAAAATAGACACAAGAGACCTTTGCAGCTTTTAATGATTATTGACTGTGGAGTTTTTATAATGAATTGTGACTTGGATTCAGGAATAGGAGAGCCGAGTTAAAATTCAAGTCAAGTTCATTACATTCACTTATGTGGAATACCCTTGAAAAGGTATGAATCCATCTCTTCTGCCAACGCCCCCCCCAACAAGTATGGACAAATAGAGAGAACAGACTGGGTTCTACAGCCTTAGGTGATAACCGCTCAAGAAGAAAAAATTCTGAATTCAAAAACCTACAACTATGGGTAAATAATAGGGCAGTCTGTGCTCTGTGCCCATGGTTGGCAACCAGACTAAGAGGACAACGATTCTGAATTCAAAACCTACATCTATGGATAAATAATAGGGCATCTGTGCTCTGTGGCCATGGTTGGCAACCAGACTAAGAGGACAACAATTCTGAATTCAAAACCTACATCTATGGATAAATAATAGGGCATCTGTGCTCTGTGGCCATGGTTGGCAACCAGACTAAGAGGACAACAATTCTGAATTTAAATCTGGAGCTGGAGTCCCTCAGACAGTCTGTTGGCATGATTAATTTTGTTCTGACAACTTCTGCAACAATGCCCGTGACAAGCTGTATTGGCCTCTGCCTTTCCCTTGGACAACATTGGAGGTATAGAGAGGGGAGACATGCTGTGTGGGAAACTGCCAATCTCACATAAAAAAAACTTACTCAGGCCTTCACCCTGGAGAGGGTATAGCTCCTCAGGCACAGATCCATGGTTTCTTGAAACTGAGGGATACAATACCATACTATAACATAATTGTTGAGTGTGAAAAAACATATTTCTAAGGAATTAATTACAGGGTTTTATTTTTAATCCAATATTATTTCTTATACACATGTTTGAGTGCTTAAAAGGGTAATTGAACCTCTACTCAAACACATGTATTGACAAAAATAAAACTTAGATTAATAAGAAATAATGTTGGATTAAAAATATAATCTGTTAATTCCTTAGAAATTTCTTTGTTTATATTTCAAACATGAAAATTAAAAAAGTCAGCAGATATGGTATTTTGAGCAGATATGAGATCTGAATGTAATGATGTGCATTCTATAAAAGAGTACTAAACTTTCCAGTGGTTTCCCCTACAACTGGGGATGCAAGTTCAAACCCTGCCGGAGTGCACATTCTCTTTATTAATTATCATAGGCCGGTAGATGTAATTCACACTATTTCAATTTAGAATGGACTTACAGGCATATCACATTG
>OZ038509.1:14903402-14943402 GCA_964036315.1 Acanthosepion esculentum | reverse complement strand
TTTAAACACAATGGAAACAAAAAAGAGGCTTATACTTAAAATCAGAAAGAGTTGAAATTTATAGGGCACATAATGAGGAAAGAATCTTGGAGAATTTGACACTCACAAAACATATTGAAGACAAGAGAGAGGAAAGCCACAAATAACCTAGCTAATGAACAGGGACTAGGAGGGATAGCAACATGAGAAACCTTACTAAGAGCTACAAGGGACAGGAAGTTGTGGAGAGCTATGAACATTCACATTCTGAAGAGACATAGTATATAGAATATTATAATAGCCAGCTACTTGTTTCCAAGAACACCCATCTGCTAAGGCAGCTAGCCAATCCCTGCTGCAGATGCCTGCTTGGGCACATTTGTGCTTGTTCAGCATCCACAGAGACCACTTGTGATTTGTACAACTATGTTGAGTAAACTTTAGTTACAGTTTCTGAGAGAGAGAGTGCATAATCTGGCATGATCAACAGTTTGAACAAGGCCAGTACAATCAACCCCTCAGTCACAATGACTTGTAACTTTATGCTAGCACCACCATTGACAGAGTACTATCAATCCAGTTTCACTAACAAGGCTTGGGACAACCTGTGGTATGATTTTCAGGGACTTTCCAATGGTGCCACACACAGGGTTTGCCTCCCCAGGATGATAGCATCAATGTCAAATCGACTACGGTGAGATTTGAACCCAGGTCTCATGGTCAAAAATCCAACCTTACCAACCACTCAACCATGTGCCAATTTTGTATTACAGTTTCAAATACACACAAATGCTATTTATATATTAGATTCATTTCCTTTTACTTCTGATGGGAAATTGCCCAATATTTGAAGATGTTACTTATTGATTCTAACTTACAAGGATAACTTGTCTTTGGTGTGTTTGGTTGTGAGCAGAAAGAGAGTAGATCAGTAGATCAATTTGATTCTCTTAACAGCTCTGGTCACTTAAAATTGACAGCAGAAAGAAGATGGCAAGGTAGATAAATTTGGCTTGAGTGATAGACATCTGTATAGGGCTGTGTTTATAATCAAAAGGTTAACTATCACTTGTGTGCACCCACTGTTAAGTAGAAGAGAGAGACTTCTTTATATTGTGAAGTCAAATATTTAATCAGATGAAATAAATAATCGATATTGTTTAATAATGTCTAACACTGTTTCATCTAATAAAAAATAAGGCACTACTTAAATATACTGTAAAAAAATAGGGAAACATTTTCTTGGAAACAATTTTTTTAGACTAGCATTCTTTAGACATAACTTAGAATCAAAAAATATTGAGGATTTTTTTATCATTTCAGAAGGGGATCCTTTTCATAATATTGATGCAGTGTAAAATCAATTTCACTTTTTACAGAATTATCTGGACTTGGCTGATCTGCATATAGAAACAAACTTTTTTGTTAAAAAATTTATTTCAAATGAAGAACAAAAGGATATATACATTTTTAATTGAAGAACAAAAATTTGCATAAATTTATTAAAGTACATATCCATTTATTCATTTAAGATAAATAATTATTATCCCTCAATGTTTCTGTATATGCTTGCAAAAACATCACCCCACTAAAAATGTTAAAATTTTTTTTTAAATTCAGAAAATTATGAAAAAAAAAAAAAAAAAAATCAACTCATATCAATGATGTAAATATAGTTTCAAACTTCACATTTGTAAATAACAGTTAAGTCCAATAACTCTTTAAAATGTCAAGGATTGATTTTACACTGGGTTTGCCTCCAGGCCAATAACAAGATAGAGTCAATTCTTTGACTAACTGATAATGCTGAAATTCAAACTCAGGTCTCATGACAGTTAAAACTTGCAAATAAAAAAGTCCAGACAATTCTATAAAAGTCAGGGATCAATTTAACACTGCACCAATATTATAAACAAGACCCCACTTCTAAATCAATAAAAAAAAATCACTATTTTCAATTTTAACAATGTTGTGGCTTGAGGAAGCTCTATGGGATCTACAAAAATTATTCTCTGAAAAATGTTTTTTGTTCATTTCATGAATGGACTATTTAAGTAATGTCAAAAATAGTTCAATATTACTAATTATTTGCATTATTTAAATGTGAACTGTTGTCCCTATCTTTGTTGCTATTATCACTAGATTTTGGCCATTGTTCCTACCTGCCATTATCAGGTAATTGCTGATCCAGTAAACCATCAGGGAATTTCCAACTGAACACTTTATTTAATCTATTGGGGTAGATTGTCCTTGTGCCACACCCTATATCTATACACTGGGTTCTCCTGCATGCCTATTGCACATTTCACACTTCTTCCCAGTCTTTTGAACAGGAGTAGAGGTTTGTTTCTTGAGTGGCTCTCGGGCCTTGTATCAGGTGAACATTAGTAGATAAAATAAATAAATAGTGTCTGTCTGTGGGATCAAGCCCTTAGTGGATATTCAGTTTTCTCCTCCAAGTATGGTAATCACCAGTCCTTGTCCCCCGCCCCCATATGTGAATTTCACATTCATATTCCTTCTTAACTTGTGGGTTATTCTGAAAACCTTATTCTGTCATGTCTCAGGATCCCAATTATGAAATCAATTTCATGCTGCAAACCAAATATTTTGTGTGCTATCAAAATTTAAACTGAATTTAGTTTCATTGATCCTAGTGGATATATAACAATTCCTTCTTTCCTTAGTAAAACTCTATGAGGAAAATGAAATAAGACCAATTAATAAAATAATAATAATAATGAATACAAAAAAAAAAAAAAAAAAAAATTAATTTTCCCATGATGCAAGTTATAAAAAAAAACAAAAACAGACATGGTTTGTGGTCACAAGTATGATTTTATAACCCCACTTGAAGAAAGGATAGGATCTTTCTCCTCTTGGCTTCAAGATATGAACCAGACAGTAATAGCATTCGCACTGGAGAAGATTAGTTTTCCCTGGTCCACTGATGACTGTCCTTTTTCCATTTACCAACAACATTGTCGGACGTGTTTTAGCAGCCCGACTCATGAAGTAGAGGTTTGGTCTTTCCAACTCAGTGCAAAGCTGACATGAGCTCAACTAACTTTACCCGTTCCTTCCTACTCATAAAATATTTCAGAAGCAAAAAGAAAAACGAACATACTCAAGAGATCTTTTAACTATTTCAATACAGTCAACATAAGAGGAATAAATGTCTGTAGCAGAAACAAGCTTTTTGTAAGCTTCTCCTATCTTCTTTGTTTACATAGTGAACAAGTACCTTCACCTAAGAATACATACAAAACCCACAACCTTCTCCACTTCCACAACAGTACCTGCTTGATTTATCTGGATGTCATACAACACCTTCATCTTCTTCTGTGTACCGTGTCTATTCAGGACATGGGAGATCATGTCTCTCTACAACTTCCTATCTGTTGTAGCATACCTATGGATGGGTATGTCCCCATTCATATAAATACAGTAGTAAATACTGTATGTTGGTCTGCAGTTGGAGATTCATTGTGGAATTCACTTGACTCACTTCTAGCAGATGACTACTTCTTCTATGTGCTGCTGGTGAATCTTATATGTGTTGTTCTTGTCCTAAGTATTATTGTTCATTACCAACCTTTGTGTGATTATTTTATTCAGTAACCTTCCCTAGGTTACAATATTTTGGCGATGAGGATGAGATCTAAATTACTATACTATCTCTTGTAGTTCTTAGTAACATTTGTCTTTCAGCTTTGCCTTCTATCTCATTCTGCCATCAAGGAGGTTAAGTCACAGCAGCTTTTTGTCTACTATTAATAATTTGATCTTAACTAAATCCATCTTTTAATTTTTGCAGAAATAAATAGAAGACTTACTTTTTGAGCATTCTTTGTGCATATGTGCACGATAAATAAAGATATCTAAGAGCTCTGTATTCAGAGAACCAGTCAGTTAGAAACGATTGTTTCTAGAGTTACTTTTACAGATGTTCAAAGATTTTGTTTATTTTGATAAATCCAAAGATTTAATTGAAATTTCACCAAACATGTCCCAATCCAAAGTACATTTTCATCAGATTTGCTTTCCTTTTTGCAA
This sequence comes from Acanthosepion esculentum, assembly GCA_964036315.1. Classification (NCBI taxonomy): domain Eukaryota; kingdom Metazoa; phylum Mollusca; class Cephalopoda; order Sepiida; family Sepiidae; genus Acanthosepion; species Acanthosepion esculentum. The sequence goes on along the minus strand of OZ038509.1, from coordinate 14,939,367 downwards.
GCAAGAAAACACAACTGCCTTTCACACCTCTTCCCACTTTCACAATTAAGATTCCTTTTAAAAGACATTTTCTTGCATCATTTTACTTTTTTATTTCCTTCAATTCTATATAGCAAAAATCTTGCAAATTCTTTCCCTTTATTTTTATCTAGTTTGATATATGACATCTTTTATAGGGCAGCATAAGTCATTTTTTTTTTACATTTTTATTATTGCCACTTATGTGCATCCATACATTTACAGTCACAAACTGACAAATATACACACATGCATACCATTATATATATATATACACACACACACACATATATATATGCACATTATATATCATACACATAAACACGCACATTATATATATCATACACATAAGCATGCACATTATATATATATATAAATATGTATCATACACATAAACATGTACATTATATATATATATTATACACATAAATACACACGTGTGTGTGTGTGTATATATATTTATATAAATATATATAATGTGTATACATGTGTGTGCGTGTGTGTGTGTATATATATATATATATATGTTGTAATGGAATGTCCCACACTCCCTATCACATATGTGGACTGACTGTATCAGTAGATATACATAGTAAGCACAGGATATACCTGGCGGACTTGCTTCGGGAATTAGTAGCCTACTAACTGATTCCCTGTCTTTCAGTAGTGTATTCTCTTTTCAATAAACCACTCCTTCATCTACGCCTGTGTTGCTGTCCCTTTCACTTGAGTACCATATTTGTCTGTTTGTAACTTTCTTCAAGTATACAGCAATATATATATATATATATATATCTCAACCCCCAGATTAGACTATTTCTTTCCAAAGTAAATAATAATGATACTGAACACACAGACAGAAACAATAACATAAACATCTTCTACAAAAGCCAAATGCATGTCAACTATAACGAAGATGAATCTTCACTTAGGAATATCATAAAGAAATACACTACTCCAGTTAACCAGAACATAAAAATTAAATTAATTATCTATTACAAAAAATTTAAAACAGCTAACAGTGTCTTCAAAAATAACAACACACCTGAAAAATCCAAACTACAAAAAACCAATATTATTTACAAGTTCAAATACACCTTAAGGAACTGTGATCTTGATTAAACCAAACTTATAAATAATTACATCAGTCATACTACTGCATGCCTATCCAGATGACTTACATTACACCTATCCAACCACTGCTCCATTAGAATTCATTTAAATACACACACAAACATACCAGACTCCATCTGAAACATACTAGTAGAAAATAAAAGCATAATAATCTCATCCACATGTAAAAAAAGATTAAAAATAATGGAAGCCCTAATAATAAAAAAGAAAAAGCCAACACTCAATAACATTAACTACGAACACGGCCACAATGTGCTGATCGTGTTTGGAAAATAAAACATCCCTCTAATTCTAGATACATACACACAACTCATGCATTTAATTAAAAATTAAAAATAAATTCATCCTTCATAATGGCTAAAAGTATCGCCAAAAGTGTTCAGGCATGAAGAGCATTTGAACAGTTTTCACACATTTTGTGCCCAGAACAGAAAACACTTGTACGGGCACAAGAAAAATTAAATACAAAGCTTAATCACAGTACCTTATAAGTAATCTTTAATGAAATATGTATAAAAGAGTGATTGCTTCCTAAATACGCAATATACACACACACACACACACACATTATATATATATATATATATATATATATATATATATATATATATATAACGTAAATCATTCAAACGAAAAAAAAATACTGAAGCTAGTTATATGGCGAGAATCACTCTCACAAACAATATTTAATAATAAATTACAACCAACTTCGAATCTGTTAATGAATGGTGTGATCCTTGTTCATAAATTCCGGGCTTATCTGGTCTTATTTTTTTGTACGAGCCGGCTTTCAGTCGTTCCGAACGACCATCCTCAGGTAGACATATTAGTGTGTTTTTGTTAAACTCCGAATAGTAATGCGACATCGAAAGATATTGTGGTCCGAAAGAGTGCTTTTTTAGTAATGAGATGTTGTTAAATGTAAGAATAATTTTGGAGCGCTGCAGACACAACGCTGAGGTTGAATTTTTTTAAATTTGAAAAATGTGCGTTCTTGAATACGCACTACAAAACCGATATTAAAATAACCTGATCCTAAGTGCGAAATTCCTGATAATAATTGTGACGATACTATTATTATTGAACAATTTAGTTCATGCCACTTTTCTCCAGTACAAGAACGCACATTTTTCAAATTTAAAAAAATTCAACCTCAGCGTTGTGTCTGCAGGGCTCCAAAATTATTCTTACATTTAACAATATCTCATTACTAAAAAAGCACTCTTTCGGACCACAATATCTTTCGATGTCGCATTACTATTCGGAGTTTAACAGAAACACACTAATATGTCTACCTGAGGATGGTCGTTCGAAACGACTGAAAGCCGGCTCGTACAAAAAAATAAGACCAGATAAACCCGGAATTCATGAACAAGGATCACACCATTCATTAACAGATTCGAAGTTGGTTGTAATTTATTATTAAATATTGTTTGTGAGACTGATTCTCGCCATATAACTAGCTTCAGTATTTGTTTTTCGTTTGAATGATTTACGTTACATAAATTGAATACGCACTACAAAACCTATATATATATATACATATATATATATATATATATATATATAGATACACACAAACACATATATATATATATATATATATATATATATATATATATACACACATACACACATATATATACACATACATATACACACGTATATCTATCTCACTATATATATGTAACGTTGAAAGTAGATATGTATTTACATGCATGGATATATTCATGACTGTGTTTCCTCCTACTTGGAAAGTAAAAATACAGAATGGTTTCTATGGAAACAGTGTTGTTGTGTCTTTTTTCTTAATTTTTATCCTGTTTGCATTTATATCAGGAACAACTTCCAATAAGTTCACAAATAATAATAAATATATAAAAGCTAAGTATGCAAATGAAAAGGTGAGGGGACTAAAGAAAAAGAGAAAAAGAAAAAGAGTGAAAAAAAAAAGGACTGTATTACTGGGGTGTTCAAAAACTTTACAATTTTATAAGTAACAATAAAATGTTTTTTTTTAGCTTATTTTCAGCATTAACTTTTTTGAACAACATATTTGCTGCTTTGTTCCACTCACTTCTACCATCTTTCAAACAACTTCATAATTCCATCCTCCTAGAATATTTTCATCATTCTCAGCTTAGAATTGTTGATAGTGTCGACTTCGTCAGAAGTGATATTTATCTTTTTCATGAGGAGAATTTTGCAAAACTGGAATTTAACTGAAGATACCATAACTGGTGAATACAGCAGAGGAATCCTGACTACATCGCCAATTTAAAAAAAGTAAACTGACATGGTTACTGCCATAATATCGTCAAAAGTGATTTTTATTAAGACAAAGTTAATAAAGCTAAAAGCTTGTAATGTTTTCAAACAACAAAAACAACAAATTACACAATATAGAAGCACTAGTGTGAGTGGTGACTCATTTTTCATTGTTTGACAATCTCTTGCATTTCACATTGTTGTAAACTATCAACTTTGCATCAGCTTGGGAATTTATTAAAAAAAAAAAAAAGAAGAAATATTATCAAATGGTTAGAGTATCAATACAAAAATATATGGTCTTGAAGGGTTTTTTTTTTTGTGTAGTTAACATGATATGCAATAAGAAATGTTTACATTTTTTATTGCATATCATGTTAACTACACAAATTCTAGGTTTTAAAGAAGACTATACTTCATCAGATCACATAGACTGGCGCTACACAATCATAAATAAAGAACTTTGCCAAATAACAAAACCCAGATCAAATGAAGACTTTCAACAGAAGAAACAACTAAAATGGATCAGTCAGTTAAGTGCCATACATGATAGATGCTTGGGTGGTCATGTCTCTTCTGATTCATGACTGGCTAGGCAGAAGATTTTCCCAGAGTAGGTTGCCATTTCTTTCTGCGATAGGCTGTGTTAATCTTTACAAGTTGCTCTCGTTGGCAACTCAGAAAAGGGACGGCTTACCCAGAAGGGGCTGAACAGCCATTTTTATATAGGGCACACACGTAGAGAACAAAGTAATCCCAATAAAGCATTCTCTTTCCGCCGCATGTCTCTGGGTTCCTTTAATTTACATTTACATTGGTAGCAGAGCACAGCAATCAACACAATGGCTTCCAAATTTATTCTCTGCCTATTTTAAACACAGATAAATACAACACTTGGAAAAAAGAAATGCAAGATTGGGAACTGGCTATCTGCATCGACACATCTCACTGCACACCCATAGTATTTTTATCCCTGGAAGGAAAAGCCAGAGAGGCTATATTGGAACTGGACATTACCACATTATATGACAATGATAGAATGCAAAAATTATATGGAATATTATATTGGATACACTCTTTTTGACTGGCTGCCAACAAAAGCTATCGTACTCACTCTGTGCTGCTATTCAATCCATAGCTCAGTCAGTCAGTCAGTTATGTGCCAGGCATGAAACATGCTTAGGTGATCATGTATCATTTGATACAGGATTGATGAGGCAGATTTTTTCCCATAGTAGGTTGCCATTTCTTTCTGCAGTAGACCAGTTGCCATCCGAAGCTATAGGACCTGGTCTGTCCTGCTATTTACCCATAGCTTGGGGGAAAAGAGGATTTATACCTTTCCCAAGGGTATTAGCACGTAAGTGAATGTAATGCATTCGAATGGTATTCAAACTCGGCTCTCCGATTCCTCAATCCGAGCTGCTATCCAATATATCACTGTGCCTTCTTAAATCCAAGCCTATAGAACCTGGTCTGTCATGATATTTACCTATATCTAGGGGGAGAAGAGGAGGATTCATACCTTTCCCAAGTGTATTAGCACATAAGGGAATGTGATGGATTCAAATGGAATTCAAACTCGGCTCTCTGATTCCTCAATCTGAGCCGCTATCCATTACACCACTGTGCCTCCTTAAATCCAAGGCTATAGGACCCGGTCTGTTCTGCGATTTACCCATAGCTGGGGGGCGGGAAAATGGATTCATACATTTCCCAAGGGTGCATAAGTGAATATAATAAAGCCGACTGGAATTTGAACTTTGCCCTCTGATCTATCTTTCCGAGCCAATGTCCATTGCACCACCGTCCCTCTATATTTAAAATGGATAGCATATTTAATTAGTAGAGAAAATAGTGATATAATCAAGATGTTCACTTCCAGCAACTACCTTGAACAAAAAGGTTAGGAGACTTACAGCCATATGGCACTGAAACACCGGTTCCCATACAATCACAAAGTTAAGCAACATCGAGCCTACTCAGCACTTAGATGGATAACTACTTGGGAATACTAGGTGCTGTAAGATTAGAAGTGCGGATGATGTAATGGATAATGGCTCAAAATTGTTAATCAGAGAGTTCCAATTTCAGTTGGATTTGTTATATTCACTTATGGGCAAATACCCTTAGGAAAGGTATGAATCTACCTCATCTCCCCCAGCTATGGGTTAATTAGTAAGACTTGTACCACTAAACCATTATTATCTAAACCAAACATTCTTAGAATCTAAAAATATTTTCTGGCATTAAATAACCTGCAAAGTGTTGAGAAGCCATAGAAAATCAATCAATCAAAAAAAAGGAAACTCATTAATGCTAGAAAGTTAGTGGACTTAAGAAACATATTTTTCTGAAAACTGTTTTAAGATTTTATAAATTTCAACCAACAGTTATACTGTTTTGTTAATGAATGCCAAATGAAATATTCAGCATTCATTGACAAAACTGTATTACTCTCAGTTGAAATTTATAAAATCTTTCCCAGTATGGAATCATCTAATCTCACCACTCTATATAAAAAATCTTGTTATATTCTGCTATATTTAATGTTAGCGTCAATGGCAATCAAAAATTATCCATTGACACACAGGAGACATTTGGCATTCATTGACTGCATAGTTAGTGTTACTGTTAGTTGAAATTTTAACATTTTTTTTTTATTGTAACATTATTTCAAGAAATTAAACTTCTCTAGTCCAGTAAATGTTACAGCTCTTTCTAATACTGATAGGAGTTTCCTTTAATATTTTTGCTTTTGATTGTATCAAAAGTTAACAGCATCATTATATTCTCTGTAAGTTACATGTGATAACAAACTTTTGCTGTTGATGAAATAAATAAAAATATGCTGATCATCTACCCCCCAAAAAATTCAGACTGATTTGATAGATGCCATGAGATAATAAAAAGTGGTCTTTTTTAACGAAATCAACAACTAAACACTACTAATGCCATTTAACAATAAAAAAACAAAACAGAATGAACTTTTGGACCAGCGCAATATTTGCTTTTCACCTTTGAATGTCACAAGATTTTGGAAAGAGCTACTATTCATGCCTCCATCACCACCACCACCACACACACCACTGCTGTCAACCTATTGAAATAATTACATGGCTCTTTGATATGCAATGCATGATTATTTCTTTACAAGCAGTATTTGGAAGGTGAGGCCTTAAAAGCAATGCAGGAAATCATTCCATTACTTTGTTAGTGCTGGCAGATCAACAACTTGGGGAAAAAGAAGAAAAAGGAAAAAGGAAGAAAAAGAAGAAAAAGGAAAAAGGAAGAAAAAGAAAAAAAAAGAAAAGGAAAAAGAGAAAGGAAGGTAAAGAAAAATAAAGGAGAAAAAAGAAAAAGGAAAAGGGGAAAATAAAGTAGAAAAGGAAGATAAAGGAGAAGAAAGAAAGAAAGGAGAGAAAAAAGAAAGAGAAAGGAGAAAGAAAGAAAAAGGGAAAATAAAGTAGAAAAGGAAGCTAAAGGAGAAGAAAGAAAGAAAGAAAGAAAGAGAAAGGAGAAAGAAAGAAAGAGAAAGGAGAAAGAAAGAAAGAGAAAGGAGAAAGAAAGAAAGAGAAAGGAGAAAGAAAGAAAGAGAAAGGAGAAAGAAAGAAAGAGAAAGGAGAAAGAAAGAAAGAGAAAAGAGAAAGAAAGAAAAAGGAGAGAAAGGAGAAGGGAAGAAAAAAGAGAAACAAAAACAAAGGAGAAAGGAAGAAAAAGAAAAAGAAAAGAAGAAAGACAATATTTTCATAGGAGCAGTTAGATTGTGATGAAGGGTTAGGGAGAAAAGTGTGTTCTGAAGTAATAGTTGAAAATAACAAGCTTGTACAAGTAGCATGGATTCAGTCATTGTCATCGAGGCAAAAACACACACACAAAAAAAAAATCACTTGTTGGCACCTTCCCTGGAATATTCTGTGTCAATTGCTCTTTTTTGAAGATTGTCACGCGCTATGTTACACAAGTGATTCTACCTCCATTTTGTCACTTATTTCTATGTCAGGTTCAAAGATTAGGTCATGAGAATTATGGGGATGAAGCTTTTCAATTGACTTAAGCATCTTTAAGGAGAGAAATCGGCAAGTAGAAATAATTCATGAAGACTTGAACAAAGAAGTCAAATTTGGTCACATTTGCAAAGAGAATCTTTGCTTTTATGTTTCAAAGGATAAAAAAAAAATGCATTTTTAAAATGACAAAGACTAATTCACAACAGGATGGACGAAGTGTGTTTGGCTGAGCTAACCATTTTCATTAGAAAATAGAATTACCATATTTTATTAATAGCAAGCAGAAGAGTCACATTGGTAATGGAGCCTTTGCATGGTTCTCTTTCATTTATTCTATGTGCTGTGTCTCTTCAGAACATAGTTGTTCAAGGATCACCACAACTTCTTATCCATTGTAGCTCTTAGTAATGTTTATCGTTGACCATCTCTCCCACCCTTCGTTTTGCCATCCATTCATACAAGTTTGTCAGGTAGGTGGCCTGCTGCTTTCCCCTGTCCCCTTTGATATGCCTTGTGAATGTCAAATTCTCCCAGCCCTTCTTCCTCATTATGTGACCTAGAAATTCTATATGTAAATGTCCTTTTTGTCTTATGGTTTCAATTTTCTTAGAGACTTCTTTGTTGCTTACTTGTTTCATACATAAAATTCTCAGCATCCTGCTGTAGAACCACATTTCAGTTGCTTGGGTTTTCTCTTCATCTGTGAGGAGATTGCCCATCATTCCCGGTTATATAGGAAGATTGATATTACATAGCTCTTTCACTGCTATTTCAGATAATATGAACTAAAAATGTGGATCAATAAGTTCATACCCTGCCACATTTACTAGCTGAATTCTGATTTGAAATTCTAACTGCATAATGCTTAATGAAATTAATGGAAGAGTGTTAGATTAAGTGTGTGGATAAGCGAGGAGATTGTGCTGTCTAAAATACATATTCATATACACAGATATAGCTGAAGGAAATAAATATATAATAAATATATAAGTCTGAATGTAAATACATTTAAAGAGTTCAGTATTTACATTAGTCGGATTATTGTCCTCATCTTTGTCGCCATATTTGTCACAACGTTTCGGCCGTTGTACGCTCCGGCCTTCTTCAGGTGGTTGGAAACGTTGTGACAAATATGGCGACAAAGATGAGGACAATAGTCCGACTAATGTAAATACTGTACATAATACCTCATCTCAGAAATATAGACAGAATTTAAAGAGTTGATTGGAAAAATGCAAATTATGATATAGAGTAAAAGGTAATCCTTCACATTAGCAGCTTAAAATAAATAGTAATTTTATATCTTTAAATTTTTTTTCATTGTAAATATATGCCTTGATTGATGGCCATTGTATACTTGGTGCCATTGAGTAGGGTTCATGAAAGTTTTTCTTAGTTGTGGTGCAGGATGGCCTAGCATAAATTCTGAAAGTGGGGATTGTGTGGTATATTCAGCCTAGAAACCATATTGTTTCAAATGGCTGGGCTACTGATGCTGAAACCGAGGAAGTCAACTACAGGATGAACTTTCATGATGTCGTTATTCATCAGCAGCATTTTGTGGATCCTGATGATGACAAAATCCGTACTCGAAACAAGGAAATTTGTTTTAGTGACAACCATACACTGTTTTCTTAAAATTGGTTAGTCCTTTCTTCTTGCTTTCTTTTATTACACTGTCTAGAAGATCCTGCAGTTTTCTTTGTGTCTGCCATCAGTAATCCTTCTTTTAAATAGCTTAAAATAAACTGTCATTTTATATCATTAAATGTTTTTTCATTATAAATATCACCTTGGTCAACAGTGCATTGACCAATGGATATTCGGTGGCATTGAGCAGGATTTGTGAAAGAGTTTCTTAGTTGAGATGCAGGATGGCCAAGCAGAGATTCTGAAAGAGGGGATTGTGCAGTATATTCAGCTTGGAAGCCATATTGTTTCAGATGGCTGGACTGCTTATGCTGGAATTGAGGAAATCAACCACAGATTAAACTCTCATGATGTCATTATTCAGTAGCTGCATTTCATAGATCTTGTAGTACAAGAACAGTCCTGTATTTTCAGTATTTATTGTAATTGTAATAAACGTATATACATTTGTAATCGGAGAGAGCTATGGTAGAAAGATTTATCCTCCCATTTGTATTTCCCCCATTATGGGTATTATTATATCCGTGATATAATAACACCGTAGTTCACGGAATGGCTGAAAAGAAAAAGAATGACAAATAAGCTTTGTTCTTAGAGAGACTTTTATGCTACAAAGACATACACAAAACTATATACATGTGTGTATCCCATGCAGAGAATAATATATATATCTCCACAGCTGTCTGGAAAAGCCATATTTAGGACTCCAGATTCAAATGGGATGGGTTCATCTATGTCCCAGGTGGGGTCATATTCCACAAATGGGAAAACAGCGAGTCTAGGGTTTTCCCAAATTGAGGACTGCGAGCTGAGTTTCATTCTTTATCTGGGTAAGATATATTCCCAAGGGGAAATGGCACCATGGACTTGTAAGCTGCTGGGAAGGCAGATTTAGCCTCTGTCTGGGCCTTTTTTTTTATATCTAAAATTGAGACATATTTTTATGCAACATGAAAATGGTGGTGCCATTTTTATTTCTTGTTATTTTTTGTTTGTAAAATTTCTACAACTTTTAATTTTCATAATGACAGAAAAGTGCTAGAATAGTGATTACAGCATTGAAACTATTTAGTATTAAACTGACTTTTTTTAATTTTTTTTTAAAGTGACTGGATATCAATTAATGGCAAAATTTTATTTTTTCTCTAGCATTTCCTTTTATGGTCTTCCTCATCACCTACTGCTCCTATCATCTTCAGAGATGACGGCTTTACAAAATTGTAGCCTTTAAATAACAACACAAAGGATTTGCTTTCATTTATTCTGCTGCTTATTATATTTGTGTGGAAAGCATGGCAAAGATGAAACGAAACAAAAACTAATGTTGACATTTCAGACTAATACAATGATATCAAATAATGACCATATTGACTCATCTGTTAATTAATCTGGCTTGTGCATTAGCTTATGTGGTCTGGGAAATTATTTATTGAATGTTTGTTTCAAAATTCCATATCCTTTTTTTACCAAGTCTAGTATAGCTGTGTAAATATTGAGTCAAAGTATAATTCCTGGCAAAAAAGGGAATGAAAAGTAACTGGAGCCAGTGTATAATTTTTGAGAAGGGGATGAAAAGTAATTGGAGCCAATGTATAATTCCTGATAAGAAGGGGATGAAAAGTAATTGGAGCCAATGTATAATTCCTGATAAGAAGGGGATGAAAAGTAATTGGAGCCAATGTATAATTCTTGACAAGAAGAGGGATGAAAAGTAATTGGAGCCAATGTATACTTCCTGAAAAAAAGGGATGAAAATTAATTGGAGACAGTGTATAATTCCTCATTTCACTATGTTCATGGACACATGGCTGTGAATTTCATCAAGGGAACTTTCTGGCCTAGCCATTGATTTTACTCTAGACTGTCCTCGCCCCAATAATGCAGCATCATTATTGCATTGGCCAAGTATATAGCTATGGAGCCCTAAATCTGATTTAGTATATTGATTTTTATGAAAGTATTTTTTAGTAGCATTCTTGTATTATTTAAAACTACCATTCTCATTTTGGTTGATATAGATGTTATAGATACAACATTTTGACCAAGTACCATCTGATCATCATTTGATAATGACCTGAGGGTACTGGGTCTATAATAACATCTATATCAACAAAGACAGGAACAATAGTTTGAAATAATACAAGAATATTAACAATTACTAATCTCGGAAATGAAATACTACATTTTTAGTCGTAGTTTTGGTTTTGTGCTTAGTGTACCAAATAACATGAACAGAACTCCAATATATAGGTCTTTTAATTAATAATCAAATATCAACCCTGATTCTGCTCTCAGTTAAAGGCCAACTCGTACAGATTTACAATTGAATTACCAGTAAACCCACTGTAGCCACCCATAACATAGATATTATTGTTTATTTCTCCATAGTTTTTGTGGAGCATAGGGATGTAACCAGATCAAGCAATGCTGCTAGTGTTTCAATAACATTTTCACAGAAACGGGTGCTAGCCCAAAATGAGCTGCCTAACAGAGATAAAGGCTTACAACTGCCCTACTATTTAGTCACTAGTTTACCAATGCTGTCCAAAATGACACTATGTTTGTTAAGTCATTACTATTACAGGTTTCTTTTTTATTAAGTCTTCACTATTATAGACAAGTCTTGATTTTTTATTCTATTATTATCATGTGGCTCTACAATTGCATCCTGCAATCCACACTTTTTAATCTTTTCTAGATGACCCTTTCTATGTATTTTTCATATGAATAGTCCTACGTTGTTACAGGACAGTACCATATGGCATCGCTAGTGCAAGACTAATCTCCCTTGCACTAACGACATGAAAAGTTACACACAAAAAAATAGAAAATTGCACTTGGCAAATTATGCAGTAATATAACTTATAGGAAGGAAGAAATCGATTCATGCCTTTCCAAAATTAAATGAAAGCAAACTATCCTAGTTAAAGTTTGCACTTGGTCTTCTGATTCTGTTATTATGAGCCATCACTCATCAAGTCACTCACACCTCCTAATACAAATATGACTGGTATTATAGCATCCTTCTTCTCAATCCACTATATAATACAGGTCGTTTTACCAAGATCCATCAAACAGAGAGAATAACAGGCCTTTGCCAGACTGACACATGATTTAATAGCAATGAGGTTAAATTCAGAGTTGTCCTTCTGATCAGACCCCACTCCAAGTTATGGATTACAGTCTATTTTATAAGTTAGCCAATAGATACAGAGCAGAAAAGATAGAGCCAGGCCTTTTCCAAGGGTGTTAGTATGGAGTAAAGGCAACAATCTTGGCTGGTATTTGAACCTAGCCTGTTGAATTCCATTCTGCACTGTTCACTATTATGCCATAATCACATCCTTATATATTGCACAAGCCAACATAAAATGAATAATAAATGACTTTGTTGGTCTAATACAATTTTTTTCTGATCTGTTATTGATTACAAACTCTGAAATGCACTTGGACTCTTGCAATACAAACCACTTCAAGTGGGTGTGACAGTAAATCAAGTTAGGAAAAATGGCTTTGAAAATCCTTTTTGATTTCACACCCTCCATGGCTGGTAATAATAGCTGCAAACTATTAAGGCAGAAGATCAAAGAGATATGAAAGATAAAGAACAATAAACTGATGAAGCTACTGAATTGAACACTGAGATCACAGACTGTGCGCAAGTTGTATAATAAGCAGACTCCTTCATGATATGTTTTATTGGCAAATGACAAAAAAACACTGAAAGAAAAAATGTAGAAAACAAATAATAATAAAAACAATGTTCAGTTGCACTTTGAAATAAACTATAATAAAAACCCAACAAGTTCAATGACTGTCTACATTCAACAGAATTTTGAGTTTTTGAGTTTTCTGAGCAAAACAGGATTTTTTTGGTACATATTTAGAGTTCAGAACATGGGACATGCAAGATATTTGCCCAATTATTTGGGAAAATTTGCAGAGAGAAAGAGAAAGAGAGAGAAAGAGAGAGAAAGAGAGAGAGAAAATTTGACTAAATCAAAGATAATTTTTTTTCAGAAAAACAGAGTAACTCTCTTTATGTCCCGGATTTTAACCTCCTTCCCTCCCTAGGTGCCATGGGTGATGTACGCTTGGGTGATCATGTCTCTTTTTGATTCGTGACCAACTTGGCAGAATTCCGGCAGTGGCTGCCATTACTTACTGCAGTAGACTGGTTGCCAAACAAGGCTATAGGACCAAATCTGTTCTGCTATTTAATCCATAGCTGGTGGGGAAGAAATGGATTCATACCTTTCTCGAGGTCATTAGTGCATAAGTGAATGTAACAAACTCGACAAGAATTCAAATTCAGTTTTCCAATTTCTGATTCAAAGCCATTATCTATCACATGATAACACACATCCGAGCTTACAGCACCTGGTATTCCCAAGTGGTTACCCATTTAGGTACTAACCAAGCTCAACATTGCTTAACATCCAGTTCCTAGTGCTCCCTGGTTTTTTGAACAGGAGTAAAGGTTTATACCTTGTTCCCTGTTTAGGATTGGGTTTCTGGTTCCTTCTAAAGTCTTTTCATTCTCTGTCACTCCCAGTAGCCCCTTACACCTTAGTGGCATTATTGCCTTGCTTGGGGTGAATTAAACTGCAGTGATTGGATGGAAAATGGTGTTTCAAAATTATATGGCTGTAAGATGATTATAACTTAACATTATTTAAAACTTGGATATAATATTCTTATGACAGTTGCAAATGATCTGATCTTTAAACTGATCTAAGAGACTCACTGTATATATTTGTGTATAGCATGAGAGTTTTTATGATCATTTTTTATATAAAAAAATAGGAGGTAATTTTTTTTTTGAAGAGCAGAAAAATCATGCATTCTTGTTGATCGGTTGCACTATACATAGGTAAATGTTTTCTGGAAGGGTTAAAATTCATTCCAAAAAATTCAGGTGTTTCACTATACATGAAGTCAGCTTATACAGAAGTATATACGGTATCTGAACATATTTAGCCATTAAAGTATTCATTGGCCACAAAAAACTGCTCAAAAGAAAAAAGAAATGATTTATAATTATGCAATGACATTTGTGATTATCGACAATTATTAGTAAAATAAAGGCAATAAAATCCAATTAAATTATAATTTTTAGTATAAAGTAATACCACATTCCTACAGCCCAGTCTATCCTAAAATTGTAGGACAGAATGGGTTCTATAGCCTTGAGTGGCAACCAATCTAGGAGAAGGAAAACTCTGAATTCAAAACTGTATGTAGCCCTGGTGAAGAAAACTCTCTGCAGTTAAGGAAAGGATCATTCGCATTGACTTGATGATCCCAACTATGGTTGACTTAATCAGTATCATATAATAATTCTGCTCCTTTCTTAACACAACCATTACACCCTGCCAATGCCTCATAAATAATGGACTATTTCATTTTGATCTTAAGGAAAGAGATATTAGAGATGTTGTTTTGTATCAGTGAAGTGAAAGAAAGGATGGTAGAGAAGGCAGTAGATAAGGCTCTTATGTTTTTAACATCTCCTTCAGTGAAATGGTCACTTTTAAACTTCCCGATTTGTACCCTCTTACTTCTTTAAATAATGTCCTGCATTCATACTTATGCTTGTTATTCAATATTTTGTTAAAGTTGTTATCTTCAAATATTTGACATTACAACAGAGGAATTTGCATGTCTATTTTGTAGTCATAGAACTTGCAAGAAGCTTATTCAATCATTAACTTAAAAATTTTTTATAATACATACAGACAGACATTTATATAACTTAGGTGATTACCATTTCTCAGTAGAAAAAAAAAATCAAGAACTTTCCCTTGAATCTGATTTTCCCAATATCATATTGAAAATGGAGAATTAGATGACATTCAAAAGTTCTTCAAAGATTAAATTTTAAACTTGTTTGCTGATTTTTATTATTTCTTAATTTGTGTTTCCCAATTTACAATTCTGTTAGAAATAAATCGTCGTTTTCTCATTTTAAATGAGAAATCATAAAAAGTTGATACGATAGCAGAACATCTATAAATGGAGATATCAAAAAAAATGAAAAGTATCTAAACGTAGGATGCAACTTGATACCTCATTTTTTCAAATTATATATATATATATATATATATATATATATATATATATATATATATATATCTCAACAAGTTCTGTCTACCCATTTTTTATTAACTTTTTCAAATTTGCGAATTAGTTGTTATATGTAATTGAAAAATTCACCAAAGTTCATATTTATTTTTATTTTATTTTATTTTATCCAGCCCCACCCCAGAGTACTTTTGAATGTGTCTAGATTCATTTTCAAGGATTATGTTTTGTGTGTTTCCATAACTGTTTCTGGTTAATTCTGGTGTTATGTTGGAACCAATTTCAAATCACACAGGGTGACATCATTTAAATGGTCAAACTTGAATTTTTATATGTATTTTTTCTTTTTAAGCTTACCAAAATACACCTTTATATATATATATATATATATATATATATATATATATATATATATATATATATATATATAAATATATTTTTTCATAAATATTGTAGTTTTGGACATGATATTAAACTACATCTGGCAGCAAGGCCTCTGATTGGGAGATTAGATGTTTTGAGGAGCATGGAACTACCTATTAATTGCTGTTGTTGTTCCCAGGTCCACTTTGACCTGGGGTGGTAGCACCTGTTAGGGTCCCAGCTATAGGCAAATAATGAACCCCAAACAAAAACAAAACATTATGCAAGTATAAAAATACATTTTTATAGTAAAATATCAGCAATACAAATAATATTTTATATAAAAAAATTGGCAACAATACCTATTTATTGTAGGGAAGTTGAAGGCATAAAATTATGTACAAAATATTTAGATTTCGGCATCAAATAACTCATAGCGGTTGATATAGCGCTAAACAAAATCAACCAACCAACATGAAAGAACACTTTCATTGCATTAGTCCAAATAATATCCTACAATTTCTTAAAAAATCAAACTGTATTCCAAAACATAACTTCAACAAAACTACAACATAATATACATATCACTACCTCTTGTAATTATGTCCACACAAACATGTATATGCACAAAAGCTGACTATCATCTACCATGTATACAATTGTGAAAGCAGAATAATATATACATACTTTTATTACTTCAAAGCTACCAAGAGAATTAAATTTCGGCATTAAATAACCCATAAAGAGTTGATATGCCATTAAACAAATCAAATCAATCCTAAGTATAGAATTTTCCAGGATAACTTTATGTTTTTTTTTGGGGGGGGGTTACCAGTTGATATTATTATTACTATTTGACTAGTAATTCTTCCATTTTAATTTCAGTTGCTTTTTATTACTGTATTTATTGTCATTGACAATGCAAAACATTCTTTTGTTTAATAAATGAAATAAGACTATATGAGGATGTTGTAAAAGTACTGTTTTCAGCCATATTTAAACGAAAATGCTTACATTAATTCCTGACTGATTGTTCATTTTTCCTGATTTTTAGTCTGTTTTAATTAAATCATTAACAAATCCTTTACATGATAATTATAATAGCTAGACTATCAGTAATGATTGCATTAATTTCTGGCTGTTAGTCTCTTTCTTCATTTTCAATGCTTTCCTATAGTAAAATTGTTAGCAATGAATTTTAATTATATATACTCCTTCTTCATTTTAATGCACCTCCTACAGAGTGATTGTATGGATAAATTGAAATAACATTTGTATCAGAATGTGCAAAAATTTAGTGCTTAATAAAAATCTTTGTTTTTCATAGCAAAAATGTTTGGGAAGTGGTGGAGTAAAGGTAAAGTTGATGGGCAGCAGTAAGAAAAGACAAAACTTTTATCTGATGTACAGGGTGTCCAAAATGTCATAAATTTTTTTATACATTTCTTTTTTGTTTTTTGCTTTTGTTTTCAGAACTTCGATTAACATATTGAAATAACCCAATGAAAAATTCACAACTGAACAAAGAACAAAATTCCTGGAATTATATTTTGGTTTTTAACCAAGTTTTTGGTTGCCAGACAATTTCAAGAAATTCTGATATTTTATGGTCACAGCATTCTCTTGATCTGATGCCTACCAATTATATTTTTGGAACTACCTGAAGGATTTTTAAAGAAACTCACAGACAATTCAGCAAATTCGAAGACTGCAGCATGAGTTATTAACCATTGTTATGTAGAATGATATCAAAAGAGCACATCTGTGTGAAGGTGAAAATAGAGGATATTTATATCATAAAAGTTTTTAATCTGAATATATTTTTAATGTTTGAATTTTCATTCAGTATAAATCTATTTTTGTATGATAAAAAATGTTGAACGTAGGTGACTTCTAACACACCGTGTATATTAGGTTCAAAAACCTCCACTAAAATACAATTGTGTAATCATTAAAGTAAACAAAAATTCTGATGGGTTTGTTTAACATATCCTACCTGTGATATCTCCAGTTTATAATATAAACAGTTATCTATGATGGCATAATTACACAATGACATTTGTGATTATTAACAATTATTAGCAAAATAAAGGCAGTAAAATTCAATTAAATTACAATTTTTAGTATAAAGTAATATCACATTCCTACAACCCAGTCTATCCTAAAATTGTAGGTCCAACAGCCTTGCGTGGCAACCAGTCTAGCAGAAGGAAAACTATGAATTCAAGACTGAATGTATCCATAGTGAATCATATACTATGCAACTAAGGAAAGGATAATTTGCATTTACTTGATCATCCCAACTACAGCTGACTTATCCAATATCTTATTATAATTCTGTTTCTTCTATACTTAGCACGACCGTTACGCCTTGCCAATACTTCATAAATAATGGCTTATTCCATTTTGATCATAAGGAAAGACATATTAGAGATGCTATTTGGTATCAGTGAAGTGAAAGAAAAGATGGCAGAGAAGGCAACAGATAAGACTCATGTATTTAACATCTGCTTCAGTGAAATGGTCAATTTTAAACCTCCCCATTTGTACCCTCTTACTTCTTTAAATAATGATCTGCATTCATGCTTATGATTTTGATTGCAAGAAGTTGTTGAGCTCAAATATTCGACAATACAATCAAGGAATTTTCATATGCATTTTATAGTCATAAAACTCACAGAGAGCTTTTTCAATCATTAACTTAAATTATAATTAATCAAAAGACTCAAAACTGTGAAAAGTTTCATGGGTACAACAAGAATGAGATTTCTTCCTACATGCTCAATTGCTATATAATATCAGTCCTTCAACATGGAAGTGAATATTAGATAATTTTCTCACAGATGAAGAGGAGACTTGAGGCAATAGTAATGCAGTTCTACAGAAGGATGCTGAAAATACCATGGACAGAACATGCAAGAAACAAAGAAATTTTAAGGAAAATGGGAAGAAAAAGAATGTTTATACTTGGAGTCAGAAAGTGTTGACATTTCTAGGGCATATAATGAGGAAAGAAGTCTTGAAAAATTTAACACTCACAGGACATTGTTTTTTTGCTATTTTTAATCAGTTTCACCCAATGCAAACCACTAAGACACAAGGGGTTACTGGGTGTGGAAGAATTAGGAACAGAAACATTAATAATGATTGGGATGAGAAAAGAGTAATCAAGAGGACAGTAGATAGCGATTGACATTGCATTTAAATTTTTGAAGATCAAAGTTGGCTGGAAAGCATGGAGCCAGAAGGGAGTTCCACAGGTAAGAAGTGTGAGAAAAGAAGCTGTTAGCGTAGAACTTAGAGTTACGTCTAGTCAGCTCAACTGTAAATTGATGAGATCTTGAATACTGTGCTTAAATTCAAAAAGTTTTGAAGAGCTCAT
The DNA here is from genome assembly GCA_964036315.1 of Acanthosepion esculentum. Lineage (NCBI taxonomy): Eukaryota > Metazoa > Mollusca > Cephalopoda > Sepiida > Sepiidae > Acanthosepion > Acanthosepion esculentum. The sequence goes on along the minus strand of OZ038509.1, from coordinate 14,920,458 downwards.
CTGAACAATTACCATGAAAGTATTTATAGAAAAGACACAGAGAGGCAACCTTAGTGACTGAAGCTGAGCTGCCAAATCAGGACCAATAATATTGCTGGGAAAAAGAGAAACAGTGAATAACCTACTAATGAGCTTGTGTAAATGGATTGCAGAACAGGAAAGGGAGGGATAGTAAAAAAAAAAAAGACAAATATTGCTAATTGCTACAAAGGATAGGAAGTTGTGGAGAGCTATGATCGCTCACATCCTGGAGAGACATGGTAAATAAAAGAATAAGAAGTATAAAAAAATTAATATAAATGAGATTTCCTCATATGTATGATGAGGTGCTGAAAAATTCTCTGCCTAACCCCACTTCCCAAAATCATTATTTTAATGAACAAACATCAGAGTACTGATGTATGTATGTGCACAAGGGATGCTGAAAAGTTCTGAGCCTACACAAGAAAAGAGATTCGGATTATTGGCTCAGATTTGGGAAGTTGTTCAGGCCAAGAACTTTTCAGCACAACTTGTATATAAGGAGGCCTCATTCATATAATGTGTAAAAGTTATTGTAAAACTAAAGTTAAAGCAGGTTTTCTTTTATTTTTTTTTTTTTTGTAAACAGTATTTGAACCTGTAGATATCTCAATGCCCAGAGCAAGAAAGAATACGATAGAATATTATCACTTCAGCAAGCAAATAAAAACAATGATTTATTTTCCTGAAGCTGAGAATAAAATCTGAAGAGTAATGAATGCAATACAGATTTGATTGGCTTATCTCTTTCAACCTGAACAATAAACCAGGAAGTGGGAATCAACGCAACACTGTCAATGCTTTTTGATGTTGCTTCATATCATGTCTACTTAAAGCATGTGCGGCCCTGTTGGCATGATAGGTGAGCAGCGACATGTGCAATCGTGTATACGTAAGAAAAGGAAAAAAAAATGTTTGTATATGGCAAGACATGAAGGAGTCAGCAAAGATGAAAGGCTGGAACAAAGCACATTGAAAGTGTAGGCTTTTAAAGAAGCAGAAAGCTTTCCTTTGAGTCTCACAATGACAAACAGCTGCTGCTGCTAGAGATGTCGACAAATACAAATTTCTTATTGGTGCTTTCAAGCAGGAATTGTAGAAACATTTATCTACACCAAAGAGGTGTATTTAGAAAAGATCTTAATGGAACATGCATGCTTGTATAGAATTTGTAAGAGGATACGTGCCCAAATGCTTGAAGAGAACCATATTGCAAATGGACCTTTTTTTTTTCCAAGAATATTTCAGTGACATTTTATTGGAAACAAAGAGCAAATTTCTGTCTGAATTTCTGGGATAGGGAGCTATCATTATTTACAGTTGAACTATTGTCCTCGTCTTTGTTGTCATTCTCACAATGTTTTGGCTATTGTGTTCTCTGGCCTTCATCAGGTGTTTGTCAATGGGGATAACCTTCAGAAAATTTTGAACTGAACCCTTTATCTATTTATGATTGATTTGTTTCCTATTTTCCTTTTTTTTTTTTTGATTGATTGATTGATTTTCTATCAACTCTTTGCAGGTTATTTAAAGCCAGAATATATTTTTAGATTGTAAGAATTTTTTTTGGTGATAATAATGAGTTAGTGATACAAGTCTTACTAATTAACCTATAGATGGGGGGAGAAGAGGTGGATTCATACCTTTCCCAAGGTGAATCCTTTATTTAATCTATAGCATTTGAATGTTCTACTTGGGATATCTCGTTTTTTATTCTTATTTAGTACTGCTCAGTTAATTATGGAGGTAGATTCTTCTTATTCTGCTGTTCATGCCGAGGAATGTATCTTGTTCTTGATCCTATTTAATGCTGCTCAGTTATTGCTTGTGCTGGGTAAGAAATAAGTACTAGATAAGATATCCCTAGATATGATCAGCAGAATGAAAACATTCTACTTCAAAGATGAAATGAAGGATTCAGTTTGAAATTCCCTAAATTGACAAGAACCTAATGGTTTGGTTTGGTTTGTTTTATGGCATATCAACCTCAATGGGTTATTTAATGCTGACAAGATTTATATTTCTGGTAATATTTTTTTCAAAAATGTATTGCTGGTAATAAATAAATTTTTTTTTACAAAGTATTTCTAGTATGAAAACCTATTTTTACATGTACATAGTGTTTTGACCCCATTTTGGGGGCTAACTACCCATAGTTGGGACCCCAACAGGTGCTACCACCCCAGGTCAGGTTAGACTTGGGAACACCAGCAATTAAGAGGTGGTACCACACTCCTCAAAACCTCCTAATCAGAGGCCTTGCTGTTAAATGTAGTTTATTGCCTTACCCAGGACGCACAAGCACCTAATAAAGGCTGCAGATCATAACAGCTGTGATAAACAACAACAAAGATGTGGACAATATAAATAATGTAGACAAAAACAGCAAAATAAATACTCAGCATATTTAAGAATTAGAGAACTCTAAAAATACATTAAAATGCATTCTTTGAGCATGTATGAAGTTTGCAAGGGAATTAAATTATTTTCCAATCAGGCAATTAATTTTAAGTTAATTTTTCTGAGTAGAAAATAATTTCTTTAATGTTTTGTCATCAGCTTGAAATTATTATTTCCACCTTGTTTTTTTTCCTGATGTCTTCTGATATTGAACATCTTTTTTTTTCTAAGATACAAACACTGTTCAGGTTGAGATGCAAATATGGACACGTTGCCAAGTGGTTAGAATGTTCACTTTCTGACCATGAGACCCAGGTTCAAATCTCACCATGGTCGATTTGTCTGAAAGGTGACTTTTTGATGTTATCATCCTGGAAGAGGCGATCCCAGCATGCGGCACGTTTGGAAAGTGCACAGGTTGACTCAAGTCTTGTGAGTGAAATTGGTTAGATGGAACCCTTTGGGAGCTGTTGATAGTTGTGCTAGCATGAGGTCACAAGTCATTGTGACTGAGGGTTTAAGTGTTCTGGCCTTGTTCAGACTGTTGATCATGCTAGATAATGCACATTCTCCCAGAACTAAGGTCCACTCAGTATAGTTGCAGTATAAACTACAGGTAGGTTCTATGGGTGTTGAATAAACACAAATGTGCCTCAGCAGGTGTCTGCAATGGGGATAACCTAGCCGCCCTAGTAGACAGGCATCCTCGGATACGAGTGGCTGCACTATTTTAGATGAGATACATAAATATCAAGACTTACTTTTGGGGATTTATAAAAGAAAAAATAATACTTGGAAGACATTTTGCTTTTGGGGAAAGAATTAATTTTAGGAAGGTATTAATAATTAAGTTTATTATTTTATGTCATACAAAGGTCAACTGGAAAGTTCATAGGCTGACCAAGATATAAATGTAAGCTGGTAGACTAAAAGACATGCAAGTGTACCAGAATACAACAGCTGGCCAACCAGCTGTTATATTCTTTGTGTAGTTGGTTCACAGGAAAAAGCTGTGGTCTAGAAAAACTTTGATAATCAGTGAAGATTCACTGACCATCCTTGCTGTTTTGTTTGAGATGATTTGTTTGAAATATTTCTTTTCTCTCAGCACACACTGGGGGAAGGAAAAAGCTATGTAGCAACATCTTCTCTTGTGTGTGAATGGCTTGGAGACAGTCACATCTCTGCTGCTAAAAGTCAAAATACACACTTTGTTTTTACATGTCTTTTAGTCTATTAACTGGTGTGTCTACGAACAATTACATCTTGGTCAGCCTATGAACTTTCCAGCTGATCCTCGTAATTACCATAAATTACTAAGTGGCAGGTTCATCACCATTGTGTTTCGAGTGGGGTGACTTGTAGTCAGTGGGGCCACAAGTAAAAACTTGCACACTAAAATTAGAACACATCATTTTTATGTTGGGAAGAGGTGATTTTCTAGGGAAGAAGACCCCTTGGCAAAAGGCCTGCTCAGAGGTCAAAATAGAAATACTGTATATACCCGTGTATCAATCGACTTTTGAAGACCTAATTTTGAAGATAATATTAGGGACGTTCAGTTCGCATCATACACAAGATATAAAATTAGTGTATGTACAGCTGGCCCTGGCTACACTGGTGACCAAACTATATATCCATTTACTACTTTCAAAAAGTACAGCTATATTTAAAATAAACATGACTTTGATAAAACTGATGTTTTACTTAACTGTATCCAATATTAATGCATGTAATATTCACATGTTAGTATCGTATTATAAATATAAACATAGAGAATATGCTTCTTTCCCATTGTTTACGTTTATAAGATGTTTAGCTGTTTCTCGTTCGGTTGTTTATGGCTGTACATGCATTTACACAATGAGTATAACGTTACTAACGATACTTTTATCATTCTCTCTTATTTTTTAACTTATTTAACTAGAAGATGGGATAAAGAGACAGACAAAAAGAGGTTAGTCTATTGTAATTTGGTCTCTCAAAAGAGGAACTCACATGATACATGAGATACATGATAAAATCATTTTTATAAGTGAAAATTTGGGGGTTGATTGGATATGCAAAATTGTGCATTACACAAGTATATACAGTAAATTCAATTTCAGATCTCCCTTTCATTAAATTTTCAATACAAATTGGAAAATCAGTGACCCTAACAAACTCAATGAATACTTCTGATCAAGTTTATGAGGTGGTGCTGAAAAGTTCTCAGACTAAAAAGTAGCCAAATGAAAAAACATTTTTTTTGTCTTTCTTTTTCTCTTTTTTTAAATCCTGTCTTAGTTAGAGTGAGAACTTTTTAGCATCTACTCATAAAATATGTATACTGTATGTATGTATGTATGTAAAATATATATGTAAAATCATAAAATACTATATTTGACGGCATATAAGGCACATTTTTTTTTACTAAAAATAACTTTTAAAATTCCCGTGTCTTATATGCCATATGTAGGTTTAAAATTTGCAATAGTCAGCCGAAATTAGCTCCCTGGCAACTCGTATTAGCTTAAACTTTAGAGTAACTTTCTTATACCTATTGTCATTATTTAAAAGGCTATTATGTAGATTAAAAGTGTTATCATTGATAATATTCATTATATTAATTTCATCACGTTTAATATTAGTACTTTGTTTCACTAAAATTATAGGCAATAAATTCAAATTATATATTTGTAAAATATGTTTTTTTCATTAATATTTTTCTTGCGATAACTTCCGGTTGCATTGGTATAAATACAATCAGAATTTTATATCCTAATTATTCCAATAAAACGTTTACAAAACGCAGGTTATACAGATCATATAAAGGATATAATAAAGATTTTATAGGCTCATATTCTTTTTTCCTGTTATTTTTCATTTAATTGTAATCATGGCTTGTTTAACCAAAATAATACCTCATAAATATAGCCTAGGCTTGTAAGTAAACTGGGATTGCAAAGGAAATATTTGTCGCAGATTATTTCCACATCACAGAGTCGAACATCAGGGGCAGAAAGAAATGCCGAAAACTCGATTCGCAGGTACTATCTCACAAATCACAATGCACGCAACCAGTCAGAAAAATAACTCATTCTCCAACAAACGCAGCAGCGAAAATGGCAAAATTTTTTCCCCTGATTTGTGAACACCAACTGCTTTTATTGGCCGAGCATTTTTTCAATTCATCGACAGCTGGGAGAGGATGTTCAGTATTTTGCATACCAAAATATTTTTATAGCGATGCCTGCGATGGACTTTTTTTTTTTTTTATTAATTCAAATATTCCGTCTTCAGCATGTCATGAGGAATACATGCCCTTTTGTTTGGTAAGTAATTTTCTTTTTCACATTTTCCGCCATAGGATACATGCGACACGCTGTTGCTTGGTTTGACGAGGTAAGTCTCCATTTTCTTCGCTATACTCACCCCTGATCTCATTATCACAAATGGAACAGCCTTGAGCAGCTCTCTTTATTCTGGTGCTTCGTTGTAATGGAACTATCTCCCTTACGCATGTCGGAGAGTTGTCTCCTGAGGAGTCATCAGACGTATCTTGAGTTTCCAGAAGTTCTGCGTCTGTGGAAGCATCGGATTTGCAGAACTCAATTATCTGCTCACTGTCAGATGATGAACCATCACCGGATTCGGATGAACCATCACCCGATTCGCTCGGCGATGTATCAGAATCACCGAAAAGGCGAAGATCTTTTACATGCCGTGGTATCCCATCAACTAGTATTGTTTGTGGACTTACACTGTCCGTCACGTGACTCACTTGATACCTGGAGGTACACCAGCCATGGGGAGCTTTCACCCATACTCTGTTCCCAACTTTGTATATATCGTGATACTTACAGTGATCAGGTGGTAATGTTGTAATAATTCCCTTCACTTTCAGTTGGTAACGGTGAATCATATTGGCAGGGGGCATTAGTTGACGATATATCATCCTTCAGCGTGATATTATGCCAGTATACTGCCTCCATTATCGAACACTGCTTACTTACTGCAATTCTCTTTATGCTCCGATGAGATCTTTCCGCTATACCGTTTCCTGCAGGAACATAGGCGCAGCAAAAATGAAGTTGGACTCCCCAGTCATCCAAGAAACCTTTAAAGGACTTACTGCAAAATGCAGTGTCATTGTCAGTCAGGATTTCTGATGGTAGGCCTCATTAAAAAAAAAATACTTTCTAACTGCTGAATGACGCTTCTTGAGTCTTGTTGAAGCAGGCGTCACCATATCGCAAATCTACTAGGGCCGCAATCAATTAACGTAAGGTAGTGTTGCCCACCATAATGTGTAATGTCCATTCCTAAGCGGGTCCAGATTTCAGTCACACTTAGGTTGCCATGAGGCCAACGACTTGAGGCTGGGTCAATTGACTGACATTCTTTACATTTTCTGACCACTGCCTTGACAGCCGCCTTGGATGCCATAGGGTAAACTCGTCTCACAAAATACAGCATTCGCCTGATGCAAAGATGTCCACTCTGGCAGTGTATGGCATGTATCTGATCAAGAGAGGTTCTCGTTCATCATGGAAGTGCATATCGGACGGGTTGGTTCGATTTCCTTCTTGATCACATCATACCATCGTTTAGGTACTCTGGTGAGCTTATCTGCTCGATTCTCACTTGACGCTACTAAACTTATTGTGATCAATAAGTTATATTCTTGAATCAGCTTTTCAAGAGTACTCAAACGTCTCCGGATCAGCATCTCACTTGCTGCCTTAGTTCATATTTTGGCTTTGCCAGTGAGCATGTTTGATACCCACTGGTGCACACACGCAGAGTCCATGAAGAGGTGTAGCTTCGTTGCACCCCACTGTAATGCTAAATTGACGCCCCTTCAGAATAGAATCCAATTCTGATAAATTGATAGGTTGGGTGTCCTTCACAGGCCGCAACCAACATGCGTCTTCTACAATGCTTCTGTCAACCTCTGACGAAAACCCTGTGGCAAGAGAACTTGCATCAACCCATACCTCATAAGCGTGTCCACTTGTGCACCACTTACCACGTGCAGGGTCATTCTGGCGTATTCTTTCTGCTATGTCCTCAATCATGTTCTTAAGGGGAGCATCTGTCACTTCGTCGTCCCAACCAGACGTGATCGATACTGTCCTGCGTTTTACAAATGATGCAGCAACACGAAGCCACCCACACACAGGAACATAACCCACCAGTTTTCCACGCCACAAGAAGACATTATGTCGCATCAGGACCTCAGGAACTGATGGATTGCCATTTTCATGTTTCCACTTAAGCATGTTGTTATCTTGCTCGACATGCAAACCCAGCACACGTTATTATGGCTGGTACAACATTCAACCCGAAACCCATTCAGGTCAAGCAATATCTTTGCCCCTTGAAGATTACAGTTTGAAAAGGCCAAAGTGACTTATGGATATGTACTTGTAAATAGGCCTGCCGTAGGTCAAGGATAGCGACATCCGGTCCTTTTTTACGCCACTCCCTCAGTTTCTGTGCACACACGTCAGCATTGAGACACTCATTCAGCTCTCGATAGTCTAATACTGGCCGCACTTTATTTTTGTTTATCTGCACCACCACCATCAACTGAATTAAACCTTTTGGAGGATCAAGTTCCTTTTCAGGATAAGGCTGCAACCAACCGTTATCAAGCCAGGTCTGCAGCTCACGGTTGTATTCCTCCTTGACTCCCATTGGTATAGGGTACTCGGGCATCCGATTTCTCAAACTCTCCGGTGATCAACCATCAGACCACTTCCATGATGCGACCCATATCTTCCGGCTTGGGTCAAATTCGGCACAGAAATCAGGTTCTTTTTCCCTCAAAAATGTATAGCTGGTAATATTATTTTTCAAATACGTATAGTTGGTAATACTATTTTTCCAAAACATACAGCTGATAATATTATTTTTTCCAAAACGTATAGCTGGTAATATTATTTTTTTTTCCAAAATGTATAGCTGGTAATATTATTTTTTTCAAAAACGTATAGCTGGTAATATTTTTTTTTCCAAAATGTATAGCTGGTAATATTATTTTTTTCAAAAATGTATAGCTGGTAATATTTTTTTTCAAAAATGTATAGGTAGTAATATTATTTTTCCCAAAACATATAGCTGGTAATATTATTTTTTCAAACAATGTATAGCTGGCAATATTTTTCAAAAACATATAGCCGGCACACTATTCTTTCAAAAAAAATATAGCCAGTAATATTTTTTCAAAATTGTACAGCTGGCAACATTATTTTTCCAAAAACGTATTATCAGAGGCCTTGCTGTTGGATGTAGTTCATCGTCATACCCAGGACGCGGATGTAGTTTATCGTCATAGACAGGACGCGGATGTAGTTTATCGTCATACACAGCATGAGATCTGGGTTTGGGGATGCTGTTGGACGTAGTTTATTGTCATACCCAGGACGTGTTGGAAATAGGGTTTATTTCCTATACAATTATACCAAATTACTACAAGGAATGGAACCTATTTTAAAACAACATCAATGAATGTCAAAATTGTTTCCACAATTATGATCATTGTGACGAGTACCCAATTAGTAACAAGTATAATTATTTCAGGGACATGAAGAAATATGACCAAAAGAATCTTATTTTTATGAGAATGCAGTTTTAGAATTAATTTTGAACCCGAAATGACCAAAATTAATTTCTCTATTAATCACAATTTTGTCGATCAATCCATTTCATTGCATCAGTTATGTATCCCTTTTTGTGGTATGCAATGACTCGGAATCATTTTAGAAATGAATACATTTATATAACAAAACCGTTTTTACGATGAGTTTCAACTAAGTTTTCTCATTTGGCCATTAATTTACAAGCAAATTGGAACGTCTATTTTGAACAAGTTTAAATGAAAACAGAAAATTCAAATACATCTTGTTGAACATCTATAACCTTTTGCAAATATGATATGAAAAATGGAGAAAATAGATTTTGAAAAATCTCTTGCTTGTTTTGGTGAAGGAAAAGGAAACATTTTTTTTTATTCTTTGGCTATTTTACAGCTTTTATTAGACAACTTATCTCCCTTGCTACTCTTCTTATTGATAAAATTTGTTTCATTGACATTAAATATATGTCATTTGTGATTGAAACAAAACTGAAACAATCACATTTTCTTTGGTAATAGTTTACAAGACACATTGAGACTTAAGCAGTCAAAGCTAATTGGCAAATAGAAACTATTTGATTGTGTATTCTCAAGATAACAGTCTCTAAGAGATTTCATCTATTTCTTTGTGATATTTATGCTGACTTGATTTTGATGATCAGGTAAAATAAAACACATAAAAAGGTTTATAATCTTAGAAGCTATTTTAACTTTGGTAATATCAATTAGTTCTGCTAATTAACTCTGTACAAGTTTGGTAGTGAAAACTGAATTTCTAAATCTCTTTGTGATTGGGAATTAAAATTATGCATTCAGGGGATTTTAATCTGGCAGTCTTTTAGAAGAAGAGAAAAGTTATCAAAAGAGACAAAAAATAAATTGTAAAAATTTGCCAAACAAAGAATAAGAAAAGGATTTTCTTTTAAATCAGTGATTTTTACAGCATGAATTAACATTTTTATCTTTCTATTTTACTCTAACTGCCAAATGTTTTATTTTTTTACATTTTTCTTTACGTCTGAATGATTCTATTTAAGGCCAGTCTTTAAACACAGTTTTAACATGTTCAAGCCATTTCAACTGTAAAATGTTGAGACCTTGCTGCCAATCTAGTACTGTGCTTAAATTCATAAAGTCTAGGTACCAAAATGGGAAGCAAAACACAAAGATTACCATGAAAGTATTTATAGAAAAGGTATGGGGAAGTTACGTTACAGAGAAAGTGACTGAAGCTGAGATTTCAGGTCAAGACCAGTAACATTGCAAATTCTTTTTTGTATTTTATCAAGAATCTAATACATAGCAGAAGCACCAGACCAGATGTGGCAGCAATATTCAAAGAATGGACAAATGGTAGATTTATAATTGTGTAAAGTAGATTCTGGCGAGAAAAAATTGTCTAGCAGACACAGTGAACCAACATTCCAAGCAGCAGATGCAGCAATTGATTCAATATTTCAATATCTGCAAAAGAGTTTATTTTGCTCTTACTTTAATTACTTACCTATCACAAGCAACAAGTATGCAAGTTTTCATTTAAGGTCAGTTTTTAAACCCAAATTTAACATGTTCAGTGAAGAGAAAGCTTTCACTTAAAGCCAGATTTCAAATCCAATTTTAATATGTTCAGTAAAGAAAACATCTTCTATAAGGCCAGTTTTCAAATTCAATTTTAATATGTTCAATAAAGAAAACATCTTCTATAAGGCCAGTTTTCAAATCCAATTTTAATATGTTCAATAAAGAAAACATCTTCTATAAGGCCAGTTTTCAAACCCATTTTTAATATGTTCAATAAAGAAAACATCTTCTATAAGGCCAGATTTCAAATCCAATTTTAATATGTTCAATAAAGAAAACATCTTCTATAAGGCCAGTTTTCAAACCCAATTTTAATATGTTCAATAAAGAAAACATCTTCTATAAGGCCAGTTTTCAAATCCAATTTTAATATATGTTCTGTAAAGAAAGCATCTTCTGTAAGGTTAGTTTTCAAATCCAATTTTAATATGTTCAATAAAGAAAACATCTTCTGTAAGGTTAGTTTTCAAACCGAATTTTAATATGTTCAATAAAGAAAACATCTTCTGTAAGGCCAGTTTTCAAACCCAATTTTAATATGTTCAATAAAGAAAATATCTTCTGTAAGGCCAGTTTTCAAATCCAATTTTAATATGTTCAGTAAAGAAAGCATCTTCTGTAAGGTTAGTTTTCAAACCCAATTTTAATATGTTCAATAAAGAAAACATCTTCTATAAGGCCAGTTTTCAAACCCAATTTTAATATGTTCAATAAAGAAAATATCTTCTGTAAGGCCAGTTTTCAAATCCAATTTTAATATGTTCAGTAAAGAAAGCATCTTCTGTAAGGTTAGTTTTCAAACCCAATTTTAATATGTTCAATAAAGAAAACATCTTCTATAAGGCCAGTTTTCAAACCCAATTTTAATATGTTCAATAAAGAAAATATCTTCTGTAAGGCCAGTTTTCAAATCCAATTTTAATATGTTCAGTAAAGAAAGCATCTTCTGTAAGGTTAGTTTTCAAACCGAATTTTAATATGTTCAATAAAGAAAACATCTTCTATAAGGCCAGTTTTCAAACCCAATTTTAATATGTTCAATAAAGAAAATATCTTCTGTAAGGCCAGTTTTCAAATCCAATTTTAATATGTTCAGTAAAGAAAGCATCTTCTGTAAGGTTAGTTTTCAAACCCAATTTTAATATGTTCAATAAAGAAAACATCTTCTATAAGGCCAGTTTTCAAATCCAATTTTAATATGTTCAATAAAGAAAACATCTTCTGTAAGGCCAGTTTTCAAACCCAATTTTAATATGTTCAGTAAAGAAAACATCTTCTGTAAGGCCAGTTTTCAAATCTAATTTAACATGTTCAATGAAGAAAAAGTTTTCAGTTGTCAATTTAAAACTTTTAATGAAATGAAAACAATATTTTCATTTTAAGCCAGTTTTCAAAAATCCAAAAACAGAAATGTTCAATGTAGAAAAATTCCCTTTTAAGGCTAGTTTTCTAATCATATTTTAAATCTTTTAATGAAATGAAAACAATACTTTTATTTTAAGCCAGTTTTCAAATATCCGAAAACAGAAAAATTAAATTTTTTTTACCAATCTCTAATCTTTTGTAAAAATAATCTTATGTGCTGAGCTGAGAATGGCTTGAATTTACAGAAGTTTTCTACTCTTGCAGCCTTATATCAGATTGATTTACACTTAGTATATTAGTCTTACACATGTTAAAATAGTCACATTGTTCTCAAGGTTATAATATTACCAATATAGATAACCAAACTGAAAAAAAAAAAAAATCTGCAAATTTAAACGTTGGTCATACATTTCACTTCCAGTAGCCCGTGTCTTAGTGGTATTATTGCCTTGCTTGGAATGAATTGATTTAAAAAAAAAAAAGTAAAAACAAATTATCCCCGCCTAATAAAAACTCCAATCAAATCAGAGTCTTTGCTTTTCTTCTTAATTTTCTTTCTATTCTCTGCTCGAATGCATGTAATTTTTTGCAAACTTGAGTGAAAGTCTAATGCATCAATGGTCACTCTACATGGGGTTCTAATCAACCAATATTCTAGGCCAAGAGAAATTACATTCAGACACTGGCTTGTAGGTCAACCATCTGTTGTTTAATGTACCTTCAACTGTTTATCCATCTATACATTTTCTTTTCCTATTCATAAGACGACTGACCAGCATATGTTACTAATCTGCTCACTAGTTTAATTTTCTTTCAAAAATGATTTTACTACTTCAGTGAGTTTGTGTAAGCTGAAATTTATCTTGGATTATTTACAAAATTACACAATTCTCAAAATAAATTTATATTTCCAAGTTATTATTTTCATTCACGAAACAAAGAAAATCCAAGTCTGATGCCTTCTGTTGTTTAAAAGATACATTTGGTAACAATGTTAGTGTTAAGAGAAAAATTTTATAGGCTGAACATTTTTCCTAAACAAATATCTTATTTCAAATAGAGATTAGAAACTTTATTTTAAAGTTCACCATTCTTTTTCATGTGAATAGATATTTAAACAATATTTTGATTTCTTTCTTTATATATGATTTTTTTGAAGCTCCCCTCACAATGTTTTAAAAGAATCAAGGTTTCAGCTTTTATCAGTGCCCATTGATATTACCATTACTCCAGCACTTTCCCAGTTGGCTTTACATAATATTTATAGTGATTGGAGAAAAAATAGGATTAAAGGGAATTTTGCAATGTTTCATGTATAACTTGTTTTAGTAAGCTTCAGTTTTTTGTTTTTTTTTAACCATTTCACCCCAAGTAAGGTAATAAAGACACTAAGATGTAAGGGGTTACCAAGCGTGAAAGATTGAGAAAAAGAAAAACATTATCAAGGAGAGGAAACAGTTAAAGAAGACGAATTAAGAAGACAAAAGATAACAACTAGCATTGCATTTAAATTTTATATATATATATATATATATAACAGAAATAGATTAGAACTGATAAATGGATAAATTTGAATTCAATGCATTATAAATTTGAAATAAATTTAATAGGAGTAGATAGGTTTGCTTATCATCCAGTTCCCACTCCAACCTGGTTTTTGAACAGGAGTAGAGGTTTATCCCTTGTTTCCTGTTTAGGATTGGGTTTCCAGTTCCAACTAAAGTCTTTTCCTTCTCTTTCATTTCCAATAGCCTATTGCGTCTTAGTAGCATTATCACCTTGCTTGGGTTGAACTGATTGAAATGAAAATGTTTACTTTCACTTACATTGTTATTGTCCCTCCTTTTAATCCCCCCCCCCAGAGTAGTGCACTCGACTCATTATGCACTTGTGAATGTTCTTCATAATTGGCTATCATCAATTTTTTTTTCTTTCTTTCGATAGCAGTAGATAGGTCCGCCTATCTTTTGAACAGGAGTAGAGGTTTATTCCTGGCTTCCTTTTTAGGATTGGGTTTCTGGTTTCTTTTAAAGTCTTCTCATTCTCTTTCACTTCCAGTAGCCTCTTAGTAGCTTTATCGCCTTGCTTGTGGTGAATTGATTAAAAAACAAAACAAAAAAAAACAATCTTTAGAAACATCCATAAAAATTATTTTGTGGACATGTAATCTTTAAAAGCAATTAGGCTTGAAATCTCTGCTTCAAGTGTATTGATAGGAAATAAGGAATTTATTAATTGTGAACAAATGCTTCAATTACTCACTTTATTTGCCTCCAGCAGTCATGATTTTAGCAAAAAGACATGTAACTTTATCTGTTGGGAAGTAGCCAAAATGAGTTGGACTAATACCAATGCCATTTCTAAAAACCAAGGTAGAACTCTTAACTGGGAAAAAGAATCAACTATGAGGACAATTATCTAAATAGAAAATTTCCTTGGCCTGTCCTGAATTTTCTATCTTTCTGGGGACCAGTTTTATAGCATCAACTGCTCTACTTCTGGCTAGACAATTTCACAAATTCACCTATTAGAAAAAAAAAAATGTTAATCTTATTAATAAGAGAAATAGGTTATTCTTCTGTTTTGTAGATGTTACGATTTCACCTAATGATCTAAAACCTTTTGTTTTATGCATGGAGGTATTTGAAGAATAACATCAGAAGTAGACATTTATTATTTATCAAAGAAATCTATGTAAGTGCTAAGATAACATGATATAAACCATAACATTAAACATAATATATTTGTCTAAAAAAGATTCAAGTGCAATAGTTTTCTTCTTTTTTTTAAAAATTATTTCACCACAAGCAAGGAAATAAAGCCACTAAGACACAAGGGGGTTACTGAGTATGAAAGAATATGAGAAAAAGAAAACATTATTAAGGAGAGAGAACAATTAAGACAGAAGAATACGATTAACATTGCATTCAAATTTTTGAAGATTAAAGCTGACTGGAAAGCAAAAGGCCACAAGAGAATTCCACAAACGAGAAGTATGAGAGAAGAAATTGTTAGCATCGAACTTGGCCAATTACATCTGTTTCAAGACCTGTTAAGTTTTGGTTCAAGATGATAAGAGTCAAAGCAATCAGCCCCCTGCAAGAAGCCAGAAAATGTGAAAAAAATATTTGGTTTGATTGGTTGATTTCTTTTTCATGGCTTATCAACCTTTTACAGGTTATTTAAAGCCAGCAAATATTTTTAAATTGTAGGAATTTTATGGAGATAATAATGATTTTATTGATACAAGTCTTACTAATTAACCCATAGCTGGGGAAGTAGAAGTGGATTCATACCCTTCTCAAGAGTACTTATACATAAGTGGATATAACGAACCTGACTTTCCGATTGCCAATTCTGAGCTGCTATCCATTATACCTCATGCATATCTAAGCTTGCAACAACTGGTATTCCCAAGTGATCACACATCTAGGTACTGACCAAGTTCAATGTTGCTTAACTTTAGTAATTGTACGAAAACTAGTGTTTTGACATGATATAGCTGTGAGCCAAAAAAATATTTTGGAAATCATCTCATTTTAGAACAATCCCTAATTACTAGAATGAGGGCATTTCAATGTGATGTAATGGTTAATAAGTTTGTCTAACTAGATCAATTATGACTGAATAGTGAGTTTGATCCTCACTGGGTGCCCTATACATTCCACCTTGTTACACATCTCAGCTATGCTTAAAAAAACATTTGGGCACTTCCATGTGGCATAATTGTTAGCAAGCTTGTCTCGCTAGATCAATCATGACTGAATAATGAGTTTGATCCTCACTGGGTGCCCTATACATTCCACCTTGTTCCACATCTCAGCTATGCTTAAAAAAACATTTGGGCACTTCCATGTGGCATAATTGTTAGCAAGCTTGTCTCGCTAGATCAATCATGACTGAATAATGAGTTTGATCCTCACTGGGTGCCCTATACATTCCACCTTGTTCCACATCTCAGCTATGCTTAAAAAAACATTTGGGCACTTCCATGTGGCATAATTGTTAGCAAGCTTGTCTCGCTAGATCAATCATGACTGAATAATGAGTTTGATCCTCACTGGGTGCCCTATACATTCCACCTTGTTCCACATCTCAGCTATGCTTAAAAAAACATTTGGGCACTTCCATGTGGCATAATTGTTAGCAAGCTTGTCTCGCTAGATCAATCATGACTGAATAGTGAGTTTGATCCTCTCTGGGTACCCCATATTTTTGGCCTTATGCCACATCTAAGCTATGCTTAGAAAATCCTCATAATTCCTGGAACAATGGTGCATGTATCTTAGGCCTTGTCTGGGAACTTCCCAATACCACCTTATAATAATAGTGTAAGGGTTAACAAGTAGTTCTTTGAAGTTATTACTACTTCAATCTTTACTAGCTGCCCCATACATGTGGTCTTGTACCTAAATTAGGCTAAACTTAAATAATTGATTACATATTATTACACATCAATTTCCAGGTTATCATAAGCTCAAAATAATTTCTGAATCTAATTATAAAAAATTACAAGAAATTCCTTGAAGTGGTGTGATAAAATTATTGTGATATGTCTCAATGCAAGGAAGAAGGTGTTTGTCTGAATTAGAGCAGTAAAGGTGCTTGTTTGTGAATAGTTCAGAGAAAAAGATTTGGGAGGAAGCCAAAAGAAAACTCAAGGATTTCTCTTCTGTTCATACATCTAAAATATCTGATGAAAAATCAATTACATCTGATGCTGAAATCTCAGCAGAGCATTCAACTGGAGATCACAAAGTTTCCTTAATCTCCAAAGCCGCCTACTCTTTATAAGAACCAGACTCTTAGCCAGACATAGGGTGACTTCTCACCACACCTTCAAGCAACTTGGATCTTCTGAAGTACAATGAGGAGAACTTATTTAAATATCAAGTTCATGATTCTGTTAAACATTGCTAAATTGGTCAGTCAGAATTGAAAACATTCTAATACGTTGTCTAAATAGATTGCTTTAATTTTCAGACTATTTGTTTAACTTTTTGGCTCATTTATTATTTTTAAACTCTTAGTTTAACAACGATAGATCAAAAGCTGCATTTTATGCAT
>OZ038509.1:14885902-14900902 GCA_964036315.1 Acanthosepion esculentum | reverse complement strand
TTTATATATATATATATATATATAAATAAATTCACAAGAGGATAGAATCCAGGTAGAATTCAATGTCCACGACAGAGTAAGAATATAATAAAAAATCTTAAACACTAATATTCCATGGTTATAATTTATTACATTGGAATCATAATCACAATCCAATTCATCGGACCTGATGAATTGGATTGTGATTATGATTCCAATGTAATAAATTATAACCATGGAATATTAGTGTTTGAGCCTTTTTTATTATATATAATTCAGGCTGGTAAATGTTGTTTAATACTGCTTATTATAAACAGAGCATTTACTTAAATATTTGTATCTATAAAAAGAATGTTAAACATAAAAATGTCTTAATATATATATATATATATATATATATATATATATATATATATATATATATATATTATATGAAAGAAAGAGATAGAGAAAGAAATTACTTATATGATTGCAGTACTATTTTAGTCAAAGAGATAAAGCTCTTAGTTATATAAATACAAAGTAAAATATTCATTATATATATATGGGTAAAATACCAGAACAGACTGGGTCCTATAGCCTTGGAAGATATCCAGTCTAGGAGAATGAAAACACTGAATTCAAACGAGCCTCGATATATATATATATATATATATATATATATATATATATATATATATATATATATATATCCAGGTGTAATGAGAATGAGAATAATGTAAATTCTAATGTTTACAGCATTAACCATTTTTAGTTCCCATCTATAATATATATATCAACTTAAAAAGTTTTTTTGTTTTTTGTTAATGCCATGTCCCTTCAGGACATAGATGATTATGGCTCTCCTGAGATGTCTTTTCAGTATTATCCGTGAATTGAAATGATTTCTTGGGAAAGATAATAAACTGTTGTACCGTTACCTTCTCTATGGCTTTGAATTCAGATTAGTATTTCTCCTTGCCTAGCTGCCACACAAGGCTAGAGAGGCTAGTCTACCCTTGTATTTAACTTATTCAGTTTTGTTAAATGCCATCTCCCTTCAGGACATATGTGATCATGGCTCGCCATAGATTCTTTTTCCTTCTTATCTGTGAATTGCAATGACTTCTTGGGAGAAACAGTGAAGTGGTATCCCATTGTTTTCTCCACACTTCTGAATTCAGATTTGTCAGAATGACTGTCACCTAAGGCTAGTGATTCCAGTCTACCCTGCTATTTAATTCATGGGTTGAGAGAGAAGAAATGGATTCATTCCTTCCCCAATGGCACAGTGGATAAAGGCGTTGGTTAGATCCAGTGACAGACCCAAGGAGTGTGAGTTCAATACCCGGTTAAGGCAGTGGAGAACTTTCAGAGGGAAAATTAGCAGGAGATAACTGATAACTGAAATCCATCAAACATGGCACGTGGAACTAGAACAGTCTACCCCAGTGATCAAAATAAAGGGTTCAGTTCGAAATTCCAACCACCCGAAGAAGGCCGTAGCGTACAACGGCCGAAACGTTGTGACAAATATGGTGACAAAGATGAGGACAATAGTCCGACTAATGTAAATACGGTGCACATTGATTATTATATGATAATTGCTAAAATGTCTCTTGACCTAACCCAATTCTGAAAATCTGACCAAAAATCAGAATTTTTTTTAATGCCTTCTTGGTGGCACAAGATCTCTTCAACCCCACTTTATATATGTTGATTTCCTGATTCTTGGTTCAAGTCTATTCACACTTGATTTCGAACAAATGATTAAATTCTGGTTTCTCTTCTTACCATCATTGCAGTAAACGTTTAGAGAAAAAAAAAATACAAACAACAAAAGAATGGCACACATTCAATCATTTGGGGAAGTAATCTTGCTCTGGAAAAACTGATAAAATATCAACACCATTACAGACCGTATTTGTGTAAAATACATGACACCAACAAGCGTCTTGAGAAATGCAATGTATGGATGGCTTCTGATAAGTTTTTTGCTGGATTTTAAGCAGCTGGTATCATCAAAAATAGACTTTATTCCTTGTTTGTGGTTTGTTTGTTTTTTAAATACAGGAACTGAAGAATTAACAAGTTTACCTAAATATGGCATTTATAGATACATAAACAAAAAAATTACTTTACATTCATTTGAAGTTGAAACTATTTTGACTGTTAACGATAAGGACATTTTTCTTTCAAAGTTTTTATGGATGCTGTTAAAGAGATATACTTTATGTTATATATATATATATATATATAAGGGGGACAAAGATCATTTTAACTTCTGTCTGAATTTTTGAGATTACGAATTATTGTTATGCTACAATGAACTATTTAGATCAGTATCCTTATCTTGGTTGTTTTAGTCACAACATTTCAGCTGTTATAAACTCCGGTTTCTGTTATATTCTGAAATATTTTAGGAATTTTAATGTTAAACTTTTTATTTAATATATGGGAGAAGATGGTTCCCAATCTTTTGGCCATTCTAAGGAATATCTTAGACCAATATCTTTATATGAGAAAATTCAATTGTTTAAAACAATATGTGAATAGTGTATTATTAGGTTTATTATTTGTTAAATTTATTCAAATGAAAATAAAAAAAAATAAATAAAAATGAGAAAGAAAGCATAGAAAATTATCTCAAATGCCAAAACATTAATTTAAAATATTTTTTTTTAATTAATTCCCTCAAAGAAAGGTGATAATGCTACTAAGACACACTGGTTCTACTGGAAGTGAAAGAGAATGAGAAGACTTTAGAAGGAACTGAAAACCCAATCCTAAACAGGAAACAAGGGATAAACTTCTACTCCTGTTCAGAAGACCAGGGAGGAGTATGAAGCAGATGATAATTAGTCTTGTTTGACACTCAATAATTCTCTTAAAAAGTAAGCATCCATTTATCTCATGAGATATAAAAGCAGCTCGTTTGGGCAAAATTCAGTGCTTTGGTGGTGAAACTGAACTTACTTCTTCAGGGCGTAAGTCTTACTTCTTGAACAAAACAAACATTTTAGTCAATATGGTTTAATTGTTTTTTTGATAAATGTTCAAATAAATTTTAACATAAGTCACAATTCTAAATTAGGCTTATACAAACAGCATAAGACAGAGTGTAATCAAAGCTGAATAAAGACTTTAATGAATATGTGATAGAGAAATCTTTTGGTGGGAATGCTTTTCCCCATTAAATTGAATTTACTGTGTGACAAGAACTCAAAACAGTATAATCATAATTAGAAACCTGTATTTTGGTGCCTAATTAAAATTTGAGCTCAAATTTGCTGAACAATTGAGAGAAAAAGAAAAAACAACAGGGATAATTATCTTATATCGAGAGCCATTGGCAAGGGATAACTGATTAAGCCTAAAAAAATGTCATATTATAAATATCAATGTCCTAAACACAAACAAAATTGATGAAAACAATAGTTAATCAATAAATTAATTATCTGCTCTCTCTAAAAAAATATAGCAATAATAAAAAAAAAAATGGAAAAAAGGGGGGAATCAATGTAATATGCTGAAGAGACCAAAACAATATGGAGAAATGTTATGTGGGGTCTGCAAACAGAAACTACTGTGCGAGTGCATATGATGCATAACACAAGAATGGTTTCATTTTTAAGGATATATAAATATGATCAACTGAGAAATTTTGCATATCATTATGATTGAAAAAAAAAATATATATATATACAGTGTATCCACAAAGTCTTTAGATGATTTCAAAAACTCATTACAAAAAACTTAAAAGAGATGGCAATTAAATTTTTATTATATGTTGACAGTATTGGACCTTCATGCCCACGCACAAAAAAAAAATGGAGTGTCAAAAATTTGGAAGACCCCTTTAAGATTTTTTTAACATTGTGCCAGAGATAGTACCAGGAACTTTCACATCAACCTAAAATGCAGTGTCTCCTCAAAGTCATTGCAGTCTGAAACATGAAAACATAACATTAATAAAGCCATTAACATCATTAAAAGAACTTTAATAATAACATGCTGGCAAACTTAACTCTTCATGTCTGCAAGAAAAAACGTTGTGTCAAAAGGACAGTTTTTCCCTTGACACTGCTATTATTTTAACTACCTTCACTCCTCAGCAATGTTTATTGTTTTAAAAAGCAATGATTAGGATTTTAATAAAACCTAAACATATGGAAGAGAAATTATACATTTTCTTTGTTCTCGAGAAAACAAAAATATTAAGCACTATTCATTTATTATATTGTTTATTGGAATGGATGGCAAAACATTCGCTAGCTGACTACTGATTCGAGCGTTATCAAATGGTAAATAATAAGGAATTTATTATAGTTGATTCATATATTTTTATATTTTAGTAAATGTTTATAAATTTATGAATAAAAAGTTGTTTTCAAATTTATTTTTTTATAAATTGGTAAATGATAAATATTGCATTAGTTTTAATTGTATTAGTTTTTAGAATGTTTTAAATATAAAATTATTCTTGTAAATAAACAATCTAATAAATAGTGTTTAATATTTTTGTGTAAATTCTCAAGAACAAAAAATGTATAAATTCACTTTCGTGTTTAGGTTTTATTCCAGTTCTGATCATCAGGTTTTAAAACGATCATTGCTGAGGAATGAAGGTAGTTAAAAGAATAGTGGTGTCAAAGGAAAAACTATCCTTTTAACACTCTGTCTTTTACATGCATCAAGTTTACCAATATGTTATTATTAAAATTCTTTTAATAATATTCATAGTTTTATTAATGTTATGTTTTATGTTTCAGATTGCAATTAATCTTGTTTTTATGTTTCAGGCAGCAATGACTTTGAGAAAGTTCCCTGTGCTATCTCTGGCACAAGGTTAAAAAAGATAAAATGAAAAAAGAAAAAAAGGGAAAGAAAAATGAAATTTTACTTCCAAATAAACTTTCATTGAAAATATGAGCCACACCTGATTTTTAAAATATATTTAATTTTTGAAAACTAATCTGAGCCTTGTCATGATTATAAGAATCATGCTAATAAAAAAAAGTTTATCACTTGTTTTATACATCATGACTGATCAGTCATAAATCCATGATATTGTAAAATTCTTTGAAGTATTCACCCAATCAAAAGTGTAATATATTTTTAAAGATGGAGCACACAATTTAGATAAGCATTGACATAAGAAAATATAGAAAATATTTAGATGACTTGATAATGATGCGATATATATATATATATATATATATATATATATATATATATATATATATATGTTAATGAAAGAGTTTGTTAAAAATAAATGCTGGAAATAGTTGTATCAACATTTTATATCTGACCTGAATGTAGCAAGAAGAAAAAGATAAAATGGAAAAAAAAAGGAAAAGAAAAGATGAAAAACGAAAAAGCAGATAGAAAAAAGAAAAAGGGGAAAGAAAATGAAAAAAGAAAAAGATGGAAGAAAAAATGAAAAAGAAAAAGGAGAAAAAATAAAAGAAAAAAGAAAAATGAAAAAGAAAAAGGTGAAAGAAAAAATGAAAGTAAAAGGTGAAAGAAAAATGAAAAAGAAAAAATGAAAAAGAAAAAGGTGAAAGAAAAATGAAAAAGAAAAAGGTGAAAGAAAAAATGAAAATGAAAGAGTGAAAGAAAAATGAAAATGAAAAATAAGAAAAATGAAAATGAATGAGAAAGAAAAAAGAAAAAGGAGAAAGAAAAGGTATTAAATATTGCTATTTATTTGTAGTACCTACATTAGCACTCAATTGAACGATGTGATTGTTACTAATAATTTAAATTGTAATATGTCGGTAGCTCCCTGGGTGACTGTTCATTTTAACTATTGTAAGAAAGCAGCATATGTTTGTGCATATGAGTAATTAATTTTCTTAAGTAAAGATTATAGAGGTATGGTTTCAATGCTTCCTATATAGACATATGGGTGGGTACACTAATACTGAGAGAGGAGGGGAAATATAGAGTAGGTAGAAAAAAAAAAGTTTAAGTGTATATGTGGGAAAGGCGAGTGTATCTGTGTGTTCGTATGCCTCGCTAACAACAGGAAGTAATGGAGAGAGCACATGGCGCACACCAAACTGAGCTAGTTGGTTACTGATGCATTAAAACGTGAAATGCCCCCTCTCTCTACCTCTCTTTTGGCTCAAAGAGTCGATCAATTTTTTTTCTTTTTCACAAACTGGTTACAACGAAGAATTGCCGGAGCATCAATGGTTCGCCCACTTAAAAGAATTGCCACTCGTCCCCCCTCTAATCAGGATATTGGTACAATGTTTCATGTTTATACAGTTATTATTGTAGTTGGGTAAAGGCTGAGAGCAGATGATGCAAGGTAGATAACTCGGAGAAAGAAACAAGATAACATTGTCAATATCGCCTTCACCCAAAAAGCGAATGGAACATCTTGTAGTGTAAAATAGATCACATGTCAAGGAAGAATTTAAAAACATAAAATATTTTGAAGAATGATTATTTTATGAATGAATTAAAAAAATTTGGGGATATGCAAAAGAAATTCTTTTTTCTTTAATTAAAAAAAAAATGAAAGGGTAATTAAAAACGAAATACTGGAACATTTAATTGAAAAAAAAAAATTAAATAAGTAATAAGCAAAAAAAAAAAATTTCTTTTCTAAATTTGTGAACTAGTAAATTAATAATTAATGAAAAAAATATGTAGATCCAAATAATTGGCAAATATTTTCAAATTTTGATATACAAGATTTGTTTATAAATCTCTACTTTTCAAAGCTGGCCGTCGAGTTTTGAAATCACGACTCACTCAAGAAATAAATTAATTATAAACTCTCCCCACACCATTTCTTCCAAATAAGGCCGAACACAAAAGGCATACACCCACCCTCATCATGCCTTTGCCCTCAGCACAAAACCACTGATCTGCCTTGTTTGTCGATTCAGAGGAAATTAAAAGTATATTTAAAAACGAGAGAAAACTAACTTGCCACAATTAAGTTGTAGTTTCTTCTGTGACAATAAAGGTTTTTTTTTGTTATTCCTGATGAGACAAATATTTAAAAAAAAAATAAAATAAATAACAGTAGTAAAATAATGAAAATTGAAAATGTTTTGGTGGAAAGTGGAAACAAAACAGGAGGGATTTTTCCTCAAAGACAAAAAAAAAAATGTAAGGGTTTTTTTTAGCTACAGTTCTTACAAAATTTAAATAATTGGAAATCGATTGACTGATCAATGATTACTGATTGTCGTGGGAAAGTTTAGAGAAAGAAATAAATGGTAATTAAAAAAAATAATTAAAGAAAGCTAAATAAATGTGACATCTTTAAAAATATTTTTTAAAAGTGTGACATTTAAAAATATTTTTTTTAGTCTTTTTTTTTTTCTTTTTTTTGAAGTTGACTATTTCTCTGAAGCAAAAATTCACAGACATTTAAAAAAAAGCTATTTTGTTTTAAGGAAGAAAAAAAAAGAAAAAAAGCAAAGATATGCAATTTTTCGTAGACAGTCTCTAAAAATAACCATTTTTTTTTTAAGCGAAATTGACAGTTAATATTGTGATAGACTACTAGACGAGAGGGACATTTTGGCGATAGTCACTGGGCAGGAGGAAGAGGAGGTGTGTTTGATCACGTGATCACTTTATTGTAGAATGTCGAAAGATAAGCAGAAAAATCGACTTTTCTAAGCAATTTCGAATTAATTAAATAATTAATTTTCGACTGCATTTTTAATTATTGTCAAATAATGTCTACGTGTTTTTAAGGTTTTCTAGGACCTCTTGAGACTATTAGAAAGTTTAAAACACAGTTATAATTAGAAAATTAAATTGTCCTAAGCAAATAATTATTTTTTTATTTTTTATTAAGTAGAGAGACACCTTAATTATATAAATTGTAGGATTTCGTCGATTTCAATTCAAGCAGTTTTAGTTATTCACTCACAAAAAGGAGATTTCAGCTCGATGAAGCTTCTTTTTTAAATGCGTTTGATCTTAGCAGTAGATATATTTTAATTTTATTAAGCCTTGTCAGCACAAAACCCAATTTAACTTGGTTTATGACTCAAGTAATTTGTATTTTTGTGCTTTTGTGAAATCTTTTTCAACTTGGTCGAAAAAAGAAGAAGAAGGAAACAAAAAAAAAAAAACTCTAAAACTGCTTGAGTAGGTCGGTCAGTCGCCAAGTCAGTTTCTTTTTCTCTCACGGACTGTCCCACTTCCATGTGGGCAGAGGAGGGAGACCTTAGTTTTAGAATGTCTTTCTTTCCAAACACCACAATAGGAATCACGGGCGGTAGGGTGGAGGAAATTCTAGAGAAACAAATTATCTCGGCACTACTAACAGGTCGACGTCCTGTCATACAGTGATTCTTCTTTTATCAGTGATGTTAAAAAGTACTTGGGCTGGGCGTTTTCTTCCTCTCTCCTTTATACACAGGGCGTTAAATGATGCTACCATGCAATATTATATATTTATAGTGAAAAGGAGTGATTATCTTTCAACGTTGATAAAAAGAAAACATTGATACAGTTCTGGCTCGATTAGGCTACCAACAACAAAAAAGCCATTGCTACAGTCGAGAAAATAAAGATATATATTTTTTTAAATATGGTATAATTTTTGGAAAATGTGATGCTACTCTGTTGCACTCTTGAAGATTATGTCGGAAAAAAAAAAAAAAAATCAATTGTATCTTTGCTTATTTCTCCCCCTCTCTCTCTAGTTTTACCAGTTTAGAATGGATTTTCTGGGACAAAAATTTTTGGCCCATCAACTGCTTTAAGTGGGTCATGATTGTCTGGATTTACCAGTTAAATTTTAATCTTTATTTCACCTGGACTAAAAAACCCAATAAAAAGAACCTTGGAATATTTATTAATCTCCGGAGGATGCAGTTTAGGAATATTTAAAAATCAAGATTATTCAAAAACTTTCAGAATTCTTTACATAATAAATAAAGTAGATTACTTCTGTCCTGTCCCATAATAGTGGATATACATTTTCAATTTCATTTTAATTTACTGTATGCAAATATAACAACTATTATGGGATGGAAGTGGTAAAAACGCTACCCACCTTTGTCCCATAATGGTTGTTACATATGCAAAGGTAAGGACGAAGTAATAAAAAATGCCATCTCTGTTCTAAAATGTCTATATAACAACTATTATGGGACAGAGACAGTAAAAATGCGACATCTGTCCCATAATGGTTGATACATTTAGTTAATGTAATTTGTATACAAATGTAACAACTGTTATGGGACAGAGACAGTAAAAACGTGACATCTGTCCCATAATGGTTGATACATTTAGTGAATGTAATTTGTATACAAATGTAACAACTATCATGGGACAGAGACAGTAAAAATGCTACCTCTGTTCCATAATGGTTGTCACATTTAGTGAATGTAATTTGTATACAAATGTAACAACTATTATGGGACAGAGACAGTAAAAATGTGACATCTGTCCCATAATGGTTGTTACATCTAGTGTGTGAAATATGTAGGCAAATGTAACAACTATTATGGGACTGAAACAGTAAAAATACTGCCTCTGTCCCAAAATGGTTGTTACATTTAGTGCATAAAATGTATATTAAAGTATAACAATTATTATGGGACAAAAGTAATATAGGTTTGATGAGAGGCTCAATTGAAAAATTAAATTACGGCAAATAGAGTAAAACAAATTTAAAGAATTTTATTAAATAAAAATAAAGTGTGGATCAAATTGTTTAAGACTGACCATAATTTTTAAATGTTTTTAATGTTAAACTAATTCATATGAAAAATTTAGTGATGGATTT
Source organism: Acanthosepion esculentum (assembly GCA_964036315.1). Lineage (NCBI taxonomy): Eukaryota > Metazoa > Mollusca > Cephalopoda > Sepiida > Sepiidae > Acanthosepion > Acanthosepion esculentum. The sequence goes on along the minus strand of OZ038509.1, from coordinate 14,891,169 downwards.
ATTTTAAGAAATGTTTGAAAACAGTATATAGAAGAACAATATGTTCATTAGATAATCAATAAATTGATACAAAACCTCCTTTTGATAAGTTACCAATTAATTTTCTTGTTCTGGTACAATTACATTTATATAGGATATTTCTTTTTGCATTGATTTCCCAATTAGATCGACAAGAAAGTGATTTTATAATAAACAATACAAATGTTGTTTCCTACAAATTAGATTCACAATTCGTTTTGGATGTTAAGAATTGATTTTCACATATATGAAAGAAAAATTTAATTTTCTATTTTCAAAGAATAACATTTAATTAAAAAAAAAAAAAAAATAGTCATTTGCTTAATGATTCGATGTTCCTCATATTAATTAATGTTTTTTTTTTTTTAAATTTGAAATTAATTTTCTGGTCTTTCCTGAATATTCATTCTGTTTATAGATTTGCCGAAAATCATTGTGACATTTCACATTCTATATTTTCAGCCATGATAAAAATTTCAATTCTTTTTACAATCAGTTATTATACATATAAAAGCCCTATTTTGTCAGTAATGTTTGCATTAATTCCTGATCACTGGCAATCCCTTTCTTCCTCATTTGCAATGCATTCCTATAAGATCATTAGCAATTTACATATAATCGCCTTATTCTATCAGTAATACTTGCATTCATTCCTGACCACTGACAATCCCTTTCTTCCTCATTTGCAATGCATTCCTATAGTAAAATCATTAGGAATGCATTTATATTTTAGATATAATAGCCCATTGATGATCCATTTCAGCTTAATTATTTTTATTTCTCTCCTGCCAGAAATATTTACATTGTTCTGGCAGAAATTAGTGAAACTTATAGAGCATTGATGGAATAGAGGTAAGGTCAGTGCACAACACTAAGAAAATAATATCTTGAATGTACACACACACACACACACACACACACACACACACACACACACACACACAAGAGGGAGACAGAATTAATACAAATATAAAATTTGTCACTTAGCTGATTGGTGATACCTTCAGCATCCTGACTAGAGTTTTGTAAATGGTCCCTCCAGCAATCACTCCAGCCACTTGTCAGGGGATATCAACAATATTTTTTTTCTATATATGCTATCAATAAATAAGAAGCGCACTAATGCACACAAAACAACCAATCCATATTCAAAGTCAAAGGATAAAGCTTATATGTGTGTGTGTGTGTGTGTACATGTATATGTATATGACAAAATATAATACATAGACTGTATATATCAGAACAATAAAAATAGATAAAAAACAAAAAATGAAAGCATTAGGAAACGGAACGAAGTTGGCTGACCTGTGCATCTGGACACATTGGATGCCAGAAATTTAAAATTTTAAGTTTAGCATCCCTACATCTTCATTGTTCTGCTTGTTGTATAATTAAAGCTGACATTTTTGCTTATATTTTGCCTCCTTCCCCTACCTATATATATATATATATATATATATATATATATATATATATATATATATATATATATATATAATTCCATTAATAAAAACATTATTTATGCTGATGAAGTTCTTTTCAAGGACAAAACTCATTGCATAGAATTTTTCTCATTTTGTCATTCAGTTATACACCGTTTGTGTTTGTGTGTGTGTTTGTATGTGTGTTTGTGTGTGTGTGTGGTGGTTACCAGTCAGCGTGGAAGTTGTGACTCGTGTGTCAAGTTCAAATTCCAGCTGAGGATATATGAAGGTTAATTGTACTGAGGAAGGCTAATTCTGAATTTCATTTGAAGATGTTGAAATCTATTTACATTAAGTCCTACCAGCCATCTTTCTGTAACAGAAGTAGTAATTGTTAGGCTTGAATGTAATAAGTTATATATTTATTATATAACATTTGTTCTTTGGTGTTCATTTAGTCATTGTGCACATTTCTCACTCTAGACTGAGCTCTGGTGAGAGAGGACCAATAAACTGATTAAGTTGTTATTATGTTTTGTATTTCTCTATTACTATTTTACGGTAATCTAAATTTTTTTTTTTGGTCGTTTTTTTCTTGTTTTAACATAACCTTTTTTATCCTTATTATTAAATTTTGTACCCCGGCAAAAATATATTTGTTTTACTTATTTTTCTTTTTAGTGACAAAAATAATTACTTTGTTTATTGTACATGGGGGTGTAGAAAAGTTCTTCATTTAATCCACTTCCCCAAATCTGACCAAATATTAGAATGTGTTTTGGAAAAGCTTCTTGGTTGGTCTGAAAAATTTTCAGCACTCTCTTGTAAAATATTACTAAAAACTAAATATGGGTGGGGGTGTTGCGTTATAGTCAGTGGGCAGTAAAAACTAAATAAATAAAAAAAATTTTTATTAAATTATCTTGCCCCTGTATTCTATTCCAGCACAAAAATAAAACTATGATTGTTGCTTCATTTTCTTTTCCTATAATGACAGAATTTTTGTATACGTAATCATTAACATGAATGAGAGTATTGACATATTTGTTTAATAAATGCTACCAATGACAATTTACAATGGATTACTATAGTAAAATCCCTGACATTGCATTTTCATTTTATTCTGGTAACATCATTGGTAATGCATTCTTAAAGTAAAATCACTAACAATAATATTAAAAATTATAGTAAAACTATTGTCAATGAATTCCTATCGTAAAATTATTGTTAATGAATTCCTATAATAAAATTATAGCCAATGCATTCCTATAATAAAATTATAGCCAATGCATTCCTATAATAAAATTATAGCCAATGCATTCCTATAGTAAAATTATAGCCAATGCATTCCTATAGAAAAATTATTGCCAATGCATTCCTATAGAAAAATTATTGCCAATGTATTCTGATAGGAAAATGAATGGCAATGCATTTCTATAGTAAAATCATTAAAAATCATAGTAAAATTATTGTCAATGCATTTCTTTATAAATAATCATGAAAGTGAATGCAAATTTTGTGAAATCACAATGAAGAGTAAACAGACTCAATTTATTGTGCTCTTGTTTTTTTAATTAATTTTTTCCAAAAAATCATCTTAGTGTGCTTAGTATCAACTAAATTGTATTAGTTAATCAAGTCCAGCTCAGTTATACTGCAGATTTTACAAGTACTAAAATTAATTTTTTTTTTACATTTCTAACATCTTATTTTGGGGAAACAAAAATACCTTAACCTAAACACACACACACACACACACACACACACACACACACACAAAAGAAAAGAAAAAGGGAAATACAGAAACTGTTGTTTTATGGAAATTTGTTTGTTTTATGTAGATATTGTGCACCAGAATGTTTCCTCAGTGATGTTTATTCTACGGTCAGAGAAAGTTTCTCTACCCATGGGCCCAGTTGAGAGCGATTATTTCTCGAATAGTATCCTATAATGATTGAGAAGAGTCATTAATGTTCCAAATTCTGTTTGAACATATGAAATAATTATTTTGGTTTCTGATGTTACATTTTAGCAAATCCATTCTTTGGGCTTTTGTAAAATAACTTGAAAGAAAAGAGGAAAAACTCTGGAAAAAAAAAAAAAAAAAAAGCCCCTACCTGCTGCATTTTTTTCTTATAAATTAGACACCTGACAAAGGCCAGAGAATAAATATAAATGACTTGTGCAATTCTGTATATTGTTAAAGTCTTATAAAATGGATGGAGCTGGTAATAACTGCACTAAACTGTTTTTAAAAGAGCAATCATTAAAAATAAAATAAATTATTTTTAGAATAAATAAATGGAGCGATATAAAGTCATTGGTAATATTTTCTTCTTAAATTCAGAAAATAACAAGAAAATAATAGCCAATCTAGAAAAAGAAAACGTAATTATGAAGTAGTAATTCTTTAAAATGTACAAAATGCTGTAGGAAAGGTTATAATTTAAACTCATGGACAAATGTAAAGTTATGACACTACAATTGAATAAGAATTTAATTTTCATGATTATAAAATCTTTTTAAGTTATTGGAAGCAGGGAGAAATTATTTTAATTTTTAAATGAAGTATAATTTCGTAAGATCAAACAGAACTGAAATGACATTTTCCAGTGTCGAAACAGTAAGAAGTACAGGACATCATAAAAGAATGTTTTGCACTTATTTTAATAATGAATATGTAGGATTTCTCTATTTACACGGAGTTAAATCAGAAACTGCTTAAGAAAAGAAAAGAAAAAAAAAAAAGAGAGAAAGAGAAATTAACCTTCACAAAAATCAGAATTTAATAAATTAACCCTTTCACAAAAATGGTTTATTTTTGTATTGTTTACATTAATGAGTTCAGGAGAACTTCAATAACCAATCATCGTTAAATTCAATTTGTTTTTAAACAAATGTTTTTTTTTTTTTTTATTTACATAGGAAGGAAAAAAATATCACAACAGTATTATTGTGAAACAAACATACTCAGTAGGGGGAAATGGTTAATGAGCTAATCAGCTGATTGATCTTTACCAGTGATTAGTGAGTTCAGTTCTCACTGAGTGCTCCATACTCGTGGCCTTGTGCAAACTGTTTAATAAATAAATAAAAACAAACCATCTACTCAAATATGAGGATCCATTAAAAATAATGCTTAAGCAATAAATTATATCTGATTAATAAATGAAATATATATATATATATATATATATATATATATTATATTTTAAGACATTTTTATGTTTAACATTCTTTTTATAGATACAAATATTTAAGAAAATGCTCTGTTTATAATAAACAGTATTAAATAACATTTACTGGCCTGAATGTCCGAGAAATTTTCATAGAAAATATTTGTCCTTCGACAGGATTCGAACCTGTATCCTATACAGAACTGTCATATAGCCTGACGTGCCTTTTTACCGATTCAGCCACAGAGGATTGTTAAGTAGGCAAGGTCGAATTTACTGCTTATAAACATCAATCATCCATGAATCTTTCACGTACATTCATATCTGCTCATGGTGTATCAAATGTAAACAAATGACGTCACACATTATGAAATGGACAAAGTCCGACAATTATTTTAAAATTTAAAAAATGCCTTAAAATAATTGTCAGACTTTGTCCATTTCATAATGTGTATATATATATATATATATATATTTTGTGTATTTGAGCAGCAATCCCTCTTTTATACAAGTTTCATTAAAAACAACTGATAAGGTACTGTGATTTTATTTAAATTTTCTTGTGTTCATATAAGGGTTTTCTTTTCTGGACATGAAGTGTGTAAAAATTGTCCAAATGTTCTATATATCCAAGAGCTTTTGGCTATTC
>OZ038509.1:14818402-14883402 GCA_964036315.1 Acanthosepion esculentum | reverse complement strand
TTCTTTTCGGCCTTTTGAAGATTGTTGAAATCATACAAATATATAGTCAAAAAAGTACTTAAAAATTGAAGGGTTTCTTTTAGTGTACTAAAAAATGTGTAGATTTTGGAGCTAATTCACATTTTAGGATATCAGAGCACTACCAGTTCATCCCCTCCGAACCCTTCCCCCTCACTAACAAAAAAAAAAAAAAATATAGAAAAAATACAATATTTGTTATCTTTATATTCTTGGAGATTTCAAACAATCCTTTTGACAGACATAAAAAAAAAATCTTTCACAAAGTATGAATTGGTTATAAAAAACAAAAATCTAAATACAAACTAGATGATTATCACTGAATCTAAAACAAAGTACCAAATTTTCTTTCTATAAAAAAACAAAACAAAACACAAGGCAGGATTAAGTCTGACTCCAGTCACCAAACAAACACCATGTTTATCTGTTTTGTTATCTGCTCAGTTTTATAATATTTGGTAAGTGGAGCTTAGTATGATACAATGACAAGTATGGTGCTTGCATACATAAGATGATGAGTCAATAAGTTCATAACCTGGCTGAATTTTCATAAAAAATTTTCACTTTATCAAGGAAATTATGTTGAAAAGTATTTGTGCAAAATTAAATTTTATAACTAATTTAGCTACATGTCCCTCTGTGTGTGTGTGTGTGTGTGTGTATACATTTTAATTAATTGCTTAAACATTATTTTTAATGGGTACCCATATTTGTTTGATCAGGAGGTTCTTAGATCTAATGACAGTTTCCTCGAGAGGACTCAAGTTCAAATTCTGCTGGAGGGTGCATGTTTTTCTAATAAGATTTCTCAAATTTTCAGGCTGGTAAATAGAAATAAATAAATAAATAAACTGTTTAATAAATAAATAAAAAGGAACTATCTACTCAAATATGAGTATCCATTAAAAATAATGTTTAAACAATAAATTAAAATATGTTGAATTAATAAATAAAAAATCCATTCATATATATATATATACACACACACACACACACACAAGTATAGCATTGGTGCCTACAGAATAAATTCCAATAACCAAAAAATACTATTCTTAAAAGAGTGCTCAATACAGAGTAGAGCAAATATAATTATGTATTTATTCAAAAATTATAACATAATATTTTATAACATATATATATATTGTATGTTTGGGCATCAATCCCTCTTTTATACAAGTTTCATTAAAAACAACTGATAATACTGTTATTAAGCACTTATTTAAGTTTTCTTGTGTTCATATAAGGGTTTTCTTTTCTGGACAGGAAGCATGTCAAAATTGTCCAAATGTTCTATATATCCAAGAGCTTTTGGCTATTCTATTAGCCATTATTAAGGACATTTTTTATATTTTATTTCTAACTGAATGTGTACATTTTGTATATGTTTCTGGAGTGATATTTTATTATTTTCCAAACATGGTCAGTACATTGTGGCCATGTTCATAGTTGATATTATTGAGTGTTAGCTTTTTCTTTTTTTATTCTTGATGCTTCCATTTTTCAAGTCTTTTTTTTACATATGGATGAGCTATAATACATGAATTTTCTACAAGTATGTTGTGGATGGAGTTTGGTAGGTTTCAGTGTTTAAATAAGTCCTAACTGAGCTATGATGGTGCAATGTGAGTCTTCTTAATAGGTATGTTGTGGTATGTCCAATATAATTATTCATGAATTTAGCTTGATCAAGAACATAGTACCTAAAGTGACATGTGAATTTATAAATAATATTTGTTCTCTGTAATTTCGATGTTACAGCTAAGCTGCTGCTGTTGATGATAAGGTTAGCTGTTTAAAATTTTTTATAGTAGATAATTAACTTTCTTGTACTGGTTGACTGAGGTTGTGTATTTCTTTATAATGTTACTAAGAGAAAATTCATCTTGTTTATATATATATATATATATATATATATATATATATATATATATATAGGGCGAGAGAGGGAGAAATCTGTAATAAAATACAACAAAAATGGCTGAAAGCTCTTGCTATTCTGAGAAAAATACTTATATGAATAAAAGAGTGCTCAATGTATTTCCAAAAAATAAAAAACATTTTAAAGATTTGCATTTATCATTAATTATATATAATTATACATATATATATATATATATATATATATATATATATATATAGGTATTATAAATGTGGACATTGATATCAACACCGAGTGACAACAGTCTTTTTCATGCTTGAATGAAAATCTTCAGGCAATGTGGGTTGTAATATAGCTTGACTATTTATAGTCAAACTGTTATCAACACAAAACTCTTGAGCTAGCTAACCAGATAAGTCACTTGAACTTTTAATTTATTGAATGTAAATATTATTAATTTAGATGTAATAACCTTCAATACTTATTGAAAGCCAACTCAGAGTTTGGTAATTTTTCAATCAATTGGCCTACAATAATATTTATTGCTCTAGTTTAATATTAAGCACTTTATTAGCAGAAACTGTTAAAGTTGATATATGTTAAATTTTATATTATATTATTAATTACTAATATTTATATATATATATATATATATATATATATATATATATATATATATATATATATATATACATACATATATATATATATATATATATGTCACTCAATGACTTGAAAATGTGAAAGAAATTAAGGAAAACTGGGTACTCAAGGGAAAATGGGGAACGTGAGCTGAAAGCACCCGATTTAGAGATTTTCATAATACAAGCATGAAAATAAGATAAAAGGAATTCACTTTTTTAAAAATTTAAATATTTATTTTCAGAGAATTTGAGAATGACTGTGTGTGTGTGTGTGTGTGTGTGTGTGTGTGTGTGCTTTGAGAATCCATAGCATAAAAATCATTGCTTATTCCCATGTCTGTTTTTGCCAAGAATGAAATAAAAAGTAAAATATGTTAAAAGAAAGAATTCTTATCTTTTCATCTTCATCAATATTTGTTATTCTTGCCATTATTTTTCTCTTTTCAATCTTTTTTTTTTTTTTTTTTTTAAATTAAAGATTTTAGTCAAAATGAAAATGAATTATTTCTCATCAACATCAAACACAAAAATTAGTGTTGAGTCAAAGAAACAAAAATTTCGATGTAATATTTTCAGATTTAAAAAAAGAAAGAAAATATTTCATGAAAAGAAGAAAAAAAATTTCCTGTTTGAAATATTTTGGTCCAAATAATAACCAATGAAAAAAGAGAACAAAATTAATGTCCGGATTTATAATTCATGTTATTCTAATGGCAATTATCTCCTCCCCTCATCAAAACAGCATAGATTGGGTGTCTTTTTTTTTTCTATGGGTAGAGCACCTTGAAAAGTAGCAGGAATTTCAGGTATAAAAAGATCAAATTTATTTTCAGAAAAGAATAAGAGAAAGAAAAAGACAAAAGGACCCCCCGCCGCCCCCTACTGCCCGAGATAAAGTTAAAATAAAAAAAGAACAAAATATATATAAAAAAAAAAAAAGAGGATAAGGAGAAAAGGTGGGAGGAGCAAGAAAGAAGAAAATAAAAAAAGAGAAATGATGAAAAGAAATGAAATAACAAAGAAAAGAAAAATAGAAGGAAATTGAGTTTGACAGAAAAAGTGTTAGTAGTGTGCCACTAACAAGCTTCAATGAATAAAAGTTAACCAATAGCTAGTGTCCATATCAGCTCATTGGCTAGAGGAAGCATGTTGTTAGGACACTTTGACCCATCAACAGCAGCACTCGTAGTAGTAGGAGTAGTCATCATCATAGTGGTGGTGGTAGTAGTAGTAGTAATAGTTGCTAAGGCAGTCCTCCAGATCAATAATTTCTAATGTCTTGGGACTGAATAGTGGAACTAATTTAAGGCAACAAAAGCTAAGGGATCTGGATATGCACTTCTCTTTCCAAAGGGAGAGTTTTTATCATATCAAAGATAATTGCAAAGATAAAAGCAGAAAGAGACATTTTTTTTTGTTCTTATTAATATAACCTACCTGAGATAACAGAGAAAATCTTGTAAGTGATTATGTGTGCTTTCAAGATAAACTGTAGAAAAAGAGAAAAAACAAAAAAACGATTGCATTGCAAACAGTTTATAGCATGTAGTGCATGTTACAGATTTGATGATTCTCAAATTACAGTTGCAGTTTGATATTTTGTAAATCTATCTCAGTTAATATGAGCACTTGCTCTGCTGAAGCAGCACTTTTAAGAAAAGAGGTTAAAAAAAAAAAGAAAGAAAGAAAGGATTTTGTTGCTGCTTAGATTTGATCTGAGTAATATTCTACCTGAATTAACTTCATTAAAGCTTTAACAAGGCACAAGTCTTCAGACAACTGAAGAATTTGGCTTGAAAGCAAAGAAAAAATACTGAATGATAAAAAATTAGATTTCAATTTAAATAATCAAAACACAATATGATATAATAAATTATTTGTTTTCTTTTTTCTCTTAAATTTCCTTGACATTTTAAGCTCCATTCTGTTGGAATAACTTGTATTCTTTGATTCATGACAAATTCATGTGATTCTTCCTTGTAAAAGTTTAGTAAAACTTGCTAAGTAGGCCATTTTATTGAAATGTGTTCAATCTCATCCTGAGTATGACAATAAACTATATCTGGCAGGAAGGCTTCTGATTGAGAAACTGGAGGTTTTGAAGGGCATGGAACCACCTCTTAATTACTGTTGTTCCCAGGTCCACCCTGACCTGGGTGTTGTAACATCTGTTAGGGTACCAGATATGGGTAAATAGTGAACCACCCAAACTGGGGTCAAAAAACCGAAAGTATAGATTAAAAAATATATATATAAATTAACCAGCAATAGATTTTTGCAAAAAGAAAAAATTACTCAAGCTCCCAAGAAAATACAATTTTGGCATTAAATGACCCATAAAGAGTTGATATGCCGTTAAACAAACAAATGGATTCAACTATCATTAAGTGCCCACACAAATATAGCCTTATTGTATGATGACTAAAATCTTTATGAGCTGTAGAGTAATGTTTAAGAAGCTAGTCAAGGAGATTGTCACTAATGTAGTAGGTTTGATCCACACTGGGTACCCCACACATGTGACATTGTACCAGGCTAAGTGATACTTATGAAAATAAGTATGAGCAACTAGGTTTGAAAACTAGCTGAGCAGACTATTACTACTATAGTGAGTGATTCTCACAGGGTGCTTCACAAATATGACCTTGTGTCAGACCAAGTTATACTTAATAAAAGCATTGCTATAGAACAGTGTTAGTTGCTGCTCACTGGGTGCCTCATTCTATTGCCAGTACAGTGTTTCATACGCTTACTCAATGAGTTTGATCCTCACTGATGGCTAACAGTTGTGCCAAACAATGCTATCCTCAATATGAATCTTATCCTCACAGGGTGCTCCACAAATGTGACCTTGTGCCAGACTATGTTATACTTAATAAAAGTCTTGTTATAGAAAAAGGCATAGAAAGCACATCTAATATTTTATTGTCGCTGAGTACCTGACATTTATGTGAGACACTGTTATCCTTAATAAGAGACTTGCTACAGAACTATAGCTCACTCAATGAGTTTGATCCTTACTGGGTGTTCCACACAAGGCTATCCTTAATAAGAGACTTACAAAAGAACAGTATTTAGTATGTTCACCCAATGAGTTTGATCCTCACTGGGTAACTCACACTTGTGCCAGACAAGGCTATCCTTAATAATAAGTTTGATCCTCACTGGGGGCATCACATGTGTCCTAGACAAGGCTATCCTTAATAAGAGACTTGCTATAGAACAGTGTTTAGTGAGTACACCCAATGAGTTTGATCCTCACTGGATGCCCCACACTTGTGCCAAACAAGGCTATCCTTAATAAGAGACTTGCTATAGAACAGTGTTTAGTGAGTACACCCAATGAGTTTGATCCTCACTGGGAGCATCACATGTGTCCTAGACAAGGCTATCCTTAATAAGAGACTTGCTATAGAACAGTGTTTAGTAAGCAAACCCAATGAGTTTGATCCTCACTGGATGCCCCACACTTGTGCCAGACATGGCTATCCTTAATAAGAGACTTGCTATAGAACAGTGTTTAGTAAGCAAACCCAATGAGTTTGATCCTTACTGGGTGCCCCACACTTGTGCCAGGCTATGTTGAAAACTATCTTCCATTAATTATTTTTGCATTCATTCTATTCTTTGTGTTAAAAGCTTTTGTATGAATTTAACCTTCAAAAAGTCAATAACAATCAAGGTACATTTGAGGAGTGGGAGAAGAAAAGATTCTCTTTATTGAATATTTTTAGAGAAATTTTATACTACACAAAAGTAAGCCTGTTTTTTTCTGAATAAAAATGCCATGAGGAAATGAAAGAATAATAAAAAAAAAGTTAGAAAGAAAGAATAGTTCCCTGAAGTCCATGTTATTTCATTAATACAACAGCAAACACAATGCATCGAAAACTTACAAGGAGAACAAATCAGTGAATATTATGTCAATCCACTGACAAAAGACTGCTTCATTTCATTCACGAAAAGTGTACAAATAACCTGACAAAAGAGAAGCATTGAAATATTTAGCAGCCATTATGCCAAGAACATTTTTTCTTCTCTAACTTCAATCAATATTATAAATAAAGCCCTTAGATACAGGCAGAGAACGGAATTAAAAATGTGTTCGTAATAATTAGGAAAGCCTTCAAGAAGAAAGAACCTATTTATTGCATCGTGTTTTTTTTTTATTATCTGTCTATATTTCTGAGATGAGATTGTAACTATTTACATTATTTACATTGTTGTCCTCATCTTTATTGCTATATTCATGACATTTCAGCCGTCGTATGCTCTGGCATTCTTCAGGTAATATATGTTGAAATTTCAAAACCAAACCCTTTATTTCATCCACTGGAGTAGACTGTTCTAGTTTCACATGCCAGGCCTTTTCTGGATGTCTCAGTTTCAATTATCTCCCTTTTTGTTCACCTCTGCTGTGGCTAGGTATTGAACTCTCAAATCTTTGTGTTAAGTCATTGGATTACTTCAACCAATGCTTTTATCCAGTGGTGGACGAAATAAAGGATTTAATTCGAAATTCCAATGTATATCACCTGAAGAAGGCTGGAGTGTACAACAGCTGAAACATCATGAATATGACAATAAAAATGAAGACAATAGTTCAAACAATGTAAATAGATTTTTTATTGATGCTAACTTGAGTTTTTCATGGGATTCCTCTACATAATTTTATGTAAGAAACTATCAAATCCAGGGATATTTCTCTGATTTAAAATTTTAATTAGATCTCGAGCGGATCTTGAATTTTCACCTATTGTGATGAATGGCCGCTCTCTCAGGAAGGCCATACCTTGAATGCCTATTTGAACTTAAGCTCAACCGAGACCTCAAGTGGAATTCATACATACAATCCATTGCTAAAGATGCCGAAAAAATGGTTGGTTCTCTGTACCACTCAAGTCAGTACCCAACTATTTTATACCTTTACAAGAGCCAGATCAGGCCGAAAATGGAATACTGCTACCATATATAGGCAAGAATTGTCCAGTTTTCACTTTCTGACATCGACAGAATTTAAAAGTGTTTCCACGTCCTTGTGGGTGATAAATTATTTTCCACCCTAAAACCCCTTTCCCCATGGATGAAATGTTGCAAGCCACTCACTGCTCTATCACTATTTCCATAAAAAATGTTCAGATGAACTACGTTCCTTACTTCCACCAGCTAAGACCTGCCATGCCACACACATGAACTGAACCACCCTTGTTCCTTTCATATTCCATCAATGTGATGTAAGTATCACTTGAGCAGCTTCTTCCCACAAACTGCTGTTTTGCGGAATTGATTTCCAAGAGGACACATCCCCAGACACTACAATCTTGGCCTGCTTAAATCCAGGGCCAACTGTTATCTTCCCCACATATCACCATAAACTCTGTTTCTTACCCTGTAACCCTCTACCTCGAGTGGCTCTTGGGCCTTTACAGAGTGAACATCATTGTTTAAAAAACAAAAAATAAATAAATCAGTTTGAAAATCTTTCATTTTTTTTTATTAACCCTTTAAATCTTTTGGGACATTATTGGTTCTGACCTGATTTCAGTCACTTTCCCACTACTTTCATGGTAATTGTTCAGATGAACTCTTCACTATGGTACCGAGACTTTATGAATTTAAACTCAGTGCTAGATTAGCAGCAAAGTCTCATCATTTTGCAGTTGAAACGGTTAGATGTAACTGTAAATTCTATGCTAACAGTCTTTTTTTCTCGTACTGTTCACTTGTGAAACTTTCTTCTGGCTACATGCTTTCCAGCCAACTTTGATCTTCAAAAATTTAAATGCAATGTCAATCAATATTGATTGTCCCCTTAATAATGTTTCTCTTTTTTTTCATCCATTCACACTCAGTAACTCATTGTGTCATAGCAGCATTACTGTCTTCCATATGGTGATAACTGTGGACAGGTACACATTTATAGAAAGTGGATCATATGGGTGCAGTTAAATATAAACTTAGAATACACTAATGTACATTTGTTGTAACCTAGGAAGGGTTACTGAATGAGGAATAACCAAAAACAGAGGTTGGAAATGAAATGGTAATCTTTATAACATCAACAAAATACAATACCTGCCAGTGGCGTGAAGTAAGTAAACCACTGCTAGTGGTGGACTACTTAGCATATTACCCCCGCTCACAATAGTGTCCAACGTATTTATGAGGATTGGGACATACCCATTAGTGTTCATAGATATGGTATATAGCATCCTTAGATTTTGCATGGCAATGGCAGCATATACAGTGGATTAAAGAATAAATTTCTTAAACCTTGAATTGAAGGATTGAAAGTGCACTTACTTCCAATAATGTTATGGGAGCTGAAGTAAGGGAATAATGACATGGAGACATCTAGAGAAACATATTGTGTTTATGGTCAAGGATTTGTAACTCATCAGTAAGTACGAAATTAGTTTGCAAAGTTTAATTCTGGAGAAACATTGTTGAAGGATGAACCTAGACTGGGGCATTCATCGGACATTGATGATGAAGGTCTAAAGTTATTATTGGAAAGCAATACATGGCAAAGTACTCAAAAATTAGCAAAGCATCACAATTTAGAAAAGATAGGGAAAGTCAGCAAGTGGGGTGTTTTGGCTCCACACAATCTTTGTGAAAAGAACAAACCAAATCATTTATCTATAGTGACAAGTTTCAGTTTTTAAAAGAAAAATAACCAGTTTCTTAAATATATAACAGGTGGTGAAAAATGGGTTACATATGACAATGTTCAATGCGTTTTCATAGTAAAAATCATTTCCAATGCATTTTCATAGTAAAAATCATTTCCAATGCATTTTCATAGTAAAAATCATTTCCAATGCGTTTTCATAGTAAAAATCATTTCCAATGCGCTTTCATAGTAAAAATCATTTCCAATGCGTTTTCATAGTAAAAATCATTGGCCAATGCGTTTTCATAGTAAAAATCATTTCCAATACGTTTTCATAGTAAAAATCATTTCCAATGCGTTTTCATAGTAAAAATCATTTCCAATGCATTTTCATAGTAAAAATCATTTCCAATGCATTTTCATAGTAAAAATCATTTCCAATGCATTTTCATAGTAAAAATCATTTCCAATGCATTTTCATAGTAAAAATCATTTCCAATGCATTTTCATAGTAAAAATCATTTCCAATGCATTTTCATAATAAAAATTCATTTCCAATGAATTTTTATAGTAAAAATTATTTGCAATGCATGCATTTTCATAGTAGAATCATTTCCATAATATGCATTGTATAAATTATGGTGAATATATAATTGAATTAAATTTAATTGTATTTTATTTTTTGAAGAGGAATGCTGATAGAAAAAACCCAGAGAAATTAATGACAATTTAATATATAAGTAGAATATTAAACAAAGCATTGGGAAGTAAAGTCTACTACAGTGCTGGATGTATGAAGTGCATTACCAAAAATCTCCTGAGAGAAATAAAAACCAACAAAAGAACTAGAGGAAACAAATATTGCAAAACTGCTCTCAGCAAAATGACAACACACATAAAAAACGTAAATTGAAAACACCATGAACAACATCATTCCAATGGTTTATCAACAAAGATGAAACTATTGTTTCTCTGTACACTGGCATAGTATTGCAAAAGCAGGGTGTTTTAATTGGTCCTCTGTGTGCGTACGTTTGCACAAGAAATCAATATCAGTTTGATGGATCTTGATGAAACTTGGCAGGTTGCTGCATCGTGTGAATGATTAGACATGATTAAATTTTGGAGTCCCCAGCATTTTTTCTCCTTTCTCTTTTCAGGTGGAGTCTGTATTCACACTGGTTAATCAAATACAAGTTCTGTGGTTGAGGTGCTTGCTATACTATAGAATAATAATAAGTTATTGACTCTTTTTTTCACTGGATGCTCTACTACAGTAACCTTGTGTCAGACTAGGCTAATCTAAAATTCAAACCTGTAAATATAGAAAAGTACAAGCTTAAAATCTTCGAAATGATAATAATAGATGATGACATCAGCACAAACTCTCCTGAAAAACAAAAATCATAAAATCCATTGGGATTTTAACACCTGGATCAAAAGGTAATATTCGGCATCCATTGGCTATGCAGCCAATACTGCTTTCGGTTAAAATTTATGAAACCTTTCTCTTAAAACAATTTTTCAGGAAAATAGGTTTCTCAAGTCCAGGAGCTGTTATGGCTCTTTCCAATATTGATGGGAGTTTCCTGCCTAATCTTTTATTTGAAGTTGTGTGGAATGTCAACATCTTGATTATGTCATCAATTTTTCTTTCGGTTAAAATTTATGAAACCTTTCTCTTAAAACAATTTTTCAGGAAAATAGGTTTCTCAAGTCCAGGAGCTGTTATGGCTCTTTCCAATATTGATGGGAGTTTCCTGCCTAATCTTTTATTTGAAGTTGTGTGGAATGTCAACATCTTGATTATGTCATCAATTTTTCTTTCGGTTAAAATTTATGAAACCTTTCTCTTAAAACAATTTTTCAGGAAAATAGGTTTCTCAAGTCCAGGAGCTGTTATTGCTCTTTCCAATATTGATGGGAGTTTCCTGCCTAATCTTTTATTTGAAGTTGTGTGGAATGTCAACATCTTGATTATGTCATCAATTTTTCTTTCGGTTAAAATTTATGAAACCTTTCTCTTAAAACAATTTTTCAGGAAAATAGGTTTCTCAAGTCCAGGAGCTGTTATTGCTCTTTCCAATATTGATGGGAGTTTCCTGCCTAATCTTTTATTTGAAGTTGTGTGGAATGTCAACATCTTGATTATGTCATCAATTTTTCTTTCGGTTAAAATTTATGAAACCTTTCTCTTAAAACAATTTTTCAGGAAAATAGGTTTCTCAAGTCCAGGAGCTGTTATTGCTCTTTCCAATATAGATGGGAGTTTCCTGCCTAATCTTTTATTTGAAGTTGTGTGGAATGTCAACATCTTGATTATGTCATCAAATTTTCTTTCGGTTAAAATTTATGAAACCTTTCTCTTAAAACAATTTTTCAGGAAAATAGGTTTCTCAAGTCCAGGAGCTGTTATGGCTCTTTCCAATATTGTGTGTGTGTGTGTTTGGGTGGAGGGGGTATTCCTAAACCTTTTATTTGAAGTAGTGTGGAATGTTAACATCTTGATTATGTCATTATTTTCTCTCAGTTACATCTGCTATCCATTTTAATTGTTGCTGTTGTTGGTAATTTTCAAGTGATATGGTAAAGAATAAAAGCCTCAATCAAAGGAAGAAGACTGGATCTGATTATTATAAATAAGAGGGGAGGGGGAAGGACTGCCAAATTAGGGACATGGTTGTGCCCCTAGACTATAGAATGAACATAAGGGAGATTGAGAAATTGAACAAATAAGGAAAGTGAAAATGGTTATCATGATCATAATCATAGGTGCTTTTTGGAACTATGTTAAAAAGATGAGTTGGACACTTTGGGAATCCAAGAAAAGGTTTAGACTAAACGGACCATGGTATTACTTAGATCTGAGAGAATACTGAGGAAGATGCTGGAGATTTGAAGAGACTTACTGTTATAATGTAGCACTTATAATATAAGTAATGCTTTGGCAACTTGCCATGACACCTGTATTACTTTGACTGACTCCAAATGGCTTCTTCTTACCTCTGACCAGGATCCCTTTATAGTTATGAATTAGTTCATATTGTCACTGGAGGTGTACTATTTACTCCAGAACATCCCCTTTTTTGAGATTAGTACTTTTTATAAATATTTTATTTTTTATTAGTATTAGTATCCCCCCCCCTCCTTTTTCTGGTGAATTCGGCAACGTACTTGACTTTGTAGTGTTTCCGTCTCGGATCCACTTCCAGTTCTTCAGTAAGCTTTCTTTTTCTTGAACTTGTCCTTGTACGTTCCATGACTTCTTGTAGTGCTGGCACATCAAAAGCATCTTTTAAAGCATTTTTATCGGTTCTTCTAATGCTTCAGGTCTTTCATTGATGAACCTTTTTTCAGCTGATTATGATGCCTTTTATGTTCAAATCCTTTCCCTGAACCATATAAATTGCCTTCCCGATTCAAAAATTTCCTTTTGTTTTCTGTGACCATTTTTACCATAGCAATGCTGAGTATGAATTTCTCCTTGAGAAATTTTTCTTGGTTTGGTTTTTCAGTATGACTTTATATATCCTCATTTACCACACTTGAGAAAGATATGAATCCACCTCTTTCCCCCCAGCTATGGGTTAATTAGTAAGACTTGTTTCAAAAAAATAAAATAAGAAGAAAAATTGTGTTCAAAATAATTATATTTTGGCATTAAATAATCGATAGAGGCCACTAAAAAAAACAACAACAAACCAAGCAACAACTAGTATGAATGTGACCTTCTCCAAATTCCAAAACCTTGGGAGTTCAAACTTCAGTGGTTACTTTTTCTTCATCCCTGTTATTATTATTATTATTATTATTATTATTATTATTATTATTATTATTATTCATGAATAAATATATTTTATTTTTATTTTCACTTACATCTATATTCAAAAGAAAAGTGATCTTCATGCTAAAAATTGAATTAAAAGAAAATCGAATTCCTCACCCACAGGAGGATGGTGATACAATGTGCAGCACTAATAGTGTTACAAATTTTCAAATGAATTCTACTGCTAAATTTTTGATTATTACATTGTTGTTTATGGTTTGATACTCATCCAACAATGTATACAATTTGTGTTTTAGTATTGGCTGGCAACAATGTCTATAGAAATTAAAAGAAGGTATATAATTGAGCAATATGAAAACGGCAGACACCACCTGAGATTTTCAAAGCTGGAAAACAACCTGGAATCAATAGAATGTTTATCAATAGACAATCGATAAAATGAGACTTCCTCCAGCAATGATAGAGTGAGACCAGGACATCCTTGCACTTCCAGAATGCCAAAAAACTCATTAAACATGTGAGTGAAAAAATCAGGTGTGATCCAAGAAGGTCAAGGAGAAAATTGGCTAAGGAAGCCGGAAGTAAGCAGTTACTGAAACGATTTGCAAAGCATCATCTTCACTGATGAGAGACTGTTCACTGTTGAACAAATTTTTAATTACTAAAATTATCTTGTGCTTTCAACAAGTCATCAGTCAGTTCCTGCTGCTTGAGGAAAATGACGAAGAATCCAGAAACGAGCATGAGTTAGTGTTTGGGTAACCATTTGAGAAAGAGGAAATTTTCTACTTGTTTTCAAGCCTCAAGGGGTACAGATCAACAAGGAAGTGTGCAAAGAGGACATCTTGGAAGCTGGACAAGCCATCGTGCAATGAAACTTATGGTGATAAACACTGGACATTTCAACAGGACAGAGCAATGATCCATACTTATTGTGTAACACAGCAGTGGTGCAGAGACAATTATCCTGGCTTCATCACCAAGGATGAATGGCCTCCATCATTACCAGATATCAACGCTCCTGATTATTGTTTATGGGCAGTTCTTGAGAGTGAAGCATGTTCTACTCTGCACCACAATACTAAAGCTCTGAAAGTAAAATTGAAGAGAGTATGGAACAAAATACCCATGGAAACTGTGGATGCCACCATCAATGACTTTCTCTAAAGACTTCTACATGTGGTGTAGGCTAAAAGGCACCATATTGAATGAGATTGTCTACTGTTATTTAGCAGATTAATACTTACTTTTTGTTAAAATTGTATGTTAATATAATAAACTTTTCAGGAGTTATGAGCTTTTTCTTTTGTAACAGTATTTATGGCACATCCTGTATATTTGAAAAGTTGGTAAGCAGTAATAAAAGCCTAAACATTGTGTTTATATACTGGGTTCAAATGCAGTTGCTGCTAAAATACAACCTTGATTTATTAGATTTTCCCTCCTATCTACAGATTCTTTTCATCAATTTCTATGTAATTCATAGTACAAAGTTTTGACAAATAAATTCTACCTGTGATAACAGCTTTTTTATTTTTCCAAAACTAAAGTTCATCCAGCTCAAGGTAGAATGTTACTGAACAGGGTGCATGATATGAATGTAAGGGGTGATAGAAGGAAGTGAGGATAATGAGGATAGATAGTGATTGACCTTTGACTTTTAGAGACAAAGATTTTAGTCTTCAAGAAAGAATCCATGCAGGAGTTGGTTCCACAAGATTGGAGTTCTCAGGAAAAAAGCTGTCTGAGTGGAACGTTCTCCTTATAATTGGAATATGGAGGAAATGTGTCTGATTCGACTCTTTGGATGTGGCATGGTGAGCCCTAGCTAAAGAGGTCTGGATTAAAAGTGACATAAAACAGAGTTTTAGAATAGTAAAGATAATTTTAAATAATAAGCAATAAAAAATGTTATTTACTATTTATGATGTCAGGAGACAAAATAATATCAAAGGATTTATCAAGTAATTAAATAACACTTTTGTTCACTTGACTAAAATTACTCACTGGCAAGACATCTACAGAGAAAATATCCTAAATGTGTGCAAAGATAAATTTAATCTTTGAACAGAAGAGAAATCTGTATCTTTGTATTTGTAAAATGAATCAACAAAATACAAAATTCCATGCAGCATTAATCAAAAACATTAGGCAATGCTTTACCTCTCTCCTTGAAGATGGTTTTGATCAGGTGATGATTTCCAAGCACCAAAATGATTTGACATGTTTCTTAGTCAAAATCTTAAGTACTGATAAATTCTGGATTATTATCTACAGCCATGTTATTTAATTTTTCGCAACAAGAAGTAATCACTAATTTCTTTATATAAACTTTGATAGATTAGTAAGGCCATTTTAAGGGGCCTTATGGACAGCTTTAGGAACGGTGATACTCAAGTTCACAGCCAAAGTCTTGGCAAAAGGTGTTAAATATGTATTTACATATTTGTCCTTTTTGTATTATATCACCATCATTTATTGAATCCACTCTTAAAGAATCTAACTTATATCTATCTAATATAGACAGTATTTATATAAAACATTCTCATGATAAAACCAAATGATGTTGTCTGTAGGACATCGCTGACTGACCAATGAGAATCAGGCGATACACAAAAGTGAAAACATCAGAACTTCTACTAGATCTGTCTATATTTCTGAGATGAGATATTGTAACTATTTATATCATTCGGACTGTTGTCCTCGTCTTTATTGCCATATTCACAATGTCTTGGCCATTGTACCATTTTTATTTTATCTGCTTTTATCCACTGGGTTATGTGTTTCAAGTGTTGGTTGAATAATCCAAAAAGTGACTTGATCCAAAGAGTTAGAGTTCAATACCTGGCTACAGCAGAGGGATCAAAAACTTGGAGAGTTGAGTTACTAAAAGAGAATTAACTGAGATATCCCAAAATGACATGGCATGTGGAATTAGAACAATCTACTCCTGCAATAAAAGGTTCACTTCAAAATTCCAATATATATCACCTGAAGAATGTTGGAGTGTACAATGGCAGGAAATGTTTAGTAAGGATCAAACTCATTTTTCATTTAAATATCAACAAAAGCATATCTGATTAATTAAGGCAGAAGAAGAATACCAAAATATCCCAAAAGTTGATCAATTGAAGTTGTTAAATTTGTTCCCCAACTGGCACCATTATAAATTATTTGAAATGAAATGGTTTTAAAGTTTCTGTATTCATTAGTATAGGAAAGTTGAATGCATTATCAATATTTCAATTTATCTAATTAGAGTAAGAGTTACAGAGTCTCTTATTTGAAATTCTGAAAAGGCAGAAAGAAAAAGAAAAAAATATATTTGGATTTTCAGAGCATATTCCTCTACTTTTTAATTAATAAAACTATGCTGGAAAATTATTGGCCCATTTTTGCCTCATTTCATTTACTATTGTACAAATAAACTGTAATATTATTTATTTCATTCTTTAACTTAATTGTCTACTTCTATATACGTACAGGCATTCCAAAAAGGAAAGATTTTTCGAATTTTGACAAGTGTTTGGCCCCAAGAAATTGAGATAAGAATATATGAATCTATACATTTTTAAAAATATATTTCCCAAGGGTAAAACTTAGTTTCTACATACTGAAAATATCACAATACATTTGTCACGTATTTTTAAACTTATTGATAAACTACAGATACTCATGTTTTAGCATGTCTTGAAGAAAAAAGGCTGATATCTCTGTGCACGTTGGTAACATGGTCATTTTCATTTAAGTAATGCTCTTCTTTCTGTGAGCCATACTTAGATTACCAACAAGTGCAAATAAAAACCAGCAGTTCTTGAGACCTCATTCATCTTGGAGTAATCCTCAACAAGTGGTTGCTGTCATTTATTTGTGGCCAGCTTGGTTTGACAAACTCGTGGCATAGCAATAGGCAATTCTAATTATGGTGCTGGGTAGATGAAGTTCAGTACCATAAACTTTTTCAAGAAAATGAAAAAAATCCGTTTCAAAAGACAAAATCTCACAAGTCTGCAGACAATGAAATGATATCATAAAAGTGCATAATTCTGCTTCTGATCTCTCTTTATTCAATATTAATGTTAACTTTTGAGAAAAGTATTTCATATGGATAATAGTGTTGGTTGAAGTGATCCAAAAAGTGACTTGACCCCAGAAGAGTTAGAGTTCAATACTTGACCACAGCAGAAGTGAACAAAAAAAACTTGAAGAGTTATTAAAGGGAATTAACTGAACCTGAGATATCCAGAAGAGGCATGGCATGTGGAAATTGAACAATCTACCCCCCACCCCCACCCCAGGACTAAATAAAGAGTTTAATCCAAAATTCCAATGTATATTACCTGAAGAAAGCCGGAGCATATAACAGCTGAAACATTGCAAATATGACAATAAAGATGAGGACAACAGTCCAAATAATGTAAATAGTGTAAATATTCTCTTACTTGATAAATACATAATTATGAATACACATTATCATCTGATGCCCACATAAACAAATTAGAATTTTTACAAACATATAGAATTATCTAGAGTTATAATGCATGTGATACGTGACTAACTAATGAAAATTAAACCACCCAAAAATTGAAAATTCCAGAACTTCTGTCTTTTTGCCTGTTTTTCTTCTCAATCTCTGATGAAGCTTTAATAAGAGTGAACCATGTTAGACTGATAAACATTTCTTATTTGTTCTTTATCTTATCCTGTTGGATTCTGATCTACAGTTGATCTTTAAGTCATATTTGTCTTTTTAACTTTTTTAAAGGAATATGTTTTTACATTAAGTAACATTATTTAATTCATATACAGTAAAATACTTAAACTATAACAGTATAAACAAACATTACTGAATTTAAGAATTCAAGAGAAACTTAAAATTGTTACTGTTCCCTGTAAAACTTGCAGTGTGGTGTTAGGCAGATGTTATTCTGTGTATCTGACAAGACTATAACAGATTACCCTCTGAATGAAGTGGGAGGAATGGGTTCAATTAGATTAAAGTAAGTTCTGATGTCACTAAAATAGGAAGCCAAGCATCAAGAACAAACAACTATGAGGGTGTGCAAAAACCTTTTTCAGGTCAAAATAAGAAACCCTTTAAAGAAAAAAAAAAATTGCAGAATTTGAGAAACAAGTGGAATGAAGAACTTTTCAGCACCCCCTCCATAGTTTTTGATTTAAAGACTTCTACTCAGATGACGAGCTTCTTCTTTTTGAAAGAGAAGCCAGTTACTAATAAAAGATTTTAACTTGCTTATTATCAAAAAAAAAAATCCATTTTTTAAGTTTTCGTAGAGTATGGTGTTAAAAAGCAGCAGATTTAAATACTATATTTATAGATGATGAAAATAAAAATGCCCCCTAAAAAAAAACAAAAAACAAAAAAAAAAAAACCCCCAAAACAAAGACAAACAAAAAAAAAAAATAAAAAAACAGCAACACAAAAAAACACAGAAACAAATAACATACAAAAAGTAAAAGTAAAAAAATAAACAAAAAAAACAACTTTTTCCCCATTTGTTAATGTCACAGTTGTAAAATCCAAGATCTTCCTTTGGTATAATGTTTGCTTTAAATGATTTTCTGCTAATAGCTGTTATTTCTTAAATAACTTTAATTTTTTAAATTGAACTATCTAAAAAATCCCAGCTATTAGATTCACAAACTAAATAAAAAAAGTAATAATAAAAAAGGAAATAAATAAAAAATGTCAAAAATTGTCTAACAAAAAAAAAAATGTTACTACTACTAATACTACTTGAGTTACTGCTAACTTAGAACAACCAAAATACTTATGAGATAACTAATTTTTGAAGCAATTTCCAAGACAATGTTCTGATATTCCCACAAGCAGCCTTGCCCAAATTATCAGTATTTTCATCATCAGCAACTTCCCCCAAAGATATTTCTGTGATTACATTTTCAACTATTTTGGTACACTCTTAGCAATCGTTTTTATTTTCCTTTGGACCCAAATAGCAGCAGGTTTTTTTTAATTTGATTTTCCACATTACTCATGACCTATTTTCACTTCTTACCGATCAATTCCCTGTCTTAGCTGCAATATTATGAAATGGCACTAAAAAGTTTTCAGCTCAAGCCACTTCCCAACATCTGACCAAACATCAGGTCTTCTTTTGAAAAAGATTTGTAATCAAATCAAGACATTTTTCAACACCTCCTCATACAACATCACAACTATTAGAAATACAGGGTGTGGTAGAAATGCCTCCCGCATAATGGTAAGACGTTAGCTAGATGAAGACACCATCTTTTATAATTCTGCTTGTCCCTGACTTAGTTTCTTATATCACACAACCCTGCCAATACCTCATTAATAATTGACTATTCCTTTTTGATTGTGTGGAAAGGCATATCAAAAACAGTGACTTTGTTCCAGTTAGAAAGAAATAATGAAATAAGGGAAGATAAAAGTGTTTAACAGTTTCATTAAAATGAAAAAGTTGTCAATTTCAAATCTATTCATTTGTACCCCCTTACTTCTAAAAATAACAACTAGCATTCATATTTATGACTGTTAATGCAATATTTTATTAAAGTAGTTAAGCTGAAATATTTAATGATGTTATAGGTGAATTTCTACGGATACTTTATCGTTGTAGATTTATCAGAATATAAAAATAGGAAAGCCATGAAATTTTCCCTGGTCTTTCTTGCTGCCACTAATGTCTTATCATTATGTGGGAGGTGGTATTCCTGCTGTAGCTTGCACATAAACATATCAGCAAATTGTGCCTGTTTCTAGCTTTGAAATGAGTTTCAAGTTCACAACTGTTCTTACAAATTCCCAACCATTTTGAAAGATTATAAAAAAAATATAAAGATATAAAATAATTGAGATCTTCATACAATAAGATTAAGCTATAACAAATGACTTTTCTATGAGTTTTTTTCCAGGTAGACATAGATTTCAAGTTTAATTTATATGATTTATTTACCTGTTTGTAATAAGTTTAAGAATAACTAATATGTACCAATAAGATTTGAGCCATAAAGCTATGAAAATTAAAACTGGAATGTATAAAAAAAATTTTTTTTTTTTGGCATATTTTAAAAATATTTAATAAGCAATGTTGATTTTCTTTGAACCGTTTGCCCAAGAAGTCAAGAGTAATTCTCTAAAACACACTTGCAAGGAAAATATTTTATTATAATTGTGCTTGTCTCTCCCACCATTAGTTCACACGACCATTACGTCATGCCAATACCTCATAAATAATGGACTATTCCATTTTGATCACACTGAAAAAGGGGAAAAGACACTACTTGGTTTCAGTGAGAAAATGAAAGAATGAAGGGAAGATAAAAGTGTTTAACAGCTGTTTCAGTGAAATGGAAAAAGTTGTCAATTTCAAATCTTTTTATTTGTACCCCCTTACTTCTTAAAATAGCAACCAGCATTCATATTTATGATTGTCATTGCAATATTCTGTTAAAGTTGCTAAGGTCAAATATTTAATGATGTGATAGCGGATTTACTACAGATATTTTATTGTCATAGAATTTGCCATGAGCTTATTCTATCATTAACTTAAGAATTAAGATTCATCAGAAAATTCACATAGGAAAACTGAAAAATTTTCATGGATATTCCTAGTTTATTATAATCTCTTATAATCATATTTTTTCTCAGATGCTAGATAAATATATAAATTAAACTTATGAAACTGTAAATTCTATGCTAACAGTTTCTTCATTTGCACTTCTTGCTTGTGGAACAAACTTCCAGCTTCATGCTTTCCAGCCAGTTTTGATCTTCACAAAATTAAATGTCAATCATTATCTCATTGTTGAAGTTGTTATGCTCAAATATTTAACAATGAGATATTAATGGATATTTCATTTTTGTAGAACTCTCCATGAGCTTACTCAATCATGAACTTAAGAATTAAGATTCATCAGAAAATTTAGGAAAACTGTTAAATTTTCATGGGTTTGAAACTAGTGAACAATAAATAATAATAAATGAATAATAAGTGAATAATAAAGAAATATGGGAGACATCCTTTTCTAGCATTTCAATGTTTATTTCATATCATAACAATGAAGTAATATTGCTACTTCTAGTCAAATGTTTGGATAGCGATATGAAATATTCCAAATTTAAGACAACTTAATTTTGACTTGCAAGATTTAAATATCTTGGTGAATTCTTAAGGAAGACATGTTTGAAATGAACAAATTTCACCTGTCATGAATGTTAATAAAATATTAATGAACATCAAAGTACTTGGCACTGCAGTCATTTTCTTTACAAATTGTCTGAGACTAACATTGTTTTTTTAACTGAAGAACATTGTTAACATATAAAAAGAATTATTTAAAAATTTGCTCACAAAAATAAAAATACAACTTGGAATTATTCATTTTCATTTGTTTCTTATTTAAGTTTCCCGTTTACATGTAATAATAGAGAAGGCCATTCGTCTTGAACTTTATTCAATCTAGAAGAAGTAGATTGTTCCATTTCTGCTTTCTATTCTTGTAATATGGCTGTATAGGTGAGTGCATCAGTCAATTCTCTCCGGTCTAGTGATGCGACACTTGTCTATTTCTGTTGTGAGGTGAGGTCTGACAAGACACAACACTCAACTCGACAGTCAGTTGTGATAGTAGTATTTAATACTCAGTTAGACAAGTCACTGCAATAGTATATTATCTTCTTTTTCTAGACAATTACCCAGGACTACTTATCATGAATGGATCAGTCCATGATAGTAAGGAGGGTAACTGGCTCTTACCACAACAATTTCTTCCACAAAACTAAAGCATAACTTTTCTACACTACTGAGGGCAAGGATTAAAGCATTGGTTCAAGCATATCTGGTTTTCTGGCTGTCATGAGTTCAATCTCTGACTTGGACAGGGCAGAAAAGTTATAAAACCTGGTTCAGCAAAAGAGACAGAAAAGCAATAAAGGTAAATGAACTATATATATATATATATATATATATATATATATTATAAATTAATTGATTTAAAATATGTTTTTTTTTCGCTACACAGTGATAACCATGTTTCAGAAATGAACCATATTTTAAATCAATTAATTTATAATATTAATGCTCTGTAAATTTAC
Source organism: Acanthosepion esculentum (assembly GCA_964036315.1). Lineage (NCBI taxonomy): Eukaryota > Metazoa > Mollusca > Cephalopoda > Sepiida > Sepiidae > Acanthosepion > Acanthosepion esculentum. Next base: position 14,861,358 of record OZ038509.1, on the reverse strand, counting down.
ATTGAGCACTATTGTGTAAAAATAAAAATATCTATAAGAACACCAGATTTTATATCTTACTGTTCTTTCTTTTTATTTATATATATACATATATATATATATATATATATATATATATATATATATATATATATATATATATATAAAAAATTCTGTTTATATGTTATTTTATAGATACAATTATTTACAGGTACAAATATTTAAGTAAATGCTCTGTTTATAATAAACTGTATGAACTATATTTACCAGCCTGAAATGAAATGAGAAATGTAGTTAATACTATTTATTATAAACAGAGCATTTACTTAAATATTTGTATCTATAAAAATAATGTATTAACAGAAATTATATTAAAATAATTGTTAAACTTAGTCCATTTCATTATATATGATGTCATAGATCTGCCAAAGTTGCCATTCAAGGCTTGAGACCCCACCCTGGCCATATATATATAATTTAGCTCTTGAAAATACATTTCAATTTGGCACTGTTGAATGACGAGCTAATTCTCTAAACAACAGCCACCTGCGCTAATGCAAAGCTCTTCAGTAAAATGAATCGAGCCCTATCGCTGATTGGCAGTTGTTTACATTCGTAAAAACAATACGCTAGATTTAGCTAGCTCATTCTATTCAATGAAGATAGCTCAGTGGTAGAAACTCTGACTGACACCAAATCAGTTGGGTTTCAATCCTGGCTTGAGGCATTTGGATATCTAGTTGCACTGAGGAGCTGTGAAACAGTACTGTCTGCGAATGATATATATATATGTCATTCGCAAACATATATATGTTGGCTGTTAGCTCATAAGAACCTCATCTGCCCTTTAACAGGTCTTGTTTTTTGTCCTGTGGAGTGAAATGCCACCTTCCACATCAGTTGGTTTAGATGCCAACCACTCATTCATGTGCCAGGTTGTACTATGTTACATGTTACCAGTAGCAGGTTTAAGCCTGACCAGAACTGAATAGTATTAATTGATAAGATGGAAAATAGAATGAGAACAGCCTACCTCTGTGGATTGAAGAAAGTGTTCAGTTCAAAATTCCAAGAAGGTTACCTAGTAACAGATATCTGAAGGAGGTCAAAGAGTGAAACAGCTAAAACATAGCAACCCAGACAAGAATACTAGACCTAATGCAATGATACTTCCTTATCTAAAAAAAATATTCTGATCTATTTCATACTACTATTCTACAACAAATAAAAAATATGGATTACAAATAAAAATAAACTTCTAGCTAGAATTGAACTCCTATCTTTTATTTTTCTGAGCTTATTGTAATGGTGCTGTTAGGTTGGCCAGAAAGTCCTGACTCACTTAAGAAGTGGAAAGAAAACAGCAAATCTTGATCTCTGTCTGGTAGAATTTCCAAGGGGTACTGCATTTCAAGCTTATGCCACACAGTTATGCCATCAACGCTAAACTGTACTGCTAGTAGCTAGACAGTGTGTATGACAAACTAAAGAAGGAGTATCCTGCTTTGGTCAGTCAAGATCAAGCATTGTTTCAGCAAGACAATGCGAGGCCACACATTGCCAGGTTGACTAAGGGGAAGTTTAAACAGATGGACAGTGTTGAGATTCTTCCACATCCATCATTCACTCCTGATGCTGCTCTGAGTGACTATGTCCTGTCAGCTCAATGGCACACTTCCTCCATAGCACATACTAAACAGCTAAAGAAAAGATTGTTTGCATTGGCTCGATGATAGTGACTACGGTTGAATAATGACGATGATAATGATGAACACTTTCGATGAAGTGAAGGAAGCTTGTTTACAGTTTTTTGATTCAAAGCCAGTGAACTGGTATCTGGGACAGATTTGGATGCTGGCTGATCACTGGTAGAAGATCGTCAAGAATGGTGGACTTTATTTTGAAGAATAAATGTTGGTATTGCTTCATAAAATTTTGTTGTTTTCTTTCTGCTTCCTAAGTCAGTTAGGACTTTCTGGCCAACCTAATAATTTGGTAATAAAGTCTTTCACCAGTACATAATACTCAAATAGGTCATACTGATATATTTTTCACTTCTCCGACTGCCACTACATCAGCATTTAATTTGTTTATATACAATACGTTATATTGGGTTTTATGATGCTATAAAAATGACATTAACCAACCAATATTAGTCAAATTTTCAAGATATATATGATAAATATACAGTGTTAATTTCAGCTTATATGTTGTTTTTTTTTAGAAATATTTCAAAATATTTACTTTAATGATGAAATTTTATTATGCAACCTAAAGATTGCACATCATCTGTAAATAAATATGTATAATTTGTCCATGCTTAGAATATTGCTGCCACATATGGTCTGGTGCCCCTATTTATCTTGAGCTTTTGATAAAATCCAAAGATGAATCAGCAATATTATTGGTCCTGATTTGGCAGCTCGGCTCCAGTCACTATCCCACTGCCATAAGATTACCTCTCTGGACTTTTTCTATAAATACATTCATGGTAATTGTTCAGATGAGCTTTTCGCTATGGTACCTAGACTGCAAACTTAAGTGCAAATGGTGTCAAGATCTCATCAATTTACAGTTGAGTTGACCACATGTAGCTGTAAGTTCTACGCTAACAGTTTCTTTTCCTGCACTTCCCTTCCAGCTCTGTACTTTCCAGCCAACTTACAATCTGCAAAAATTTAAATGCAACGTCAATTGCTACCTGCTGTCCACCTGATTACTCTTTTCTCTTCCCACTCATTATTAACGTTTCTGTTCCTAATTCTTCCATACACACACACACACCCACAGTAACCTCTTGTGTCTTAGTGGCTTTGCTGCCTTGCATGGCATGATACAGATTAAAAAAATAATTAAAAAAATAATAGTGATATCAATTTTTTTATTTCAGATATATAAACATTACCATTAACCATACAGAAAAGGCAATTTTACATATACAATGTTCTAATAACTTTTGACACTTGATATTTATTTTCCAATATATTAGGTATATGTGAATCAATCATCCTTTCATTTTTTTCAGTTAAAAATTCCTATATCTTTTAGAAACCCTATTATCTGGCCAGTGGCAATATCTATAAAAAAATTTTTATTTTTTTTATTTATGATATTGTAATATTTACTACATTTAAGCAGATAGCTTCAACATTACAGTGTCATCTCTGTGCTTTTAAAGTCTGATTTCTCATAATGTGTCTCAATATGAGACACATTCCCAGAAAACAAACGTGTCCTGGGTAAGATGATAAACTACGTCCAACAGCAAGGCCTCTGATCAGGAGGTTCTGAGGAGCGTGGAATCACCTCTTAATTGCTAGTGTCCCCAGGTCCACCCTGACCCAGGGTGGCAGCACCTGTTATGGTCCCAACTATGGGTAAATAGTTAGCCCCCAAACTGGGGTCAAAACACTATGTAAGTGTAAAAATAGGTTTTAACACCAGAAATACTTTGTAAAAAAAAAAAGATATTACCAGAAATAAAAAATTTTGTTGGCATTAAATAACCCATTGAGGTTGATATGTCTTAAAACAAACCAAACCCAGAAAACAAACTTTACAAACATCAGACCAAGTATCAAACAAGAAAAGACAAAACTACTAAAAGGGGCAAATAGGGGACACTGTGCTAACTAGGGTTCATATTGGATATACAAGACTAAATCATGTATACCTGCTTAGAGCTGAAGACATATCTCGGTGTATCCATTGCAACCACATATTTATGGTTAAGTAGATTCCGATTGAATGTAAAATATTTTTAACAAGCATAGATTTTATAAGCAGAACTTTACATCAAATATTCATTGCTCATATAAATATATCCTGAAAATTTTACAAGCATGAATTGGTTAATAACAATTTTATTGTTAAAACATCAACTTGCATAATAAAATCTGACACTGTGTAGAAGTATTAGATACTAGCCAAGGTACCCAGTGTTACCCGGGTGTACATGGCTGCAATTGTATAACCACACCCCACTATCTAGAAATGCCTGCATCCCTGCATCATCTGTTGGTATACTAAGCTCCTCCACCTTTATCTTTTTTTTGGTATGTCCTTCACAAATATTTGATTGTTCTTAATAAAGGAATTCCATTGATAAAACCTTCTTGTGTGGTTGTTGCTTGGGGTTAAATTGTTTCAATGTTTGAGATATTCAGTAAATTTCCTATGACTGTAATTACTTTCAAATAGTGTGGCATTATTCACAAATCTAATAATCAAACAAAAACAGGGATGAAGAATCAGAGCTTGATTCAACTGCAAGTACAAATGCATAAATACCCCCCCCCCCTCATACATTTACTGTAAAGCTGGGGGTCAATAAGAGGTTCTTTGGGAATTTTCCCCTTTTAACGCTTCAATAATCCTTCTCAAACAGATACAAGAATTACTTTAGATGAACTCATTATATTTTTTCATCTCATTTCTTTTGCTTTTTATCAAAACTCCCAAATTGTTATTCTGCAAATGTTAAATATTCATATTAATTCTTTACGTGTCATGCATGATGCATGCTTGGGCAATCACATGTCTTATCAATGCATAACTGACTGGTTAAAATAATTTCTGCAGTAAGTTGCCATTAGTTTTTTTTATGGTAAACTGGTTACCAAACAAGGCTATAAGATCTAGTCTGGCCTGCTATTTAACCCATAGCTAGGGGGGAAAAGAGATGGATTCATATCATTCTCAAATGTATTTGCGCATAAGTGAATGTAACAAACTTGACTGGAATTTGAATTCTGCTGATTTTTTATTCTGTGCTGTTATCCACACATCATAAGTATAAGAAATTAAAAAAAAAAAAGTCAAAATTAAAAATAATAACAAGTTTTCATTTTCGACATGTGTACACTATTATAATTTAGAATATTTTGATATTTTTTAAAGTTGTATATTCCCCCAGCTGAATTGAATTCATTAAAATAATTAGATTAAAATTAGAAAAAAAGTTATTTTCATAATAAACAATTTCCATTAAATTATCTGTTTGCACTGAGGCCTTAATTATTTAGAGAATATATAATTTACACAAGTTTACCTGAATACTGAACCAACAGCAAAATTAAGAAAGGATAACTATTCTCACTTGTCCCCATGCTCTAAAATACATATATATTTAATGTGGGGTTCATTCTGTACAAGGCCTGGGAGCCACTTGAGGTAGAGGATTATAGAGTAAGAGGAACAGATTATGCAGAAGATAATGTTTAACCCTAGACTTGAAGAGGTAGAGATTGTAGTGATCAGGAAAATATCCTCTTGGGAGTCACTTCCATAGATCAGTGGTTCGCAGGACGAAGCTACTTGAGTGGAACTTACTTCTCTTCCAATGGAATATAGAAGGAATTTGTCTATATCTCATTATCTATTTTGTTACACACACACACACACACGCACACAGAGGTTGCGGCAGAAAGAGCTCCTACTTTTTAAAGTGTCAGCTGTGTGGTGTGAGTGAACTTGGTCAAGTAGCAATGGTGTCTTCATCTAGCTAATGTCTTACTATTTTTTTTTTCAGATACTATCAGTTACCGTCATGGCTTGGACTGGCACATACAGTGCATTTGCTGTTGAAACATTTTTAAGATTGGTGAATCTGTAATTGCAATATCAAGAGCTTTTTGTGCTAATTTCAGAATTATGCTGCTCCAAATAGAAAATTAATACTGCTATGGGCAAAAAATTTCAGCGCCAAAAGTTCAGCACTTAAAAGAAAGCCACCTGGAAGACCCTGAAGTGCTCAAAGTTCCAGGTGATAGAAAACTTTAGAAATCATCTACAACAGTGTATGACAAATAGAGGCCACTGTTTGGGGGATGACATTTTTAAAACCGAAGATTTAAAAACTGTAGTCCTTTGTTTAAACAACAGTGAAATAAAATTTTTAATATTATTTACCATGGTTTTTTTGTTAACCTTTAAAATACAATGTATTTCTGCTGTACCCTGCATATATTTAAAAAATGGACTATTTTTCTGGTTTATGGCAGCTAATTTTAAATATTTATTAATTCATAAAATATTTAGCATGCATTTGTTTCTAGCAATGCAAGTTACATTTCTTGTATCTCTTTTGCAGCAGAGATGCAAAAGAAGAGATTAACATTTCTCGATTATGATTGTTAAGCTATTCTATTTTGCCTGTCTTTGAATAAGAATTTCCTATTTTTTATTGGAGACAAAATTTCTAGCAGTTTTCATGTATACTTTATGCAATTTTAAAGAAAGAAAAAAAAAAATGAGATATTTCAGTGATATTAAAAGTTCACATCCATTTCTGTAAAACATACCCTGAAGAAAATCAATAACATTTTTATTCTTTCGCAGAAGGTTCACATACAATTGCTGAAATGTGATTTTAAAATTATTTTTTCTTATTTTTTTTCTTTTTACTCCTCTAAATAAAGTGAGAAAATCTAAGTAGAAAATTTGGTAATTTTTTGGAAAATAATTTCAACCAAAGATGTTAAATATGCAAGATAATTTTTAGACACTTTTACAATGACCTCCTCAAAACTCAGGCAGTTTTGGCTGGAAGTACTGTGTATTTTTTATGACAGTTACCAAATTTAATGAAAAAGATATTATAGACTACAGCTAATTTAACAAGTTCTTATTCAACCCAATTGTATATCCTGAACAAAAATAGTCTCAACTTTTTAAAAATTCACTTCCGTTTAATAGGAAAAAAACTCCAAAGTAGCAAAGTCATTTTTCCACAAATTACTTACAAGATGTGCTTCAACATTTTTATCAAAATAGATTGACTAATTTTTTTTACTTAATTAGTTTTTTCTATAATTATCAACATTTTCTATTGTTAGTTTCCAGTTTCATCACAAGACATTTTTTCTATTTAACTTCCATGGTTTTAAATGATATAAATAGAATTGTCAAGCTCATGGACATTTTCCATAAATCATTTCCTTAGAGTTAAGTCTGAACAAGACTTTCTTTTAGTAATGTTATCTTTCATGTTTTACAATATGTCATTTACAACGTCAAGTAAAAATAAAGAAAATTAAAGAAAATATAAACGGCCCTTGGTCACATGTCAATGGTGGAGTGGTTAGCAAGGTACTCAATTTAACCCTTGCTGAGCATCTCTTAGTTGTGGTTTTATGCTTGACTATGCTTGACTTAATAAATACTTTGGACATTTGTTAGCAAGTTCATCTTGTAGGCCAATTTACTAGTATGACTTTGTTCCTTACTAAGTGCCCTATGACTTGTAAAGAGCTATAGAGAAAGGAGGGCTATTTTGCCCAAGACATGCTACACATAAATGGATACCTACTGAGACATGTAGAGGAAGATGGTTATGTATTAAGCTGTGAAACGGACCTGGTCACCTGACTAATGATGATGGGTGCTTTACTGTGGATCAGTGGTTAGCAAGTTTGTATTGTACACCAAATGGATGTCATCTGGAAATCTGATCTACCAGCCAATCTCAAATCGAGATTCTTTTGTGCCACTATAGAGGCGGTTTTAATGTATGATGCCACTGTTTGAACATTAACTAAAACCCTTGAGTCTGAGCTTGAAGGAACCTACACTTGGATGCTGAAAGCTATACTTAACATCTCTTGGAGACAACATCCAACTAAATCATAGCTCTATGGACCCATCCCTGATATTTCCACAATCTTATGTGAATGTAGAATGTACTTTGCAAAACACTGCTGGCAATCAAAACAAGAACTTGCAAGTGATCTACTATTCTGGACATCTGGGCATGGCACAAGACAAGTTGGTTGCAATCAACTACATTGAACAACTATGTTATGACACAGAATGACTTTCAGATCTAAGAAAAGTAATCGCCCACCCTTGCTATCAGCTATACTTAACATCTATGGACCCGTCATGATATTTCTACAATCTGGTAAGCAAAACAAGAACATGCAAGTGATCTACTGCTCTTGATACCTAGCCATAGTGTAAGATGGATTGGTTACTCAGCAACTACCTACACTGACCAACTATGAATACCACCTTAATAAGCAATCAGAGTTGATGCAGGACCATGAGGGTTGGTGTGATAGACCCATGAAAGTCTAAGCTAGCTCAACTACTATTAGTAAGTTTGATTTTCACTTGGTGTCTCTTATTTTAAGGACAATTACTAAACTTTTCATAGTCTTAGTAATTATTATTATTAAAACAAGATTCTTTCACAAAATTGGGTACTGACTAAAGAAGTTTCCTTCACAAATAATGAGTTCATGATGACAAGATAATTCCTTTTTATAAACATTATCACAAAGATCAAAGTATGGATTTATTATAAAATATTAAATAATATTTTGAACGATTTTCAACATTGTTTTCGTGCCATTTTATTTGTATTCTCAACTGGTCGGCAAAATGCAAAAGGCAGTTTTGTCATTTAAAAAAACAAATATGGCATGCATTACTCTTGCAAGGGTTTATTTATTCTGGGATCATTCTTTCTGCATGTTCTGCTGCTATTGTTACCCCTTTAGTTTTCTACCTTTCTTTTCTGTCAACAGAAGAAGCAGGAATAAATAAATAAATAAAAAAGCAAAAAAACAAAAAAAAAACGAAGCCTGCATTCTTTTTACATCTTTGGAATGTGCCATTATCTGCAGCAAAATCCTTTCTCTCTCCCTTTCCCCTACACCTTTCTGTTGAAATAAAACAAGGAATTTTTAAAACATCCATTATGAAGTGACTGAAAATGAAAGCATAAACATCTTTGTCAAATGATATGGATAAATATTCAGATGACTCATAGCAGCAATGTCTTTGTCCAATTGAAGGCATATTTGTCGGCACTTGACTGTTCCAATTCAATAGCAAACTTCAAGTTTTGTCTTAGCTATAAGCAGATCAAGACTTGAATACACGTAGATAGATTAGGGAAAAGAGATACAAGGTTGTAATGTGATCTGCTCATAATACTTTAATGCTCCCACAATTTACTGTTTTTTTTAAACCATTTCATTTTAAGTGAGGCAATAAAGCCCCTAAGATGTAAGGAAAGAGAACAAGAATTAAGAAGACAGAAGATAACAATTACAGTGGATTTAAATTTTTGAAGATCAAAGTTGACTTGAAAGCAAGAAGCTGGAAGAAAGTTCCACAATTGAGAAGTGCAAGAGAAGGAACTGTTAACGTAAAAATTACAGATACATCTAGCCATTTCAAGTGTAAAATGATGGGACCTAGGTGCCAATTTAGTACTTTGCTTAAATTCATAAAGCCTAGGTACCACAGAGGAAAGTGATATTTATTTTGAAAATACAAAAATGTGCGACAAGGCCAAAAGAGGCAATAAGGGAAGGCTGGTCTTCTGTGTTTAGACATATATTCATTGGGAAACCTTTGGAATATTTGCAGTATTACTCTTGTTTACTCTTTAAAAAATTCATCATGCAATACAAGTTAGATGATATTTGAAAACTGAAATTGACCATTCCAGTAAGAAAGAACAAAAATTACAAACATCTATTGTGTTGTGTTAATTAAACAGAAGAGATAATTGAGAATTATGTACATAAAATTCAGAAATGTACAGTGTTTACACTTGGGGAAAAATTGATCATTGATTTGTGTTTTTTCCGTTCGCTCTCTCTCTCTCTCTCTCTCTGATTCTTCATTTTGACAAGCAGTACAATTCTTATATTACAGAAAATATATCATTTGAAATTAATTAGGAATTCTGAATTGAACTTGAGGCAAGTGGTACCTAATGAGATTTATGAAGCAGTTTCCACATTATAGATTTCTGTGTTTCTTTTCCATTTATTTTTTATCACTTCTATGTTGTATTCTTTGGAGAAGTTTGAATTTTAATGGTCTAATACAGTTAAAAGAGTATTAAATCTATGATTGCATTAAACAATAACTGAATTTAAAAATTTTTTTTTTAAACATTATTATAACTAGCTGACTTTGTAACCTGTGATATCAAAAGCAAGTTTCATTAAGTGAATATTTCTTTTTAGATTACAAATGTATTCTTTTGTACAAAATACAAGTGCCACCTGGAATAGTGATGCTGATGACCATTTTCAACAGACAGAATAAGTATATCAGTTCATGTGTGGTGTGGTGTAATGGATAATGTCTTCAATGAGAAATTGAAGAGCTGAGTTCAAATTCCAGTCGAGTTCATTGCATTCCCTTACACACAAATACCGTTAGGAAAGGTATGAATTCATCGCTCCTCCCAGCTATGGGCTAACTAGCAGGACAGACAGGGTCCTATAGCCTTGCTTGGCAAAGAGTACAGCACAGAAAAAAATGACAACCTGCTGCAGAAAATCTTCCTAGTAAGTCATGAATCGAAATAGACATGATTGCCTAAGTGTGTATCATGTATGGTGCTTAACCGACTGACTAATACCAGTTCAAATAAACATTCCGCCAGGATTGTTTCACATGTCGCATTTACTGTAACCCATTAGGGTTGTAAGTGCACCAAATGTACTGCTGCCATTGCAAAAGAGATGTGTCTAGGACAAGATAATCTGGTGGAGTCCATCCCCTTTCAGACGGGTTTGAATTCAGAATTTTCCTTCTCTTTGACTAGATGCCACTTCAGGGCAAGAGAGCCCAGTCTGTCCTGCTATTAACCCTCAACTGGGATAAGAAGAAATGGCTTTAAACTTTTCTCAAAGGTATTTGTGTGGAAATGAATCCAACTGTCGAATCTGGAATTAGCCTGGCATATCAATTTCATTTTCTGCAATGATAACTGCACATGCATAATGTTTTAGAATAGAGGAAAAATAAAAGATGAAACAATAACCATTATATATTTTGCATTAGGCAAATGAATGATAAGGTGGAAAAAATTCTGTGTAAGACATTTCGTCCTTGAGAAAGACTTCATCAGACTGAAGTAAAGTTTTTGTTGATGAAATTATATATGTGTAGTAGGAGAGAGAGTGGGACATATCAAAACCCAAATGTCAGTTATAATTATGCACTGACAGGAAACACTGAAGATGAAATTTTAAATTAAATTATTTTTTCAGACTTGCCTAGACACATAGTCTAGCCGATTTAATTCAGTTTCCTTATGCATTTCTTTGTATCACTTTTATTATTAAGTATCCCACATTGGGATAATAGGAGATCTGCCAAGAAAGTTGACATGTTGTAAGAACCTGGATGCAAATTTACAGTGGATAATCTAGTGATCAAAGAAATTTCTATACATGTTCACCTGTGTAAATTGCTTTCTCTTAATTAAAGGAACATTTTTCAAGCCCATTTGTTCATCTGTTCCCTCTCCAGCCTTTCCTTCCATTCTCTTTCTCTTTTCAGCTCTTTACTAAGTATCACAAATAATAATTATGGTTAGACTTGTTACTTTAGTCCAATGAAGTCCCCCAAGAGGATAAAACATGTTACATTTTTCCACTTTGTCATTAATTTGTCTCATATTGTTCTGAAATATATATATATATATATATGTATAAAATGTATACTATTTACATTATTTGGACTATTGTTCTCATCTTTATCGCCATGTTTATCACAATGTTTCGGCTGTTGTATGCTCCAGCCTTCTTCAGGTGGTTGGAATGTTGAACTGAACCCTTTATTTCGCTCATTGGGGTAGACTGTTCTAGTTCCACGCGTCATGTCTAATGGATGTCAGTTATCGCCTGTTAATTCCCCTCTCAAAGTTATCCATCGCCTTAACCAGGTATTGAACTCACACTCTTTGTGTCCTGTCACTAGATCTAACTAATGCCTTTATCCTCAAGGACACATGGCACAGTAGGGAAAACATTTTTGCAATTTTTATCTAAAAATTGTCTAACTCATTTTAACCTTCAATCTGTATTGCACAAAAAAGTGAATTTTACAAGTATTGGAAAAAGGTTATCCACTTAATGTAAATGTATTGTCAATGAATCCATTATAGAAATTCTTCTTCTATGTGCTATGTCCCTTCAGGACATGGGCGATCATAGTTCTCCACAACTTCCTGTCCCTTGTAGCTCTTAGCAATGTTTTTTTTTGCTATCACCTCTAATTATTATTTTGCCAAACATTTACACAAGCATGTTGGGTAGGTTGTTCACTGCTTTCCTCTGTCTCTCTTGATTTCAACATGCGCTGTGAGTATTAAATTTTCCATGTCCACTTTTCTCATTATGTGCCCTAGATATTTCAATGGTCTCTTTCTGATTCTAAGTGTATGTGTCTGTTTTGTTTCCATTTTCCCTAAAACCTTGTTTTTGCTCACATGTTTAGTCCATGGTATTCTCAGCATCTTTCTGTAAAACTACATTTTTTATTCTACCCAAAATGGTCAGAAATTAATGTATGTTGATAGGCTTAAAATAAAATATTTTTAAAATCACTTCTTGGTTGGACTGAGAACCTTCCAGCATGTCTTCATAATTGCATTTTTAAAGATTTTTATGACAGAAATGCATTGGAAATGAGAGAAAAGGATTATCATTTAACAGGCATTAATGCATGTGTTACTGACAGCCAAAATAAGGCTATTATATTTATAATATAAATGCATTGCTAATGATTTTACTATAGAAATTCATTACAAATGAAAAAGGGATTGTCAGTGGTCAGGAATGAATGCAAGCATTACTGATAGAATAGGGCTATTATATGTATAATGGAAATGCATTGCTAATGATTTTACTATAGAAATTCATTACAAATGAAAAAGGGAATGTCAGTGGTCAGGAATGAATGCAAGCATTACTGATAGAATAGGGCTATTATATATATAATGTAAATACCTTACCAATGATTTCACTAAAAATATTTTTGCAAGTTCTGAATCTTCTTACTCTGGCAGTGAATCAGATGATGACTTAAGTCAGTTTATAGATGGTGACAAAGACAGTGGAAACAGTACCCATCTTCAAGTGATCAACATTATATTCCACCAATTTGATGTCATGTTGACATTGATACTATAAAGAAAGACTTAGTCCCAACTGGTTAAACACGTTAAAAAATTACAGACTTGAAAAAATGTAGAAATAAAATGCAGTATTTTACCTGCTGACATACCAAACACAAAGAAGATACCAAGTGAGCCTAATTCATTTAATAGCAAACAACATCAACTGTGAACATGAAAGAAAATCACACAAAAATTTCCCTTGAAAATTAAATGGTTTGAATATACACTTGTGCTGTGTGTTTGTGGGCTTGGTTTAAGTGATACAGGAGTAAAACCAATGTGTAGATTTCAAATTATTCAACATCATACACCCTTAAACTACTTAGTAATGCTTTACATTGAGTGGCTCTTGAGTCTTGTATTTGGTGAACAAAAATGCTTGAATGTGAAGAAATACTCATTTAATCTTTTAGTGCCCATTGTTTCACCAGTGGAACATATTTTAAGACAATTTTTGATACTAGATGTTGCAACCAAGGGAAGGTTACTGAATAGAATAATCAAACGAAGGTTGGAAATGAACGATATTAATAAGGACAAGAACAACACATACAAGATTTTACAGTGGGGTGTAGAAGTAGTAGTCAACTGCTAGAAGTGAATCAAGTGAATTCCACAATGATTCTCCAACTGCAAAAAATCTACCAACTGCCCCACATGGTCAGATGTGGCACAAGGCCAAATTTAATGTGGGGTATCCAAGCCCATAGGCTCGGCCAAAAATTCCCTATAGACCCCATATAAAAGGGGGTCGGGTAGCTGTTTCCCGAGATGAGTTACTGCCCTTCGACATAGCCTCATCTGGGGGTGCTCTCTGCCCAGAGGCAGATAGTTTGAATAGCACAGCTGGAGGAATCTCCAACTGCAGACCAACATACAGTATTTACTACTGTATTTATGTGAATGGGGACATACCCATTATTGTCCATGGGTATGCAACAATACTAGATGAGCATTAATTTTTATTATTTTATCGATAATATACACAGAAGAATCTAAAAACGGATATCTGCTCACACATTGTGTCAAAATACAATTAATGCTCATCTGCTACCAAAAAAAAATAAGACTTAAAATATGAACAATGGGCTCTAAATTCTGAGAAGTCGTTTGTATCATCCTTAAAAAACCTGTCTATTACAAAAACCACAACAGCAACGCTAGTGTGGTGATGCTGTGGCTCTATACTCTGCATGGAATGAGAAGCACTTCGCTTACTTGTAAAATCAATGATACTCAAGCTTATTAATACATTCACCTGTTAACAATAAAGAGCTAGTTTTCGATGCGATAGAGTTTTTTGAGTTTCTGTTTTCATGACTTCCCTTTTCTCTTTCTCTCCCAATTGCTTTTATTTGAGAAGACTCATTCTCTGCATTGTATTACCTTAAAGACATTTGTTTTTCTATTAATAAAATTACATTCTTCTCAATTCTTCTTCTTTCCTTGCCCAGGAGATTTAATCTAGTTGCAGGTTCATGTCTCCTGTGGTTTAAAGAGAACACGATTAAAAAGAAAAGACAAGAAAAAAGATAGAGCTAAGATTGAAATGATGAAGATATTTTCAGAATTTGGTTGAGCATCCTCATAATCGTAGCTAATAGCTGATGAAATAAATAGACTCAGAAATGACACAACTTGCTTTGTAACATCTTGTTGCTATATAAAGAAGAAAGTGATATTTAAGTAATGCAATGATTGCAGGAACACTTTTAGTCAGACCATTTTCCAGTCATTGTAGTGCAATTAAAATCTTGAAAAGCAATCTTTAACAAATGTTAAGCACACTTAAAAAACAAAGGAAGAATTTATTGACACAATGAAAAAAAAAAAAAAAAAAAAAAAATCAATATATTTGTTTTTATTCATCATGGTCACTGTTAAACCATTTTACAGAGCTGATTTGAATTTCGATAAATCTTCTGAAGAAATCTTAGAAACTGCAACAAAGGTAATTTTATTTGGGCTGTACATTCATCCATGCATAAAGTTTTGTTAATTCAAAGGTTTTCATCCTATATGGTTGAAGCACTATTGGAGGAATGAAAAATCTGAATTGTTGCCGTCAATTTCAGCTATCCTAAAATCTCTTACAAAACAGATCAATAAGATTGTAGCGATGCAGAAAGTGAGTATCTCACATTTGACTAAACAAATTTACTGATGTCCTAAGGAGCTCTTGAAGGCCACATGACACCCTGTTGGTGAGAATAATTCAGTTAATGCTTAAAACTTGAGGGAGACAAATTTGGTAGCCAGTAGCAACTTGATTGGTGTAAACAATCAATGAATAAAAAAATTCCTACCCTTTGTAGCTCTTAGTAAGTTTTGTCCTTTTGCTATCTCTCCTAATCCCTGTTCTGCCAACCATTTACACAAGCTTGTCCTTCTTCTATGTGCCGTGTCCCTTCAGGACATGAGCGATCATCTTCCTAACCTTTGTAGCTCTTAGTAAAATTTATCTTTTTACTATCTCTCCTTGTCCCTGTTCAGCCAACCATTTATACAAGCTTGTTAGGTAAGTTATTTGCTGTGAGTGTCAAATTCTTGAAGGCCTCTTTCCTCATTGACTGACTATATACAAGCTGGTTGTGTCAAAAAAATAAGAATAGAAATGATCAATATAAAGTCACCATCAAATATTCTGTTCCTGCAGACAAATATAAACGGCAGATACTAGTAATCTGTTAGAATTTATGGCATTCTGTTTGGCACTGATTCCAAGAAAGATGTCATATTTGTTTGCAGAATTGACACAGACATATCTAGACATTGTTTGAGTCTGATTATTAAAACCACCCAACAAGTAAGCAGAATCAGGATCAAACATTTTCAAGAAGACTACAAGTTGCAGTCAACATTCCAACCTACAAACTAAAAATAGAAACATTTTTGTAGAATATATATATATATATATATATATATATATATATATATATATATATATAGGAACATATCTTCTTTCAGACATGTTTCATTGAATAATATAGACATATTCCATATATTTATTTTTATACTGATCCATTCCTAATGAGTTTCTTGATGTTAGAATGAAATTTATCAAGGATGGTGCTGTAGTTCTTTTTTTTAAACCCAAGTGCTTTTGAAGATTTCCAAGATCACGTTGTGGGGTAAATTACAAAAACCATCAACGGCTCCCAAAAGGTTCTGTTTACCCAATTTCACTCACAAGGCTTGTGTCAACCTGTGTTATGGTTTTCAGGCACTTTCCAAAGATGCTGCATGCTGAGATCACCTCCTTCAGGCCGAGAACATCAAGAAATCACCTTCCTGACAAATCAACCATGGTGAGATTTTCATCGTCAGAAAGCCATGTGCCCGTAATATTAAGTATATTGCAACAAAAAAGAAAAAATAGCAATAAAGCTTTTTAGTTTGGGATATCACACAATCAGGAAACCTGTAACCCACTAGGGCCATCTTATGTACTGCTGCTACAGTGACAATGGAGTAATGGCACTTATAAAAAAAAAGCAAAGAACTTGGTAAAAAAAAGTCCTCTTTTTAGTGAATAGTCATCATTTTTGGTAGATCAAAGGATATAACTAATTTTTTTTTTTTTTTAATACTAAAGTTCACCTGGTTCAAATCTCAAGAGCCATTCAGGTGGCTACTAAATGGGGTGTGGGATTTGAAAGATAAGGTGGTAGGAAGTGAAGATTATAAGGAACCTTGACTTGAAAAGCTTAAGATTATAATGTTCAGGGTAGCATCCAAACCGGAAGCTCTTCCACAAAGTACCTGTTCTTGGGTGGGGGGAGATCTTTCTCCTTACATTTAGAATATAGAAAAAACGAGGGTGATGATTTGATTCGGTTGACTAATGATTTGATACCATTAACCCTTTAGCATGCAACCTACCTTATAAGTAGCATCTCTCAATGTTCAACTTTCCATAACCCACTTCATGTATACACTGCCATAATATATGATGACATCATCGCAAATAATGCAAGAAGTCATGCAAACAGTGAGACTTTGAGAGTCGATATTTACGAGGTGGGTTTGAATAAAGGGTTAAAGTAATGGGGTCCATTTCTATGTAGATGGATACATGAGACAATGTATCAACTGAACAGAAGAAATTGAAATAAAGTTCTTTAAAAAATGATTGATCATAAATCTATTTGAAGAATAGACATAAAATTTAAAGAGACCATTTTTTTTAAGAAAGACTTCTCAAATTCAAAATGATTTAAGACTGAAGAGGAAAGACATATATATTTTTTTGTGACAGGTTTCTTAATACAGGGTGTGGCAGAAATACCTCCCAGATTATAGTAAGATACGAATGGCAATGATGTCCTTATCTATCTAATTTCTTACCATTATGTGGGTGGTATTTCTACCACACCCTGTATTTATCGATTGATTAATTTTTTCTTTACAACATTATTAGTGTGAGATAAGGTGGGTCCATACCTTCCCCAAGGATATTTGCACGTAAGTGAAGATAACGTGCCCAACCTGAATTAGGTGTGTCCATACCATCCTCAAGGATTTTTGCATGTAAGTGAAGATAACATGCCCAACCTGAATTAGAACTCGTCCTTCTGATTTCTAATTCCCAGCCGTTACCCAGTACACCAGCTACACAGCCAAGCCTACAGCACTTGCTATCCCCAAGCGGATACCACTCTAGGTACTGACCAAACTCAATGTTGCTTAAATTCAGTAATCATACAAGAACTGGTGTTTCACTGTGATATGACAGTCAGCCCAATATTTACTGATAAAAGAAAATAATTAATAAGTAAATAGAAACATCTTTCAAAAATTAGATCCAGACCTCATATCATGAACAAGTATTGTTAAAAACATAATTGACTATAAAGTTAAAAAAAAGAAAATTCCATACCCCAAGATTCTGGTTTAAGTTTTACAAATAAATGTTAAAGATGGCTGAGACTTTCATACAAATAAAAAGAATCTATAAATAAAAGCTTCTAAGTGGGCAAAAATGACTAATTCATTGCATGTATGTAAACATAAGATAAATTTTTCATGAAAAACGTGAAAAATAATCATAAAAATGCCAAGTAAACTTTGATTTTTATTTTATTGTTAAAAAATATTCTTATGGTATTTGTAGATGTTTTAAATGCTGAATTTTTGGAAGAAAGGAAAACAGAAATTCAAATGATAAACATTGCATGTTTTTTCTATCTGTCATCAATTGCTCATAATGGCGCCTCATAAGCAGTTGCTTTGCATAGAAGGAATTAGACAGCCCAGGAAGACAGTCCATGTAGGATAAGGAAAACCCTGATTTTAAACCGCTGCTGCCTTGTGGGCAGAGCCAAACACAGAAAAGTCTATGGATGTAAATCCAGACAGAAAACCCAGAGTGAAGCCTCAAAAGCTGTCAACACTGGCAATTCCTGCAGCCAAGCTGTCCACTATATTCCTTTGGATTTTGTCGATACAGCTGATAGGGGTGGGGTATGTTGTCTGGGCAGCGCACGGCGTCCATACACTACTTCCCAGGCCTGCACCATGGAGAGGTGACTCCAGTTTCACAACCAAAGGACTGAATTTTGACAAAACCGGGTGCTACCTTTATCTTGTGAGATAAACAGATGCCTACTACAATCACTCATGTTGTCTCAATAATAAAAGAGAATTTTACACAGCACTGTCCGAAAATGACGTTAATAATTAATATTTAAAATGATATTAATATTTTATAATGTTGGATATATTCTATGTAATTCCAAATTTTCATTTACAAAATTTTCTATAGAAGGATACTGAAAATTCCATGAAGTAAGCAATAAGGAAGTTTTAAAGAAAACGGCAACAGAAAGAACACTTCTACTCAAAATCAGAAAGCCAAAAACTGAAATTCCTTGGACACACAATGAGGAAGGCAGGCTTTCAAAATGTAATTCTAACAGGGTATATTGAGAGAAAGCGATATAGGGCAAGATAGAGTCATTAGCGAAAAGAGAAAAACTGCTACATGCCACATGAAATAGGAAGTTGTGGAGAGCCTTGATCGCCTATGTTGTAAAGGGATGTGGCACATAGAACTAGAAGATCTACAAAATTAATCCTGTTTACCCTATTTACATTGTTTGCAATGTTGTTTTCATCTTTATTGCCAGATTCACAATGTTTCAGCCATTTCCAGCTTTCTTCATTGGTTAAAACGTTATGGAAATAAAGATGAGGACAACAGTCTGAACAATATAAATGGTGTAATTAGTTACAATACCTCAGTCAGTTATGTGCCTTTTGTGCTGGTGAGACAGAAAAGTACTAGGAAGAGAAAAAAGTCTGACCTCAAAAAGAAGAGGTATTGAGCAAAATTTCATGGAAAAATTAGCTCAGGGGGAGGTGTTGTAATGGAATGTCCCATACTCCCTATCACATGTGGACTGACTATATTAGTAGATATATAGAGTAAACACAGGATATACCTGGTGGACATGCTTCAGGGATTACTAGCTTGCTAACCGATTTCCTGACTTTCAGTAGCATATTCTCTTTTACAATAAACCTCTCTTTCATCTATGCGAATGTTGTTATTCCATTCACTCAAGTACCACCTTTGTCTGTTTGCAACCTCTTTAAGGATACAACAGTACCATACGTCATACATGCTTAGGCGATCATGTATCTTTCAATACATGACTGACGAGGCAGATTTTTTCCAGCAGTAGGTTGTCATTTCTTTCTGTGGTAGACCAGTTACTATCCAAGGCTATAGAACCTGGTCTGTCCTGCTACTTACCCCTTACCCATAGCTAGGGTGAGAAGAATAAGATTCATACATTTCCCAAGGGTATTAGCATGTAAGTGAATAATGGATTCAACTGGAATTCAAACTCGGCTCTCAGATTCCTCAATCCTCATCTCAGAAATATAGACAGATGTTAAAATTAATTCTGTTGTAGCATGCAAGAAAGAATCCTGCTTTTTAAATAATTAAAAGTCGAAATATTCACATAAAGTTAAAAATCAAAAAGTTTTATTAGCAGCCTGGTTTCCCCTGTATAGTAATGAGATATTATGTCATAATTATCACATGAGGTATGTTTGGTCATTGGCATCCAATAATGCCTCAATAACAATGAAAAATACCATTATTAAGAAGGGAAATCAGGCTGTATGATGGCTCAATATTGTTACAATATTGTATGTCATATTAGAGTAAAATTATTAATGTGCTAAACTAAAAATTCTTATTTACATTATTTATATTTGGACTATTGTTCTCATCTTTGTTGTTATTGTTATTACAACGTTTCGGCTGTTGTGCCCTCTGGCCTTCATCAGATGTATATTGATATAAAGGGAATTCTAAACTGAACCCTTTATTTAATCTACTGTTCTCATTCCATGGTCTATCCACATAAACTATGTGGATAGACAATGTCTGAAATGTGATAGCAACAACAAAGATGAGGATAATAGTGTGAATATAAATAATGTAGACTCCATATCCCAGAATTTCAGACAGAAATAAATCGGTTCATTAAAATTCAATTTTCAAAGAATCAGTGGTGGTGGTGGTGGTTCTGCTTCTTTTTCTTCTTAAAAAAAAAAAACTGTTTCTAGCAATGAAAGCATATTACAGTTTTACTGGTAGCTTGACTTAGCAACAAAAGTAATGCAGATTACAAGTGAAAAGTCATAGGTCAGCCTCTTTTTGGACATCATATTTTTTGTCTTTTTTATATACCTTTAGAGCTCACATAAAAAACTGAAATGTTTTTGATATTACAAAGTAGTAAAAATCAATCATTATTCACACATTTTTTTAAACTGTTGATTATGATGAAAACTTGGAATTTTTATCAAATTTAATTTTAAGAAATCAAATCTAATTAATGTCTGAATGATCTTTTATCATATAGATGACATGATTAATTCATGTCATATGAACATAAAAACAACTTGCAGATGTGGTAAACTTAAGTGAATCATTTCATCTGACATTAAATAAATCAGACAGACTGTTTTTATTTTTAATCATTCCACCCCAAGCAAAGCAATAACGCCACTAAGATGCAAGGGCTTTCAGAAAAATAAAAGATCAGAAGTAGATGCTGTTGTGGGTTCAATCACTGAGACAGTCAATGAAATTCTACTCTGGTGGAATGAGCATAAGCAGCAGCAGTTACTGTAAAATTTAATTTCTAAAAATATATGCACTAACATTGGCAGTGCAATAAAATGATGATGATCATCCTTCTCCTCCTCACCCCCATGACTGGGTGTGCTTGTAAGATCACAGTGCAGCTGATCACCTAACAGTTCAATCCACATATCAGGGCTGAGAGCTGGAAAGCTATTCATTCATGCCATCACTCCCCAGGTTAAACCACAACCGATGTCATCCAACTTGAAGGCCCACCTTGGTCATGGTCTCATGGCTATTGATTTAATCAGGGGAACCCTTTATCCTGGGTTGTTCAGTCTAGGAATCCCTCTGCCCAGTGATGTAGAACAGTGCACAAAGAACAATGGCAAACATGGAAAAACGTGCTAGCAATGAGACACAGAGTCAAAAGGATAGAATTTCCCTTAGCACTGCTATTATTTTAATGAACTTCATTCCTCGGCAATGTTTATTGTTTTAAAAAGCAATGATTAGAATTGTAATAAAACCTAAACATATGATGAAAGTGAATTTATACATTTTTTTGTTCTTGTAAATTTACAACAAAAATATTAAACACTATTTATTCATGAATCTTGACATATAGGCAGCGTAAGGTCTCCATAGTACCTGCCCAGGCCTTGAATTATACTATTGTTTCCAAAGAGACGTCAACAGGAAGATATTTAGTTGTTACATATATGATCTTGAAGATTAATCTTTCATATTATTTTTTGCTTCTTAATAGCTCTGGTTACTGTGTGAAACATTATTGAAATTTTATTTCAGATTGGGCAACCCTTTCAGATGGAATACCAAGTAGAAAAAGATAAGCATGTTTGACATCTTCTTCTCTTTGCTTTTAATCAAGGTCACACAGCTGCCAAAGCTACTAAAGACATTTGTGTTGTATACGGAGATGACTTCATTACCAACAAGATAAAAACAACCAAACCGTCAATAATGTAGTATGTTGAAGAAATGAACAGGCTCAAACAAGTGATACAGAGTGAATAGTCAACATGATAATGACCGCAAACCCATACATAGATATCATGACCAAACATGCATTTAATGAGCTCAGTTGGGAAGTTCTCTCACACTCTTCATATTCTACTGGCTTAGCCCCTTCAGACTACCACTTTTTTTGGTCACTTTCTAACAATTTGAGGTGTGTTTTGTTCAACCATGATGTGGAGCGTAAAATGTGGCTTGATGAATTTTTTGCATTAAAATCTAGTGATTTCTATCGTCGAGACACTGAACCGTTAGTCGGCCTTTGGCAGGTGGTCGTAAATAATAAAAGGGAATACATTGTTGATTGATTCATCAGAAATATTAATAAATAATAAGTATTAAAAAAATATAAAAAACGAATAAATTTATGTAATAACCTAATATAACAATGAGAAAAAAAACATTGACTTCTGTCTTCCAAGATGAATTCAAGTTCAGAGTGGATGTGTTCTAACTGCCATCATTTCAGGTATCAGTGTTTTGCAGAAGTATTGAGGGTGGTTCATAAAACGAATAAATTTATGTAATAACCTAATATAACAATGAGAAAAAAAACATTGACTTCTGTCTTCCAAGATGAATTCAAGTTCAGAGTGGATGTGTTCTAACTGCCATCATTTCAGGTATCAGTGTTTTGCAGAAGTATTGAGGGTGGTTCATAAAACGAATAAATTTATGTAATAACCTAATATAACAATGAGAAAAAAAACATTGACTTCTGTCTTCCAAGATGAATTCAAGTTCAGAGTGGATGTGTTCTAACTGCCATCATTTCAGGTATCAGTGTTTTGCAGAAGTATTGAGGGTGGTTCATAAAACGAATAAATTTATGTAATAACCTAATATAACAATGAGAAAAAAAAACATTGACTTCTGTCTTCCAAGATGAATTCAAGTTCAGAGTGGATGTGTTCTAACTGCCATCATTTCAGGTATCAGTGTTTTGTAGAAGTATTGAGGGTGGTTCATAAAATAAAATATATATGTATATTTTTTTCTAAAGACTATCAGCAGAAACAAGAGAAGATGAAAGTGAAAGGTCAGGAGTCTGTTTCTGTAGTTTCTTTGCAAACTCTTCAATAGATTATTAGTTAAGGAGAATATAAGTCTGAAATGTCAGTGCTTCATACATTTCTTATGGCTGATACTTAACTCTTGGAAGAAGTGACAGGCAAAGTGGTCAAGGTTTGCAAGACTTAACTGCTAATATCTGATACGTTTTAGTCATTGTTTTCTCTTAATTCAAGGTCAGTTTGGGAAGCAAGTGAGAGCTTAGGGAGTCATAAAAAATACTAGACGCAACAATACAGTAGTTTTTGCGTTTTTTTAAAAAATATATCAATTCTATCTTTGTCTTTAAAATTAGAAGAAAGAACATTATTTTTAAACAAAGTAAAAATTTTCAACACAAACCCTAAAAATGGAGCAAATAAATTACAAATTTTTTACACTTTTCTGCGTGAAAATGACTAACAGATTCATTTGTATCATGTTTCTTGCACGATATTCTGGAGATATCATCAAAATGCATGTAAACTTGAAAATGAAAGCAAAAAAATGCAACAAAGTTTTAAAAAATTTACCAAAAATCAGGGAATTATCAGATTTAAATGAAATTTTCAGTATTTATGAATTAATTTTATTTTTTTTTTTATGTAGATGTCATTATTTTAGAAAAATTTGTGGAAATATTTTTGAGGGGTCACTTTCACCCTTCGATTTTTATATACAGTGAACACTTTTAAATTTGGGAGTGGTATACTTTAATCATTAAGTTGGGCAAAAATTTAAATGCAATGTCAATTGCTATCTACTGTCCTCCTGATTACTCTATACCCTTCCTGCTCATTATTAATGTTTCTATTCCTAATTCTTCCACACTCAGTAACCCCTTGTGCCTTAGTGGCTTTACTGCCTTGCTTATAGAACTCTCTTCTGGCTCCATGCTTTCCAGCCAACTTTAATCTACAAATATTTAAATGCAATGTCAATCGCTATCTACTATCCTCCTGATTACTCTTTCCTCTTCCCGCTCATTATTAATGTTTCTGTTCCTCATTCTTCCACACCTAGTAACCCCTTGTGTCTTAGTGGCTTTACTGCCTTGCTTATGGAACTCTCTTCCGGCTCCATGCTTTCCAGCCACCTTTAATCTTCAAATATTTAAATGCAATGTCAATCGCTATCTACTGTCCTCCTGATTACTCTATCCCCTTCCTGCTCATTATTAATGTTTCTATTCATAATTCTTCCACGCCCAGTAACCCCTTGTGTCTTAGTGGCTTTACTGCCTTGTATGGGGTGATACTGATTGAAAAAAAAGTGAGTGAAAAAATAAATTTATTCTTTTTGCATTTTTAAAGATTAAATTGTCAGGGCTTCATGAAAAATGTTTATTCTGCTCAAAGGCCCTGTGGAAACAAGAAATTTGGGAAACCCTGTTTTACAGTTTCTAACAGGATTTTTACCATCTTGTAAAAGAATAATAGTATCATCTATATTTCTGGAATGAAAATTTACTAAGACAAGTTATTTGAAGTACCACAGAGATAAAAAAAAGATTTAAACTGTAGAAAATCTAGGCTTATGGCCACATCATGTTGAAACACTGGCAAGCTGTAAAAAATAAATGAATCAATCAATCAATCAAATACTGATTAGGTACACAGGCATGTCTTATAGATTTATTTACATTCTCTGGAATGTAAATGTCGAGGAACTATCATGGCCACAAAGTGGAGGATCACTTTATACATTGATTATGATATAAAATTGATCCCCCACTTTATATCCACATTATAATTTCATGTTTGTTTATCAAATTCAGATTTAGTATGAGTCCACATCTTCGCCCCCAAGCTATGGGTTCATTAGTAAGACTTGTATCAGTAAACCATTATCATCACAAAAAAATTCTTACAATCAAAAAAATATTTTCTGCCTTTAAATAACCTGCAAAGAGTTGATAAACCATAGAAAATGAATGAATGCAAAAAAGTCTCTGGATAATTCTTTAAAAATATTAAAACGAAAGAAAAACACATGATAATCAGGAAAGTACCATCCAATAAAAAAAAAAACAAAAAAAAAAACTGTGTGGGTTACTATTTCATATCTTTTGAAGAATTTAAATATACAAGAGAGATATATTTGAAAAAATTGAAGTTAATGACTAACTTTCTGGTTGATAGAATCCTGAGCAAAATTATGATTGGCAGAAAACAAATTCCATGATGATGAGGAGAAACATGAGTACATATTAACGTCTGTGAAAAACTAAGTAGGAAATACAGACAACTTCCAAACCCGGACCTTATCAGCAAGCCAGGTGCAGTCATAGCAATTAATCTGGTGGCTCATAGAAAAATATCTAGTTTGATGAGCCCAAAAGTTTACAACACTTTATCAGATAAATATATACCGTATATACTCGCGGATAGGTCGCACATTTTTACCAAAAATTTCACAAAAATATTAAGGGTGCGACCTATCCACTCGACAACACTATCTTGTCATCATGATTTATGAGAAAACAGAAATGATACCCATAAACATTAAAGCTGTGGATTCAGTTCTGAATTAATTTTCAAACTATAACTTGATATATAAATAAACACTTTCTTCTAAATGTAGCTTAACATTATCTTCTGTAGTTATTTCTTTTGTCAAGTTGACTCGATATAAAAATAATATGCGGTAAATATAAAAATACCGGTACAACAGTCACTTCTTGTTTACATGATGATTGATGAAATGTATTTTAACTGCAAAAGTGTATTAATATTTGTAAGTTTTGAAATAAAGGCAGATATCTGATAATTCTTGTGTTTAAAAAAGCTGTGTAACTCCTCAGATTATAGTGCAACCTAAATCATCAATTATTAAGCCATAAAGTAGGGTTGCGACCTATCTGGTGGGCTGACCTATCTGTGAGTATATATGGTAAATAAGATATCACTTATTAAAACTGTTATGTAAATGAAAAGAAGTATTGTTGAAATTAAATAATTTTTTTCATATAAAAAGGTTTCAAACTGTATTCTGTTATCAAGAGACAGGGTTAGAATTTCTTTTCCAGCTAAGATATTCAGTTGGTGTGAGTT
Source organism: Acanthosepion esculentum (assembly GCA_964036315.1). Taxonomy (NCBI): domain Eukaryota; kingdom Metazoa; phylum Mollusca; class Cephalopoda; order Sepiida; family Sepiidae; genus Acanthosepion; species Acanthosepion esculentum. The sequence continues at coordinate 14,835,197 of OZ038509.1, read as the reverse complement.
CAGGCTAGATTGCACTCATTGCTACTCTTGGTTTCACAGCTTAGCACATCTTTCTGCACATGTAAATCAGTAAAAGAGATAGCCTTGTTGATAGAGAGTAGACCCTTACAGAGACATGATAAACCTATTTAATCTTTATCAGCGGATCTTTGATTGTTTATGAGTGTCATAAATGTCACTGAGAACCTATCCTTGCATTTCTGTAATGCAATCCTAGAAAAATCAAAGGAAAAACACTTTATTCTCTAAGGCCAATCCCTTAATTCACTCCTAGAAAGTCTCTGGAAACCTTTCTACAATAGAAGTGTGGAATTCTAAAGAAACTTGGTGATATATTACTGGGTTTAAAACTGTTAAAGAAATACAATGTTTCTAGAAATTATGCGTACATTTCAAAGTATTTATAAAATTTGATAGAACCAATTAATAAATGTTCAAGCAACTTATAGTTAAGTTGCTTGAATATTTATTAATTAATTGACTATTGTTCCTCTAGTTATCTATTGAGCACTTTCTTAACAAATATACTGCTATCCTCACAATATGTTAAATTATAGTAAATTTTATATATATATATATATATATATGCACATTTCATTAAAAACGACAGACAAAGTGCTTTTATTTGCTTTTTTATACAATTTCTCATGCGATCTAATAATTTTTTTTCTTTTTGGATGATAAATTATATAAAAACTGTCTGATGTTCTTTTTATCTGAGCGCTCAGATGAAAAGAACATTCGGACAGTTTTTAAATAATTTATCATCCAAAAAGAAAAAAAATTATTAGATCGCATGAGAAATTGTATAAAAAAGTAAATAAAAGCACCTTGTCTGTCGTTTTTAATGAAATGTGCATGAAAGAAGGAGTGCTGCCTAAATACACAAATATATATTTCCCAATACCACCTTTCCTAACTGAATTACTACTCTCCCAAGCCAATGTACACAACAACTATATCAAGAAATCAAAAGAAAATGGTTGAAACTGTCAACATAACAATAAAAACAATATTTCTATACGGGGGGGGGGGGGGGAGTACTTGACATAATCTTCATTTGACTATATGAATACAATAGCTTTTTCTAAATTCTTCTCGTTGCTAAGGACATTTTGTTTGTTGTTACTTTGTTTTCAATAAATTCATTTCGTTTTTGCCTTGAAAAAGTCTACACTGGATGAAACGTGTCAGCTAATAATACAGTTTTCCTATTGTCTTTTACCTTTACAATAAAAGAACTGGAATTAAGAACACAGAAAATAACAATTGACATTGCATTTAAATTTTTGAAGCTCAAAGTTGACTGGGAAGCAGGAAATCAAAAGGGAGTCCCACAAACGAGAAGTGCAAGAGAAGACACGATTAGCATAGAACTTACAGTTACATCTAGCCATTTCAAGTATAAAATGATGAAACCTTGCCACCAATCTAGTACCGCACTTAAATTTATAAAGTTTAAGTAACAAAGAGGAAAGTTTATCAGAACAATTACCATGAAAATATTTTTCGAAAAGGCAGAGGGAAGCAGTGGTAAAGTAAGTGAAGCTGAGATGCCAGACCAAGACAAATAACATTGCAGATTCTTCTTTGTATTTTATTAAGAATCTCTAAATATATAGCAGAAGTACTAGACAAGATGTGCCAGCAATATTGAGTGATTCATTTATTTGTTTAACAGCATATCAACAACTTATGCATAATTTAATTTTGAAATTTAATTTTCTTTGAAGCGTTGAAGTAATTTCATAATTTTACTATAAATATATATTGTTGGTAATTTTTTTTTTTTATATAAAATGTATTGCTGGCATTTTTACTATAACAACGTATTTCTATCCTGTCATAGTGTTTTGTTTTTGTTTGGAGGGGGGGTTCACTATTTGCCCATAGCTGGGATCCTTACAGGTGCTACCACTCTGGGTCAGGGTGGACCTGGAAACAACAGCAATTAAGAGGTGCTTCCACACTTCTCAAAACCTCCAATCTCCCTATCAGAGGTCTGGCAGCAGTATTTAATGCATTGATGAGTGGTAGACTTATAAATATCTGACAGAGAATTGAACATTTACAAACATCATTTGAACCACTGTTTCTGAAGTCAATTTCCCATCAGGGAGATAGCTGGGAATAACAAATGCAAATTCCACATTTTATGACATAAAAATCCATAGAAATCAATGTATTCATGTGTGTGTACCCCATGCTTCTTTTTCACTAAGATACTTTGATTGACCTTGAGCAAACTTTGAGCATATTCTGTGCATTACTTCAATTTTATGCATAAATATTCAATTACTTTCAGGAGGGAAGAAAGAACAAAACGAAACAAAAGACAAGCAAAATTTCTAACAAAAAGGAATAAAATTCAGCTTCTGGAACTGAAGAATAGAAATCATTTACAAAATAATGCATTATTATAATCATCAAATAGGGTTCGATTCTTTTTGTTTGGAATTCAAATCCTGTTGATATCAATTTTTGTCTCCTTTGATAACTGTTAGAATATAAACTTCTGGTGAATTTTGTATGCATATGTACTGATAAATATGCAAATTAAGTATAAACAGTTGAATCCTGGGAACTGTATATAAACAGGCTATTGCCATATTGTTTATATTTTTTCTCCTTTTGGCCTTATATAAATTGTAATTTGAATCAGTGGCTAGGAATTGAACCAAGTGTTACTGCCAAAATAGAGATAGCATATGTATATTTTAAATACCATATATCTTCGGGACATAGGCAATCACGGCTCTCCACAGATTCCTTTTCTTTATTATCTGCAAATTGCTATGACTCATTCTTGGATATGATGGCTGTAACACTACTCACACATCCAGATAGATACAAACAAACAGGAAAAACTGAGCTTTGCAGCCAGACGGCCTTCTTGAATCTTAAACCATAAATTAGGGGTTGAGAATAATTTTAACCATTAATCAGTGTTTCACTACAGATTCCTTTTATTTATCTGTGAGTTGTGATGAATTCTTTGATTAAATAGAAGAGGTTTCCCATAGCCTTCTCCATAAGTTTAAACTCAAAATACTTCTTCTCTTAGTAATCCCTGTCTACCTTGCTATTTAATCCATAGATGGATTCATACCTTTCTTAAGGTCAGTGCAAAAGGGAAGGAATGCAGCAGATGAGACCAGAATTTGAACTCTGCTCTCTGATACCCTTTTCTGTGCCATTAACTCTTATACTACTGACACATCATTGGGCATATGGCCAAGTGGTTAGAAGATTTGCATTCTGATCATGAGACTCAGGTTCAAATCTCACCATAGTTGATTTGTCAGGAAGAAGAACTTCCTGATGTTACTGGACTGAAGAGGTTGATCCCAGCATGTGGCACCTTTGGAAAGTGCCTGTAAACCATACCATGTGTTGACCCAAGACTTGTGAGTGAAATTGGGTAGACGGAACCCTTAGGTGTCATCGATAGCTTTACTAGCACAAAGTTACAAGTCATCGTGGCTGAGGGCTTGAGCGGGCTGGCCTTGTTCAAATTGTTGATCACGCTAGATAACATGCTCTTTCCTAGAAACTGCAACTAAATTCTACTCTTCATAGTTGCAGTATAAACCACAAGTGGGCTCTGCTGGTGTTGAATAAACACAAATGTGCATGAGCAAGCATCTGCAATAGGGACTGGCTAGCTGCCCTAGTAGATGGGTATCTTCAAATACGAGTGGCCAACCATACTGACACATCCCATATGTATAATCGTGACTCTCCACAACTTCCTATCCTCTGTAGCTCTTAGCGATATTTGTTTTTTTACTATCCCTCCCACACCCTATGTTGCCATCTGTTTACACAAGCTGCTGAAGTTGCTCACTGTTTCCCTTTGTCCCTTTTGTACTGAACATGTCATGTGAATATCAAATTCTGCAAGCCCTCTTTCCTTATTGTCAAAGAAATTTCAAATGTCTATGTATAATACTATTTTATAATTGCAAGGATAAGTTATATAAAGTCTGCTTGCTTTTCATGAAAAATCTACATAATTTAGTTGACCACTAAAAATGAACCCACCTAGAAAATTATTCAAGGCAGAGTGCATTCATTTAGTAAGAGTCTGCAATTGATATCACAAGAGTTAATTTGCAATAATTAAGTAAATTAACACCTGAAGAGGCAGCATTGATTTTTTTTTACTAATATTTCTATCATCTTAATCTCAGTTGTCTTTTATTGCAACTATTCAGATTATCAGTCTATGGTCATTGGTAAACAGTAACGATTAAAAAAAGGAAGTTTCAGGAAATCTTGGTCACTTTCATTTTGGAAAATCTGTGTGTATGACAGCTGTTCAACCATTTGAACTACAAGAACTTTTATTGTTGGCAAAAAAAAAACAAAAACAAATCTAACCAAAACTTATTAATTTCCTTGACAAATATTATTATAAATAATAATATTATAATAAAGTTTATTCCCTCCATCCAAGTAAATCCAAATTGGAATGAAACATTCATCATGAGACAATTATCCAACATTAAACAAAATATTATAATTTTTTTTTTTATTTGTTCTGAGCCTAACTGGCTTTAAATTAAGAGATGTTGAAATCTTCAGCATGAATCAATTTATGCTCACAAAATTATCAGTATTTATTAACTTTTATTAAATTTAAAAAAAAAAATTTCTGCTATGCAAAATCAAATGGCTAAATTTTAGAAATTATTTCATGAGCATGGTTGTTTTTTTAGACTGATTTTGGATATAATTAATAAGGTTAAAAACATAGACACACATGCCTGTTAGATAAAATAATAATTAGGAACAAATTAAAAGTTTTTTTTTAGATAAACATGAAAGGATGAAGAATGCATCAGCAAAAACATTGTATTAAAAACAACAAAAATGAAGACAGAAGTATGTGCATATGTTTGCAAGAGAGATGATAAAGCTTTTTTATCCTTGAATTTAAAAAAATTATGTATTTCTAACAAGAATAATTTTAGTGACATGCAACAAAGCGATCAAAATTCAAATATTTTTATGAGAATGAATACGTGGGTTTCCTTCTGCAATTTAAACATAGATAAACCTTTCATTGATTACAATGATTATAAGGTGCTTGAAAACAAAAATAAAGGAATACCTAACCACAAACTTTTGAATTTTTTCTTATTTTTGGGATAAAAATTATATATATATATATATATATATATATATATATATATATATATATATAGGGGGGGTAGATTCTCTGACTGATGACAAATCTGCTAGGTTGCAATCCTGGCTTGAAGCAATCAGATATCTAGCCACATTGATGAGCTGTGATACCGTGATACTGTTTGTCAGTGGATGATGATATAATGCTCCCAAAAATTAATTCAGTTGAACTCTCTGGGGAGAATGCATGAATTTGTAAACAGTGACTACTACTGCTGTTAATGCAAGACTCTTCTAATGAATTGAGTTCTCTCAGTCACTGGTGTGTTTGTTTAAAATAAATACGCTAAAATTTCACTTCTTTACTGTGCGCCAATAGCTTAGGGTAGATTCTCTGACTGATGCCAAATCAGCCAAGTTTTGATCCTGGCTGGAAGCCATCAGATGTCTAGTCACACTGATAATCTGTGATCCAGCGAAACAGTCCGTGGATGATACGCTATATATGAATAAAAACAAGAGGAAAGCTTTTCTTAGTAAACACCTTTCATACTCTGATGGATTTTATCCAGGTAAATGTCAGGATTTTATTCTGCAACAAGTATATATAACCAGAAGTAAAAATGTTGTTAGTTTTTCAGAATTTTTAAATTTAAGAACGGTCATAAGTGACTTCAGGCGAACTGAAAGTCAAGGTAAATTATGGGCGATGCTAAGTGGTGTCATTTAATGTCTAATAAACATAAGTGAGTAAATGCTGGCATTGTTGTTGATTTTTTTATTAGGTAATTGTTATTTATATTATTTTAGTTTGGCATTAATTTATGTATTATATTTTTTATTTTAAATTATGGAAGTCTTTGAATTTAACTGATTTTTTTATTTCTTTTAAATTTTTTATATTCATGTATGTTGGCTTGGGAAAGGAGTAATTCTTTTATGAAAGGAGATATCTGAAAAAAAGAACAGAATGTAGATTTATATTTTGGTAAGAGTCGATAGCGGCACTCTCAAGAATTTTCTATCTAAGTAATTTACTTTCTCTTTTAATAAGTGTGGCATTCTTTAGATCAAAGAAGTACTTGAAATTATTTCTATGTATGATGAGTAAATTTGATAAATTTATTATGCATAAAATCCTTTTTGTGTTCATAGATACATTTTTTTTTTATTTCTGCAAGTTTATTTATTTTCAGATAAACACGTCAGTGACTGGGAGAAATTGATTCATTTTATCAAAGAGTCTTGCATTATGAATAAAAACAAAAGGAAAGCTTTTCTTAGTAAACACCTTTCATACTCTGATGGATTTTATCCAGGTAAATATAAGGACTTCATTCTGCAACAAGTATTTATAAACAGAAGTAAAATGTTAGTTTTTGAGAACTTTTTAATTTAAGAACATTCATAAATATACTTCAGGCTAAATGAAAGTCAAGGTAAATTATGAAGCGTGCTAAGTAATGTAATTTAATATCTCAATGAAAGTCAGTAAATGTTATTTTTGTTGATTTTTTTATAATGTAATTATTATTTATATTATTTTAATATGAGAAGTTAATTATATATTTTAAATAACAGAAATTTTGGAATATAACCATTTTTTAAATTTATTAACATTTTTATAGTCATGTATGTTGAGAATGGAGTATATCTTTTAGGAAAGGAAATTTTGAAAAAATCCGGGGAACAGATTTATATTTTGTCAAGATTCAGTAGTGGCACTCTCAAGAATTTTCTGTCTAAGTAAGTTACTTTCTCTTTTATTGTATGGCATTCTTTAGATCGTGATTGAGTTTATTTCTGGGTATGACTAATGCCTTTGATAAATTGTTATGTATAAAATCCTTTTTGTGTTCTTAGTTTTAGTTTTTATGTTCATTTAGTTTTTTTATACCATTAATCTCAATATTATCCAATGTGATGTTGAAAAATTCTCAGCTGTAGCCACTTCACAAATTCCATTTTCTGATTCTGGGAAGTGGGTTGGGCAAGAACCTTTTAATGACACTCATAAATACTGCAAGTAATGCTAAACAATAATTGCAATAAATATTCAAACCTTTGCACCACTACCAGTAATTCTCAAATTTGATTATTTCCACATACCTGGAATGAAAGAAAAAATAAAAAAGTTTGAGAGATGATTAAAACAGAATTTAAACAGTAAAGTATTTAGAAGGTCATGAACAAAACACAAAATATCAAAAGGGGACAAAATACATTCGAGCTTCAATGAGATGAGTCAGTTCAAGTGGAAAGTTTTAAACTCTGTTCAGGTAAAATTTTATTTCTTACAAAATAAATTTCTGTTTGAATGAAGAGCTATTATTTACATTATTTACACTTGGACTATTATCTTCATCTTTGTTGTTATTATCACAATGTTCAGATGTTGTACCTACTGACCTTCTTCTGATGTTTGCAAATCCAGCGAATTTCAAACTCAACCCATTATTTAATCTATAGGGGTAGACAGTTCTTATACCACCATCCATATCTATGAATATCTCATTTCATTCTTAGGCAGGGTTAGGGTTTATTTAATCTATAGGGGTAGACCTTATTCCACCGTCCATGTCTATGAATATCTCATCTCATTCTTATTTACTGCTGCTCAGTTATTACTTGCCATGTTTCCACTGTCTCTAAGTTTTCACTACTTGCTTAAGGGATTAAACTCACTATTACTATGACATGAAAGTCACAAACCAATGACTTAATCCATTAGGCTACAGTCCCTTCAGATAATTTGAATGAACAGTTTAGGTTGTAATTCTCTGAAGGTTACAGAGTTTAGCAAAAACCTGAAGAAGATTAGAGCATAATGGCTGAAACATTGTATTAATAACAATAAAGATGAGGATAAGAGTCCAAATGTAAATACTGTATATACTTGAGTACAGTGCAAGTTTTTAGGATCAGGATTAGCATAAGTTTTTATATGCAAAAAATAGCGGGGTTTTTGTTGACATTATACACAGGTAGTTTTTTTGGAAGTGGTTAAAAGTCATGCAATTTCAGTGACCAATTCAATTTTTTTTGGAAGAGGTTAAAAATCAGGCATGAAGGAAAACATAAGTACAGTACCTAAAACTTTGTCTCATATTTTATGATAAGTGGTTTTTCTCATCTTCTTGGTGTAGTGTTGTACAAAAAAAACAATGAAGAACAATATATTTGCTATAAAATATGTCCAGGATGATGGCAAGTACAGGAATATTTGACCATGGTAGGTCTACTAGTATTGCTCAGAAACTGGGATCACATTTGTTGTAGTATACCTCGGGACGATAATGGGTATGTCCCCATTCATATAAATACAGTAGTAAATACTGTATGTTGGTGTGCAGTTGGAGATTCATTGTGGCATTCACTTGACTCACTTTTAGCAGTTGATTACTCCTATGCACTGCTGGCAAATCTTATATGTGTTGTTCTTGTCCTAAGTATTATCGTTTATTACCAACCTTCATGTGATTATTCTATTCAGTAATCTTCCCTAGGTTACAACATTATACACAAGCTATATGAAAAAAATCAGGTTTTTCACAAAACAAAATTCAAGGGTGAATGAAGTAGTCTTATACATGAGTAAAAGTTGTTAACAAAAGCTAGAAAAATAACTTTTATGGAAAATTTGACAAGAAACCATAGCATATGAAAGATTATGTTGCTTGATTAATGCTAAAAAATTCTGAATTTCAGCATAGTGATTGCAGGGTAGATCATGATCATTAGGGTCATAAGGGCACGTCATATAGTGTAGCTGTAGTGTGCCTTGGGTAAGATAACCTGACAGAGGCAAACCATCTCCAGGCTGGTTTGAATGCAGAGTTTGTCAACCAAGGCTATGGAGCCCAGTCTGTTCTACTATTCACCCATAGCTGGGGGGAGAAGAGGTGGAAGCTTTGAGAAGATAAAAAACAAATAGGAAATATTTATCAATCCAGCATGCTTCACTTTTATTAAAGCTTCATTAGAGAATGAGACATAGAGAAAAAGTATTTTTACTTTTGTGTTGCTTGATTTTCATTGGGTAATCATGTTTCAGGTGCATTTGACTTGCTAAATAAATATTAGTATAATTTATGGACTTTTGAATTCAAGAAGAGACAATGTGTCCATTTGAAGTTTCATTTTAAATTTGGAATGCCATAAATTATACTAACAAATCGAATGCACACGGAACATGATTAACCAATGAAAATCAAACGACACAAAAGGAAAGATTTTTCTCCATATCTCATTCTCTGATGAAACTTTAATAAAAGTGAAACATATTAAATTGATAAATACAGTGTAACCCGGATATAAGAGACCCTGATATAAGAGAAACCCGGATATAAGAAAGATTTTATCTGGTCCCAAATTAGAGCCTGTGTTAATGTATATAAAATAGACCAAACCCGGATATAAGAGACTTCTTATCCGGTCCCGACAACTCTCTTATATCCGGGTTACACTGTATTTCCTAATTGTTCTTTATCTCATAATTCTGTCGGAATCTGATCCATATTTGATCCTAACTTATTCATAGCCTTCCAAAATGTATGTGCTTGTAAGTAAATGTAACAAACACGATTCTTTGATTTCTTATTCTAAGTTGCTTTTTATTACATCCTTTCACTTGTCCTGGGTATAACAATAAACTACATCTGGCAGCAAGGCCTTTGATTGGGAGACTGAAGGTTTGGAGCAGCTTGGAACCACCACTTAACTGCGATTGTTCCCAGGCCCACCCTGACCTGGAGTGGTAGCACCTGCTGGGATCAAATAGTGACCCCCTCCCCCAAAAAAACTAAAATCAACAGTACATTTTTTTTTTTATAATAAAATGACCAACAATACATTTTTATAGCAAATTGACTATCAATGCAACACTAAAAAATATAAAAATACATTTTTATAGTAAAATTACCAACAATACATTTTATGATCTACAAACTATATATCTAAAAAACACAATTTTATACTTTCAGGGTAAAAATATTTACAAAATATTTGTAGATGAAAATGTAAAATTCCATACAAAATATTTAGATTTCAGTATTAAATAACCCATAGAGGTGTTGATATGCCACTAAACAAAATCAACCAACAACTATCCTTTCACAGTGTAGGTAATAAGGTTAAAAATAGCATGAATTACTTTTGAGTGAAACCTAAAAATAACCGACAGATTTTGTTCATGTGAAGAGCATCAATAAAAATAGAATAATTTGAAATTTCAAAGTGAATGCATAAATTTAACACTTAATGATCATATTTTATTTCTGTATGAATAAAAAATGAAGACAGAAATAGAATTGTCAAAAGGAAGAAGGAATTTTAAAAAGATGAAAAAAAATAAAAAATTTAAAAAGAATAATTGTTTCTCTCATTAAAAATAAAAAAAAATAAATTAAGGAATTTTCAAAGAACAATATTACAACCATCTTTTAGTTTGTAATTTTATTTAAAAGCTTCACCCTCAAAGCACAATCCTATTCCAATCTTTCCACTCCATTTGGTTTTGTATAGTACTGAAATAAACTTAGTATCTGTAAACCTATAAAAGATATACTTATGCCTTAACAGAGTTAGTGTTACCATTTTCAAACTTTGATATACCAGGTCTCTCTACGAGGGCTGTTGGTATATATATTAATCATTTCACCCCCAAGAAAGGCAATAAAGCCACTAAGATACAAGAGATTACTGAGCGTGAAAGAATGTTAGAAAGAAAAAACATTAAGGAGTGAGAACAATAAAAAATCAAGAATTAGGAGACAAAATACAACAATTGACATTGCATTTAAAATTTTGAAGATCAAATTTGAGTGGAAAGGAGTTAAAAAAAGAGTTCCACAAGCGAGAAGTATGAGATAAGAAACTCTTAGCATAGATTATAGATGGTGATGATTATTTGGGCCTTTATCTCCTTAATATTAAAATATACATAATCTGCATTGTCTTTGTTTGCTCATCAAATATTGATAAGTGACAACTCAGGTCTTCAAAAAGAATCTTGTTTTGGTTGGAGCTTAAAAGATTTTTTTTTCAGTATAATTATCTTCTTCATCATTTTATTCTGGGTTACACATTCTAAGAGCTCTTAGACAGAAATCTTTAATTAATCCTGATTTTATTCTGTTACTTCTATTTATTGTTTTCTTTTTAAGTAAACCTTAGTCAACCAGCTGTTGTATTCTGGTACACTTGCATGACTTTAAAGATAGGGAAAGTCAGAAAGCTGAGTTTTTTGGTTTCACAGATTCTTAGTGAAAAGAATAAAGTGGATCATTTATCTGGAGTGACAAGTCTCCTTTTATATCAGAGAAATAATCATTTCCTTAGTTATAACAGACTTTATGAATTTAAGCATAGTACTAGATTGGCAACAGGGTCACATCATTTTACAGTTGAAATGGTTAGACACAGCCCTAAGTTCTATGCTAACAGCTTTTTTTCTTGCACTACTCACTTGTGGAACTCTCTTCCAGCTCCATGCTTTCCAGCCAACCTTGATCTTCAAAAAATTAAATGCAATGTCAATCAATATTGACTGTCTTCTTGATTACTCTTCTATTGTTCTTGCTCCTTAATAATGTTTCTCTTTTTTTTCTTATCCTTTCACACTCAGTAACCCATTGTCTTAGTGGCTTTACTGCTGAATGAGGTGACATGATAAAATTTTTTTTATAGAAGCTGAATCATGCTGTGCTCCATGGTAGAAAAGCAATGTTGTGCATGTGGTGGAATCATTGGGATATTTATTTATTTAGAGTTCTTAAAATGCAAATAAACATTAAATGCACATTTATACATGCAGCAGCTGCAACATGTTCATAAATGTTTGGTCAAAAAGTGCCCTGTACTTGACAATAGGAAAAATGTTATTCCCCTCCATGACAATGCTAGGCTGCATACAATAAGAATAATACAGAAATAAATTTTGAAAACTGTTTGGTCTGTTCTACCTTACCAGCATATTTGACTTACCTTGTACCAACTGATTATTACCGTTTCAATCATGGCAAAATGATTTAATGTGGTAAACTAGATTCAAGTGTTTGTCGAAAACTTTTCACATTAAAATTTGCAGAATTTTACTCAAAAGTTGTTGAAGATTTGCTTGTTAAGTGGCAAAAGGTCATTGCAAATAATGGTAAGTGTATAATTCAATAGGAGTGCATAGGTTTGCCTATCACCCTGTTCATACTCCTCCCTGGTTTTTGAACAGGAGTAGAGCTTTATCCCTTGTTTTAAGATTGGATTTGCTTTAAAAAATGGAAATTTTTTATGACTCACCCTAATAGATTAAAATAGTAACGTTGCATTAGTCTTACATCAAAAGCTGTCCAATAAAGATATTGATCAAAAAACATGTTTTTTTAAGGAACACCAACTCATTTAGTTCACAGCCATTAAATTGACCTGTTAGATGCACGACGAAGGAAACAATACAATTGAAAGAAGTACTACGACTTGAAGTATAAATACACAACAAATAATCTTTACTGACTGTATTCTTTCAATTGCTTTTTTATTTTGCAATCAGTAGAACACTAGAAGCCATCTTGTGATTTTCAAAGTCAGGAGATAAAAAAAGCATTGTAAATTTTCTATTTGCTTCATAGGTTATAAAAATAGAAGCATACACTTGTGTCTGAATATCAAACGTTATTTGCAATCTAGAAATTTATCTAAAAAATCTTTCAGGCTGTTAAACGATGTAGTAACTGAAGAAGTTTGGCTTATTAAATAAAAGGAAAGGCATTTAAGCATTCAGAGCATCTATATCAACTGCAAAAATGTTTTTTTCTCTCCTGCTTTTGAGTTGCTTTTTTATCTTGCTTAGAAATCTTTTAAAAGTCTATGTTAAAAATACTGCTTATTTTCTCTATGCATTTTTTTTTTTAATTGGTATGAGATACAAGGGGTTACAGGGTATGGAAGAATTAGGGACAGAAACATTAATAATGAGCGGAAAGAGAAGAGAGTAATCAGAAGGACAGTAGAGAGCAATTGACATTACATTTAATTTTTTGCTGATTAAAGTTGGCAGGAAAGCAGGGAGCTGGAAGGGAGTTCCACAAGTGAGAAATGCGGAAAAAAAAAACAAAAAAAACTGTTAGCATGCAACTTATGGCTACATCTAGCCAGCTCCACTGAAAATTGATGAGATCTTGACACCAGTCTCGTACTGTGCTTAAATTAAAAAATCTACATACCATAGCAAAGAGCTTATCAGAACAATTACCATGAAAGTATTTATAGAAAAGGCAGAGAGGCAACCTTATAATAGTATGAAAGTGACTGAAGCCGAACCACCAAATCAGGATCAATATTATTGCTGATTCTTCTTTGGATTTTATCAAAGAGCTCAAAATAAATAGCAGGGGCATAGGTGACAGCAATATTCTAAGTATAGAACTCTTTTTAAAATGCATGCTGATATGACAGCACTCACAATACAATCAAAAGTAATCTTACTGAATTAAATAAAACTAAACACTTCTAATGCTATCTAAAGACAAAATAAACATCTGTCTATATTTCTGAAATGAGATATTTTAATTATTTGCACTATTTACATTGTTTGGACTGCTGTCCTCACCTTTGTTGCTAAATTCACAATGTCTTCGGCCATTGTACACTCCGGCTTCCTTCAGGTCGAGTTAAAGGAAAATAACTGATACTGAGATATCCGGAAGAGGCACAGCGCATGGAACTAGAACAATATACTTCTTGTGGACAAAATAAAGGGTTCCATTTGAAATTCAAATCACCTGAAGAAGACCAGAGTATACAACGGCTGAAACATTGTTAATATGTCAACAAAGATGAGGACAACGGTCTGAACAATGTAAATAATAAAAAAAAAAACAAGATGGAATTTTTGGTTTATTTTATAATTTACATTCCCTACTTTAAAGGAATTAAGATGTTGAGAATCATAGTTGGTGTTTCAGGTTCAAGAATAGGCTCTCCCAAAGAATCTGTATGATTGGGTTTTTTTTGTTTTGCTTCATTGCTTTTAGAAATGATTGACAAAAATTTAAGACTTACACACACACTTAACAGAAAGTAAAGATTCATATTAATTCAACAAACTTGAGAAATTCAAAAGATCAAATGAAGATTATCCCAAGTATAGTTGAGATTTGTAATCTTAGAGGTTTTTAAAAATTACAGGAGGCTTGTAAGATTATTTCTTGACATAGAGAAGGGAATGAAAATTAAATAAAGAGTTCAGTTTTGAATTTTACGAAGGTTTGTCTGGATTAACAGAGGGCTGGAGAGTAGAAGTGGCAAAATGTTGTGACAGTAAAAAAAAATGCTGATTTGCTATGTAATAGTAATCCTCTTATATGGCAGTGAATGTTCGACAATTGCCCTGCAGATGAAGAGGAAACGGGAGACAACAGAAATGTGGTTCTTCAGAAGTATACAGAGTTGGTTGCTTGTTGGTTGATTTTGTTTGGTAGAATATCAATCTCTATGGGTTATTTAATGCTAAAATCTGAATATTTTTTTGTAATTTTATAAATGTCTATATTTCTGAGATATATATATATATATATATTTATGTACACTGTCACTAACTGCCGTTAGTTAGATCCAGTGACAGGACATAAAGATTCATAAACAGATGTTCTCAAGGACAGATGGCACAGTGGATAAAGGTGTTAGTTAGATCCTGTGACAGGACCCAAAGAGTGTGAGTTCAATACCCGGTTAAGGCAGTGGAGAGGGGAATTAACAGGAGATAACTGATAACTGACATCCATTAGACATGGTACGTGGAACTAGAACAGTCTACCCCAGTGAGCAAAATAAAGGGTTCGATTTGACATTCCAACCACCTGAAGAAGGCCTGAGCGTACAATGGCCGAAACATTGTAATAAATATGGCGACAAAGATGAGGACAGTAGTCTGAATAATGTAAATAATGTTGTAATTTTATGCTTTTAACTACAGATGTTTTGTAGATAATTTTATACATTCAGAGTAAAGGTATCTTTTTTTAGATACATAATTTGTAGATCATAAAATGTATCGTTTGTAATTTTACTATAAAAATATACTGTTGATTTTTGTTTGGGGGTTCATAGCTGGGACTCTAACATGTGCTATCACTCCAGGGTCAGGGTGGACCTGGGAACAACAGCAATTAAGAGGTGGTTCCATGCTCTTCAAAACATCCATTCTCCTAATCAAAGACCTTGCTGCCAGATGTAGTTTATCGTCATACCCAGGATGAAAGGATACTGAGAATTCCATGGACAGAGCAAGTAAGCAACACAGAAGTCTTAAAGAAAATTTTAATAAAGAGAACACACATACTCAGAATGAGGAAGAGATAGCTGAAATTTCTTGGATACAATGAGGAAGGAGAGATTGGAAAAATTAACCCTCACAGGGCATATCGAAGCAAGAGAGATAGGGGAAAGCAATGGACTACCTATCTGACTAGCTTTTATGAATGGATGGCAGAATATGGGGCAGGAGTCATGGCAAAGAGAGAAACACTGCTGAGAGCCATGAGGGATAGGAAGTTGTGGAGAGCTATGACACCCACGCCCTGAAGGGACACAAAACATAGAAGAAGAATGAGTTCTCATTTGCTCTTGAAAAATGGTACCTAATTTTTTGGAAGAACCAAAATAAATATCCAGACAGCTAAGTGTATATTACTGACAAATGAATTTATTAGTTTTTAATGTTTTATATTCTTGACAAATCTAACTTTTATTACATTTGATATAATTTATGTGTTTTTTTTTTATTTATTTGGTCTCCAATATATTGCTTTTCTGAACAAATGGATATTTCCAGTCATTAGGGAATAAAAATATTTTGACTTACAGTAAATTGTATATTAAGATTATACTGAATAGTCCTGATTAAAAATGTGACACCACTTTCTGAACAATTTAATTCAATCTGAGTGCCAAGGCAGATATGTGTGTATTACACACAGACACACATCAGATCTGATATGAAACAAAACCTAGCATATTCCAGCTGCCCACCATGATCATACTTAAATGGAGATATGCTTAATTTTATAGTTGTCTTTTGTCTTCACGAATAATGTTGATTATATATTAGTTGGATTGATGTAAGTTTGTGACCTTGGGTTTCACACTTTTGTAATCGTCAGACAAACTCTGAAGATTGCAAAAGCGTGAAACCCAGGGTCACAAACTCACATCAATCCAACTAAATATGTTAGCTCTATCTCTGATATTGAGTACTTTCCAATGTTTGAAGCGACCCCCAGAATTAGTATGGGATGAACTTGACAAAAGAGTGAAAAAAAAATGAAAAATAACTCTTGGACTCATTGAAAAAAAGAAAGGAATCAATTATCAAACTTATACTTTGAGAAACTTTTGCAGTGAATGCCATAAATTTGTGCTGCAGTAATCAAGGTTAAAGAAGTATATTTTGACAGGAGCAAAATTTAATCATAAAATGATTTTTTTCTTTTTGGCGTAATAAAATTTCTAATAAAAAAATCATGTAGCAATTATTATGTATAATAATTTTCTCATATTTAAAGTATAAAACAACTACTTTTGGGGCCAATTTAAACAATTACCAGTGATGGCCTCAAACTTTTGAACTGTAGTGTGTGTTTGTATATGTATGTATATGTATATATATATA
>OZ038509.1:14683402-14813402 GCA_964036315.1 Acanthosepion esculentum | reverse complement strand
TATATATATATATATATATATAAGATATATTTATATATATATATATATATGTATAAGATATATTTATATATATATATATATATGTATAAGATATATTTATATATATATATATATATATATATGTATAATATATATTTATATATATATATATATATGTATAATATATATTTATATATATATATATATGTATAATATATATTTATATATATATATATATATATGTATAATATATATTTATATATATATATATATATGTATAATATATATTTATATATATATATATATATGTATAATATATATTTATATATATATATATATATATATATATGTATAATATATATTTATATATATATATATATATGTATAATATATATTTATATATATATATATATATATATGACATATTTATATATATATATATTATGACATATATATATATATATATATATATATTATGGCATATATATATATATTATGGCATATATATATATATATATATTATGGCATATATATATATATATATATATATATATATGACATATTTATATATATATATGACATTTATATATATATGACATATTTATATATGAAATCTTTATATATATATATATGTCATATTTATATGTATGTCATATTTATATATATATATTACATATTTATATGACATATTTATATATATATGACATATTTATATATGACATATTTATATATATATGACATATTTATATATATATGACATATTTATATATGACATATTTATATATGAGATATTTATATATGACATATTTATATATGACATTTATATATGACATATTTATTTATATATGACATATTTATATGACATATTTATATATATACATGACATATTTATATATGACATATTTATATATATATGACATATTTATATGACATTTATATATGAAATTTTTATATATATATATGTCATATTTATATATATATGTCATATTTATATATATATATATATATATATGTCATATTTATATATATATGTCATATTTATATATATGACATATTTATATATATATGACATATTTATATATATATATGACATACATATATATATATTATGACATATATATATTATGACATACATATATATTATGACATATATATATATACGTAATATGATAAAAATATCTATATAATATGATAAAATATAGTTTTATGGTATACTATATTTATGGGTTATAGTGTTCAATATCAAGGATAGAGCATATGTAAAAATAAAAGTAGACATTAAGGTTAACAGCCAGTGCTGACAGTGTGTTTCATGTTTAAATTTAGATCTGAAGATTTTTTAATTAAATGTTATGTACAGCTGAATTATACTCCATTTATTCTCATTTTACCTGGATATACATATGTGTTAAAAATTCAGACCAAACTAAAAATATATCTGCAAAAGAACAATGAATAAATAAGTTTTCCTTTTGTCTTGTTTCATATATATATATATATATATATATATATATAATAATTATACTTGGTTGGTAAATAAATCTCAGAATTTACAAGTATATCAAAACAAATTGATATCTGAAGAAAAAAATTGATGAACCAAAAAAGCGGAAAGAACTTGAAACAACTGACCAGAGCAAAAAAATTGTCCAGTGCTTTAAATTTCCCGTCTAAAGAAAAAGAAACCAAGTGAGTAACTAAGATAAAACAGAGTGCTCAATACACTAAGTAGAGTAAAGGAATAAAATAAATCCTATATATATATATATATATATATATATATATATATATATATATATATATATATTAATTGGGGTCAGATATAGATCAATTAAGGATTGGAATTTGACAAATTGGAAATGTTTACATGTCTTTGCTTTTATTAAAGCTTATCAGAGAATGAAGTATCAAGGAGAAAAATGAAAATAAAGAAAATTCTTCATGCAGTAACCCTCTACCCTGAGTGGTTCTTGTGCCTTGTATTGGTTGAACATTAGTTAAAAAAAAATCATACTGAAATGTTTCAATGATATCCTAGTTAGTTTGGTGAAGTCTCCATAAAAATTAGCAGACAATGAGAGACCAACAGAAAGTTTGTACTTTTTTTTTTATTAGTACAGTAAAGGCATAAAGCTGTTTTCTTATTAGTATATTTCTAGCAGCCTTATTCTTAAACCTTGCCTTACCAGTCAGGGTGTCAGAGATTCTGTGATATACTAAGAGGGAATCACTCTTCAAGACACAACACCTCTGCTTGACATTGAAGAGTCAGGTTAATTCCTTTCAGCATGCTATCAAGTTCCACTGTGTTGATATGCTGTACATTGTTGATTGGACACAGCCAACACACATCCTTAATTACAGACCCCACTCATTTCCAATAAAACTGCAATTATGAAGCTGCTTGCATCAACCCACACATTTATTCCTTTCTCATTTGCAACCAGTTTCTTTGAGCAGGGTCATTTTGTTGCACTCTGGAGATGGTTTCAAATATCACACTTTTGAGATAATTTTGATTTACTTAATAATCCCAGTACTGGGGGTAAATTTGATTTATGATCCCTATCACTATTCATAGCCACCCACACACTGGAAAGTGACCCACAGATTTCCCACTAAGAAGAAAAACCAAAAAAAAAAAAAAATATATATATCTTCTCATGAGGACATTTTACGTCTCTTTTTTTTTGTTTAAATCATTTTACCCCATACAAAGCAGTAAAGCCACTAAGATACAAGGGGGTTACTAAATGAGACAAACATCATTAAGGTGTGAGAACAATAGAAGAGTAATCAGGAAGAGACTAGGTAATGAT
Source organism: Acanthosepion esculentum (assembly GCA_964036315.1). NCBI lineage: Eukaryota > Metazoa > Mollusca > Cephalopoda > Sepiida > Sepiidae > Acanthosepion > Acanthosepion esculentum. Next base: position 14,810,604 of record OZ038509.1, on the reverse strand, counting down.
TGGCATTGCATTTAAATTTTTGAAGATCAAAGTTGATGGGAAACATGGAGCCAAGTGTTCTACAAGCGAGAACTGCATGAGAAGAAACACCATAGAATTTACGGTTACATTGCGCCAATTCAACTGTAAATTGGTGAGATTATGTTGTTAATCTAGTAATGTGATTAAATTCATAAAGTCTAGGTACTATAGTGAAGAGTGCATCTGAACAATTACATGAAAGTATTTATAGAAAAGGCATAGAGAAGCAACTTTACAGCAGTGGGAAAGTGACTGAAGCCAAAATGCCAGGTCAGGACCAATAATATTGAAAATTCTTCGTTTTATCAAGAATTTCTAAATATATAGCAGGTGCACCAGACCATATGTAGAGTGACTAATTTTCAGTTGTTAAATTTTCCTTAATTCCATTTCTATTATACATTTCTATTTTTGCTTCATTATTATCCCTAGTGAGAAAGTGTAACAATATATAAATGTCATTAAAACAAGAAAATAAAAGGAAAATGAAAAGTTTTACTAGCTGGAATAACCACCCATTGGATAAGTTGCTCCAACTTGATAGGACTTTGTACCTCATACTTCTGCTCTTAATCTAACTTGATGAGTTTTCAGGATAACCCTTGCAAAGAATGCTACAATTCTAAATAAGAATTAAATGAAAATGGTAAAACTCAGAAAAGTAGCAAAGTTATCTCCATGATTGGTCACTTTCTTGAAATTATTATATTAAAATATTTGAAAAAAAAAAAAAAAAATTTCTAATTTGTAAAATTTGGTTTTCTGAAATGACAAACTGTCTTCTACCTCCATCACCATGTGTGATAGGAAAAAGAAAAGATAAAACAAAAAGACAGTATATAAGGGGGGGGGTATTAAAACATTACCGGCATTATTCTTTGATGCCTGTCAGATGAGTGAGTTAGGAAAAGCAAATATAGTAACAAATAAAAATGGCAGTTAGAAAATCTGTTAGAAAAAAAATTCCATTTAAAAAAAGGCCAGCCTGTTTTTCTGTTTTCACAGAAAATAAGCCCCTCTGCATATGTGGCAGCAATATTCAAGGCATAGATAGATGAAAGGTAGACTTATAGATATGTAAGATAGATTCTCGTGAGAAAAATTGTCTAGCATGACACAGTGAACTACCTTCCTCAGCAGCTGGCCTAGCACCTCATTTCCAACATAATTTGTTTCCCTCCAGAGTTTTAAACCTAGCACCCAAGCATCTCTTTCCAATTGCCCTGGGTCCTTACAGATTAGTCAAAAAGTTGATAAACTTTATGATATTTGTAAGCAGGCAAAGTCAATATATGCTGATGTCAACTTTTGTATCTTTTGCGACATCCCAGCACTAAGCACAGACCACATTATCAACAGTGCTACATTGAAGTTAAATCCTAATATTATAAAGCTGTACTTTCTCCTTTTAAATACATCTGCCTGAAATGTCCATAAAGATATCTAAATATGCACTTTCAGGTATGCTTTCCTGAGGTCTATGGTAGATACATTTTTATCTTGCTGTCTATCATTTCAACTTGTTTGTGCAGACATCTGCATTGGTTATAAATACATCATCATCGTCAATGCTATTGTTCGTTACAGGGCATATTTTCTTAATTTGTTCTTCTGCCTGACAGCCATCAGAAGAATCAAGCTGATTCATGGAGTGTCCAAGTAGAGTAATCACCATGTCTAATGTTTTGATCACTTGGCTAGTAGTTTAAATAAGAGGGATGTCTGCTCAAGCACATGTACCCAGTAAATATACAATGTTTATATTAATAAGAAATAATGTTAGATGAAAAAAATCCATTAATTTTGGGTATGAAAGATTAGCAAATACAGACTTTGAATGGTCTCAATGTGACATAGACATTTTTTAAACAGTGTAAATGACTGTTTTGATATGATGGCTTACTGTAGCTCAATGGTAAAACACACTTGACTTGAAAGTAGTTTTCTAGGTTAAAATGAATACAGGTTTGATTTCCCTCAGAAGGCCTATTTTCTTTCAATCTCTATTTCACTGTTTAAAAAAAACAGCGATGTCTTCTCAAACACATGAACCCAGTAAATAAAGTGTTTATAGTAAGATGAAATAATGTCAGATTAAAAAATTCATTAATTGCTTAGAAATTACTTTATTTACATTTTGGCTAAAAAAAATTAAGTAAATATTGATATCAAAAGGTCACAATGAAAGATATAAACAATTTTTCCAAAGTCCTCAATGAAAGACGCATTTCTTCAATAGATATCAATGAAAGAGACGCACATTTCTTCAAAAGGCCTTGATGAAAGGGATGCACATATCCTTGAAGAGTGTCAATAAGAGAGACGCATGTTTCTTTGAAAGGTCTCAATGACAGAGATGCACATTTCTTTAAAGGTCTCAATGAAAGGGACACAAATTTCTTTGAAAGTGCTCAATGAGAGAGATGCACATATTTCTTTGAAAGGTCCCAGTGAAAAATATGCTTTTCTTAAATTGAGTAATTGAATTTTGATTTAATTATGAGGAGGATTATATGGAGGCCAGATAATGATTAACCCATGGTTAAGATTGTAGCGTTCAAGAAAGTATACACACAGGAGTCTGTCCTACAAAGTAACAGATTTTGGGTTTGATTTGTGCTCTGAAGTAACTGAACCGAAGATTAGAGGTCATCTGAAAACTGGATACAGAAATAGTGTTACAGTAGAACGAGCATGTGACACTGCATCTGTGGGAGAGAGTAATGCAACTAAACCTGAATGCTTGCCACTGTCATTGTTGTTGTATGAGAGCTGAGCCACAGTCAAATAATAAAAATCCATCAGCATTGTTGACATCCCAGAGTAAAAAGAACACTGTATTTTGCCAAGTGATTAGCCCTTCCATATGAAGAGGCTGTTTAGTTAGTGATCAAAAGATACACAGCACATCAGTTTTATAAATTTGACACCAGTATATTGGCAGAAAAGAAAATTAAAGGTGAGAAACATCTGGTACCAACTGAGAATGGATATCATGCATTACGGTGGCAGGTATTAATTAACAATTATTTACTTACTGCAGTCCTGTACATTTCTAAATGTAGCAATCTTTATTTTGACAGGACCCAGTGACATAAATTGAATGGAGTCTATAAAAGAAAATTGTAATATGAGCACTGGTAAAATGGTTGGTGAGACATTAGGTTTATAATACCCAGAAATTCATACACAGATGTCCTTAAGGACACATGGCACAGTGGATAAAGGCGTTAGTTAGATCCAGTGACAGGACCCAAAGAGTGTGAGTTCAATGGAGAACTTGGAGAAGGAATTAAGCAGGAGATAACTGATAACTGACATCCATTAGACATGGCACATGGAACGAGAACTCTAGTTCCATGTGCCAGTCTACCCCAGTAAGTAGAATAAAGGGTTCAGTTCGACATTCCAGGTTGGAGCGTACAACGGTCGAAATGTAATAAATATGGCAACAAAGATGAGGACAATAGTCTGAATAATGTAAACAGTGTACATAATACCTCATCTCAGAAATATAGACAGATACTGATTGACACGGCATTTAAATTTGACAGGTAAGTAGGAAGTCGGAAGAGATTTCTACAAGCAAGAAGTGTGATAGAAGAAACTGTTAGCCTAGAACTGATGGCTACATCTAGCCATTTCAACTGTAAAATGATGAGACCTTGTTGCCAATCTAGTACTGCACTTAAATTCATAAAGTCTAGGTACCATAGAGGAAAGTTCATCAGAACAATTACCATGAAAAGTATTTATAGAAAAGGCACTGGGAAGTGGTGTTATAGTGGTAGGAAAGGGACTGAAGTCGAAATGCCAGGTCAGGACCAATAACATTGCTGATTCTTCTTTGGATTTTATCTAGAATCTCTAAATAGAAAGCAGGAGCACCAGACCAGATGTACCAACAATATTCAAAGCAATGTAATGGGAATTTGAAATAATGGCAAAATCTAATAAACAGAGAGTGTTCAATAAACAGGACAGTTAGGAAGTCTTTCAGACAAAACCTTGAAGAAAGAAAACTAAAATTAAATGGTTATAAATGTCTTGAAGGAAAATACTTTAACAAAATTGAAATTCACATGTGGAATCGTAAAGACTGTTGACAATCATACTTGGAAAACAAAACTGAAATCCCCCACGAGAATGTTTAATCTGACGACCGACATGCAGGAGAAAAAAATGTAAAGAGCACTGTATTTGGCTGAACCCTAGTATTTCACCGGTAACTATTCAGTTGGCAAGCAAGAAATGAAGAGCCTTAGTTTTATAGATTTGACACCAGTGCATTGGCAGAAAAGAAAATTAGAGGTTAGCGACACCTGGTACAGCCTGAGAATGGACATCATGCATTATGGTGGCACGTATTACTTGACACTTGCTGACTGCAGTCCTGCTCAAGTTGGCGACCTTTATGTCAGCAGGAGTCCATAAGTGTCATACACCAACTTCGGCCTGCATAGAAAAATGCTTTGCTAATGGTTTTACTGTAGTTTTATTTATTGCAAATAATTTTTTATGCTGCTTATATTATCGGATATTATGAGTAGGATTTATGAAGCAAAGTCATAAAAACTTTTATTTAATGTAATAACATAGCATGTAAAACAACAGATTTTGGATAATAAAGAAATACAATATGAAAATTAAACATAAAATTTTGCAATTTTAATCCAAAATTTGTTTTTAAATTTTAGCATTTAATCTTTTAAGTTGAGCATTGAAAATCAGAAAGAAAGTGAGTGTCAGTGGTCAACAAATAATACATTTGCAACTGACAGAATAGGGCTTATGGGTGTGTACACACACACAGGGTGTAACAGCAAAATTGTCCAAATCATATAACACCAAAATTATCCAATTCTTAAGCTTTGAACTGTTAGAAATGATTAAAGATATCTTATTGGAGTTCTCTGAGGATTTTCTAACACTATTGGACTGTACTTTGAACTACAAGAATGTATTTAGCTCCAAGTTAAAATGATGTTCCCTCTTCGTGTTGTGACATCCTGATCCAGATTTCCTCTTTAATGTTCCCTCTTTTTTAAAACTTATTCACTGTTCTCTTGATGATTCTTGAATGGACTTTGAAGATGGAAGCCAGAGTATGAATGTTGGTACCATTACTGAAGGCCTGAATGATCTTTTTCCTCTCACCATTGCTCCCTTGGGAAGACATAGTGGGGCTGACACAAAATGATTTTAACCTTTTTCTCTTTCTAGATGAATAACTCGAAGGGTTTTTTAGTGCTTCATAAGACAAATTGTGTCAAGATGGATAAATGTCTTATCTGAAAACCTGGAAAAAAAAAACTGAATTAGATTAATGATTTTTTAGATATTAAACATTTTGTGGAATAGACAATTATCTCATGTTGTTACATGATTTGGACAATTTTGCTGTTACACTCGGTGTGTGTGTATATATATATATATATATATATATATATACACTTGGTGTGTGTGTGTGTGTATATATATATATATATATATATATATATATATATATATATATACACTGAATGTCGCCGTCGAAGCGTATGCGGTGAGCTTGAGATAAGTGCACAGCGGCCATGTTTGTAGCAGCCCTTGTAAGTCTGTTTTGCCCTTGTCTGTGGGTCCTAGGAGTTTCTGGCAGCAGAAGTCGCTGCAGCGTTGCGGGCATTGCGGGTTGCTCGCTGCAGCTCTGTCTTGGAGTCCCTCGACGTAGCTGTTGCAGAAGCATCCCTGGATTGACGGGTGCGTCTGCGGTCAAATGTTTCAGCTGCCTTCGACCTAGCAGTGGTAGCAGCATTTCTAGCATTTCGAACAGGCCTACATAGCGGTGTCTCAGCAGCCCTAGCGCCTGCTGTTGACCGAAGGCTAAGACGTACCCTCCTTTTTGGTGGCATGGGGAAAAGTGATGCTAGTAGTGGTTGATTAGGGTTGCTCAATTGCAGGAGTACAAAGTTTAATTTAGTATCGCAAAGCATGAGCCAGAATTGGGAAGGCAGGTATTTAAGTAAAACAGCTAAATAAATTGTTTATTGGAAAAATGTAGTTAAACAGACAAACCGAAAGCAAAAATGTAAGAAACAACTTGCGGTAGGAAAAATGATCAGTTGAAGGAGTCTATCGTATCAACCGAATGGTGGCATAACAGAAGCAGAAGTGAGACCTTCGTCCCACTGCTGTGCACAGCAGATTCAAATGCAAAGTATTACTGGCCAATTAGTTGTGCCAATTAGCAAGCATCCTAGGGTCTCGAACACCAATCAGTGATCGCATACTGCAATCAGGCAATGAGATACCGCTATATAAAGCATGGTCACACGTGTGTGAATAACAATCAGCTGTAGAGTCTGTAGTGTAGATGTCTCAGTTGAACATACGTTTGATTGGTATATCTGCAAATTCCGATGAAGACATGATTGTATCGACTTCCCTCAGGTATTAGTTGGTCACAAAGGAGCTCCCAGGCCAAAAGTTTTTAATTGTCACAACTAAAGCCGATAAAGTTAATCAAAATCCCAAGCAAGTTGTGAAAAACATCGCCAAATTCAGGTAAACTCGATTTGAATGGGAAGTCAAAAGTGGTATGATTTCATCGATTTTTATCCGATAATTGACACCAACATTGAAAATGAAAGTCAGCACCTCAATACTGTCAGTAAATACTATGCTCAACGGGAATTTTGCTGAAAATTCTTCGCCATTTGCAAAAAATATAGCCAAAAATCAGCTAGACTAGACTTGAATCGGATGTCCCAAAGTGATCGATTGTATCGATTTTTTCCAGTCATTGATATCGATATTGAAAAGAATGTCAGCACCTCATAACTATTGATAAAAACAATGCTCAACATAATTTTGGTGGAAATTCTTCGCCATTTGTGAAAAATATAGCCAAAAATCAGCTTGACTGGATTTGAATTGGAAATCAAAAGTAGCATGATTTTATTGATTTTTTCCGATAATTGATACTGATATTTGAAGAAAAAGGTCAGCAACTAAGAACTGTTGATAAAACTAATGCTCAACATGATTTTTGTGAAAATTCCTTGCAGTTTGCGAAAAACATAGCCAAAAATCAGCTACATTGAATTTGAATTGGATGTCCCAAAGTAATCGATTTTATCAATTTTTTACCGATAACTGATATCAATTTTTAAAACCAAAGAACAGCACCTCAAAACAATAAGTAAGGACATCGCTCAACGTGAGTTTGGTGGATATCACTTGTAATTTGTGAAAACTATCACTGAAAAACTGATGAATTTTTTCGAATGAATATTCGACCCCCTATCAGTTTTATCGATTTTTTACAAAATAGGAGGAACAATCGAAAATTCCGAATATGTACAAATGTCGTAAATTTCCAATCTGTGTGTGAATTTTCATGCCAATCGGATGAACAGTTTGCTCAGGATGAGGTAACATGGTGACAAACACTCAGACACTAACAGAATGCCATTTATAGATATAGATATATAGAAAATATATACATACATACATATATATATTTTAAATGCAGGTTTTAATCTGATATTATTTTTTATCACTATAAGCATTATTTTTAGTGGGTATATCTATTTAAGTTGACATCACTTTTATTTTAAACCAGTCAATTTCAATCGGTGGGCCATAAAAATTTTTAATGGTCATTAATTAAATTAGATACAAGAGAAGATACTGTTAGCATAGAACTTACAGTTACACTGAGCCATTTCAACTTTCAAATGAGACCATGCTGCAAATCTAGCAGTACGCTTATATTCATAAAGTCTCGGTACCATAGAGGAAAGTTCATCAGAACAATTACCATGAAAATATTTGTAAAAATGGCACATGGAAGCAAAGTTACGATGATGGGGAAAGTGACTGAAACTTAGATGTCAGATTAGGACCAATAACATTGCAGATTCTTTCTTGGACTTTATCAAATATCTCTAAATACTGTATAGAAGCACCAGACCAGATGTGGCAGCAATATTCAATGCACAGGTGAATGGTAGACATTTATAGATATGTAAGATAGATTCTGAAGAGAAAAATTGTCGAGCACAACACAGAGAGCCAACTTTCCCAGTAAAATGACAGTTATCATACAGTGTTGATTCCCATGTCCATACTGTCTGAGAAATAATGGTTTTGCTCAATGATTGATTGAAAGCATGTTTCTCAATATATTCACAAGGAAAAAAAGCATAAGCGTTTGCTTTTACAAATTGATCTTATTGAGTAAAAACTATTGTTACAGAATGAAAAATCAAGCACACTAAGTATACCAGAGTCAAATTAAAGTCACAAAAACATTATGCCAATGAACAAAGTTCCAACTGTGTAATAAAGTTACCAAAAAACAAGCACACAAATTACTTATTCATTCCTATTAAATCTTACTAACATAGTTACATTGGGTTTGAATGTAAAAGTTTATTATCAAAATCTTAGGTCCTTTTCACTCATGTGGTTGATATTGTGATATAATTATTAACAGAATTTATGGCATTTATGGCTCTTTTTATGAAGTTTCAAGCCAAGCAAAATCATTTCCACTAAAACAAGATAATTTTACAATACTTCCTGTTGTTCATAGGTTCATAAACTACCTAATTCTTTCATAAACAGTAAAATCTATGTGAAAAGCATTTTAGAACTACAAGACAGAGCCTCCGCTTGCAGTTTTCAGTAGCATGTGTTATTTACAAGATAACAAAGTTTTGTGAATGCTATCTTTGATGCTTCTTCTTTTATGTGCAGTGTCCCTTCAAGACAAAGGAGATCCTTACTCTCCACAATTTCCTTTTGTCTTTTGTAGCTCTTCATAAATTTTGTTTTTTTGTTATCTGTCATAAACCTTGTTCTGTCATTCATTTACTCAAGCTTGCCTTTCTTCTATGAGAAGTGTTCCTTCAGGATGTAGGCGATCATGGTTCTCCACAATTTCCTTTTGGCTTTTGTAGCTCTTAATAAATTTTGATTTTTTGTTATCTTCCCTAAACCTTGTTCTACCATCCATTTACTCAAGCTCACTAGTTATGTGATGCACTGTTTTCCTCTTGCCTTCAATATGTCCCGTGAGTTTCAAATTTTCTGAACCCACCTTCCTCATTATATGCCCGAGAAATTTCAACTACCTCTTTTAAATTGTAAGTATAAGTGTCCTTTTTGTTTCCATTTTCTCTAAAACTTTGTCATTGCTCATATGTTTGGTCCATGGTATCCTCAGCATCCTTCTGTAGAACCACATTTGTTAGCTAAAGTCTGTGTGTCCAGCATTCACTGCCATATAGGAGGACTGATATTGTAACAGTTCAGTACTCTTTTCTGTTAATACTTTGCTTAGCTTTTGGAAATCATCATTCACTATCCCAATATGCGTTCGGATTTCAGTAATTAATATTTACATTTCCTTTTCACCAGATGGGATTTATGGTGAAGTTACGCTGAAAGCACCAATTGCACAAAATTACTAAGTGCTAATGGGCCTATTCGATATTTGGCCAGATGATCTGAAAGAAGCAGCAGGTAAAAAAAGCAACCTGAGGCTTGTGTATCAGATTAATCAAGACTTAGAAAATAGCAATTTTTCACTGGACAGAACATTTTTTGAAGTTTTTCAGACTATTACCTATGCATCAATTAACCAGCCAAAACATCTTTTTTAAACTTTTTGAATAAACAAGAAAAAACATATTCAATATCAATGAAAAGCAGTAAAAATAACATTTCTTAATAATGGCAACAAGCAATTGAAAACTCTAGGTCTTAGTGAGGACTATACTTCCTTGAACCTTGTTCACAAATAAAGGACTGTACCAAATAACACAAAACACATCACTTGAGGACTTTCAATAGCAGCAGCAACTAAAATGGATATCACATGTAATTTAAGAGAAAATGATGACATAATCAAGATGTTGACATTCAAAATTAATTCAAACAAAAAGTTAGGGATAAAGTCCTCATCAATACTGGAAAAAGTGATCACAACTAAACTTTTTTTTATAGCTAGTTTGTATAGGGAGGTTGTGTAATTGTTAGTGGCTCAGAATGTGAACATGGCGAGCTGAGTTCAAATTCCAGTTGAGGTGATTACATTCACTTTTGCACAACTACTCTTGGGAAAAGTATGAATCCATTTCTTCTCTCCCCAGCTATGGGTTAAACAGAAAATCAGTCTAGAAAGAGGGAAAACCATATGTAGCCCTGATGACATGCATACATATAAAGGCTTAAGGAGTTCACAATTAATATGAAACTGGTCCATTAGGAAAAGAGAATGGTAAAAATATGAAACATGTGGAAAAATTGCCCAACATGATTTTTATCATGTGGGACGATTTCACTGGACAGAACACTTTTTGATGTTTTTCAGACTTTTCTTTCTCTATGTGCCATGTCCCTTAAGGACGTTGGTGATCATGGTTTTTCCATAATTTCATGTCCTTTGTAGCTCTTAATAAATTTTCTCTTTTTGTTATCTCTCCTAAACCTTGTTCCACCATTTTTTTTTCAAACAACAAGTTAGGAATAAAGCCCTCATCAATACTGGAAACAGCAATCACAACTGGACTTTTTTTTTTATAGCTAGTCTATTTTATAGTCTATGTGATATTAATTAATGATTAGATCTAATTGCTGCTATTATTGAAAGTCCTCAAGTCATGTCTTTTGTGTTATTCGATACAGTCCTTTGTGATTCGGTAGCACCAGTCCACAAGGTTCAAAGAAGTATAGTCCTCACTAAGACCTAGAGGTTTCATTTTCTTGTTGCCATTATTAAGAAAAATTAAGGCTCTCAAAGATGCCAAGAAAAAAATTGATAGATGGGACATTAAAATATATCAGCATATAAAGTTTGTAGCAGTTAATCTAAGAGAAGGCTTTATAATAATTTGCGACTATGTTGATGTTTGTTCAAAAATCACTGATAGGCTCAGAAGAGCTGAGATAGTTGAAATGATCTTATCCATAACATTTCTAAGACTGGAGCATTATTTTTCAAAGATAAAAACAATACTTTTGAAACTACTTCATTTAACCAAAACAGACAATACATAAATAATGTAAGAAAAGAAAACATATCAATTCAGACAGCCAAAAGAATGGTAAACATTCACAGTTTTGTTTTATACGATATTAGCAACAATCTCGTTTGCTGCGTTCAGATCAGTCTCCTTAGATGACAATTAAGCTGAAGATATCGTACACAGACACAGACAAAACTTTATTAATCTGTTTTTTCTGCACATTTTAACTATCATCACTTTGTTGCTGATAACATCTCAAATGGATTGTAAGACTTGCAAGAGTCTTGCACTTCTTTCCACATTGCTGACATGTCAGTTTCCTTCCTGCTGCAGTTTGCCTTTCTGGATGCTGGCTGTAGAAATGTGTGATGCCGCTGGCTGATCAACACACTTCATGGTAAATTGTACATGCATAATATTATATATATATATATATATATATATATACAGATATGAGTGTGTGTGTATGTATGTATAATATAAAATACAGTTTTAAGGTATTCGGTATCTATGGGGTAAAAGTGCTTAATCTCTGGGATGGAACGTATGCAAATATAAGCAGTGTTGACACAGATCAACAGTGAATGGGATGTTTCATGCTTGTATGACTGAAGACTGCATTCAAGCATGAAGCAGACTGTCGCCATTCGGTGTTGATTACTGTGTCCAAACTGCTTATATATGCTATGGTTAATAGCCTTGGTTGGCAACCACTCTAGGAGAAGGAAAACTCAAACCACCTGGTGCTTTGTAGGTCCTTACACTTTATCTTCTGAGAGGAGGGACAGGATAATGTCAACATACCCAGTGCAAAAGGAACCAGCAAACCATTGTAATACTTTGCCTTGAATGTCACCATGAACCACAATTGTGAGATGAAGGGGAGTGGTGACAACAGTGGCACAAAAATGCACTAATTGAATAAATGATTATATATATATATATATATATATATATATATATATATATATTTAGGCACAAAATTTTATTTTGTGCAGGTATTGTTAAAATATAACCAACATGGTTATATTTTTTAATCAACTTTTCATGTTTTCAAACTAAACACATTACATTACAACTAAAGACTATTCATTCATATATTCCCATCTAATATAAAGCGTTTGGTTCAAAACTATAAAATGCTGATTAAAAAACACGACCAAATTTGTTTGCTAAATTCAACAACCCCTCTCCCTCTCTCTCTCTCTCTCTATATATATATATATACACACACACACACACCATCAGTCATTCAACCCAGACTATATATATATATATATATATATATATATATATATATATATATATATATATATATATATATACACACACACTGTCTGGGTTGAATAAGACTGACGTACTTGGCGTCAATTGAAATAGACTATACTCATGAGGTAATTTTTGATTTCTCTGTTGTTTAATTTATATGCTCTGTTATTATAAATACATTGAGCTCTTCTTGTGGACCAGTTTTAATATTTTATATTATTAGGACCCACTTTGATTATATACCAATGGATTTTTTACCTATACTATATATATGTGTGTGTGTGTGTGTGTGTGTGAGTGCAATATTAAGTCTGTAGCCTAATGATGAAAAAAAAAATGTAGTATTTATTTTACACAAGAAATTTTTTCAACATAACTCCTTGTAAATGCACTTCTCCGTACATCTTACATTATACAGTGAGAATTTCACATCAAGATTCAGCTAAGTATGTCAAGTTACCAATTTTTTTGATCCACACTCATATGAATACATACATGCCAACCAAATGTTTGGGTAATCTGAGCTATTCTTCTCTCCTTCTCTCCCTCCTTCTTTTTGCAATAATATATAATGGATAAAAGCCACAAATAGCTTCAACCTGCAACTTGAAGTATCAAGCTGTGAAGCAATTGCCCGTCAATTGAATTAAGAAGCCTGGTTTATTGTTCATCGATAAACACCTCCACACACATACCATTCATCAGTCAAGGGTGAGATGGCAAAAGAGAAATTTATTTTCATGTTTGGATATAGAGATCACTTCTTGTCTTTTAATCAATAATCAGCTCTAATTGGAGAGCACAACTAAATTTAATTTCTCTTCTAAGCACAAATCACATCTTTTTTACCACTTTGTGCAAGCAAGTTCCTTTGTTGCAAATTTCCATAACAAATATGTCAATATATTTAATACAGTGGTGAATATTAATCATATAAATTGAATATTGTAACTGGAAGATCTCAGATTAAAATTCAGTTTGAAGTTTGTATCAGGTGATGGACATGATGGCCAATCTGAATGAGAACTCCTGATCTGGACATGCAATTTCTTCTGAGGTTATGTTTAAGCTCTAAGTTGTTTCATTGAATAAGCTTTTTCTGTTTTTCTCAGATAAACATGGGCACAGAATCTTTTGAAATTATACTAATTTTCTTTTCCGACCAAATATCTTTCGCTTTTTCTAATAATCTGTGGTCAATTACCTGACATACTCTTTCTCTCTAGCACATCATCTATCTTACACATTCATAAGTCAACCATTTATCTATGCATTGAATATTGCTGCCACATCTGGTTTGGTATTTCTGCTATTTATTAAGAGTTCCTTCATAAAACTCAAAGAAGAATCTGCAATGTTATTGGCCCCAACCTGGGATCTTGGTTTCTGTCACTTTCGCACCAGTGAAACATCGATTTTATGTGCCTTTTATATAAATATTTTCATAGTAATTGTTCTGATGAACTTTTCTCTTTGCTACCTAGACTTTGATTTTTAGCACAGTACTAGACTGGTGGCTGGGCTTCATCATTTTACAGTTGAAATTGCTAGATGTAACCATGCTAACAGTTTCTTCTATCACACTTCTTGTTGTTGGAACTCTCTTCTGGCTTTTTGCTTTCCAGTCAACTTTGATCTTCAAAAGTTTAAATGCAATGTTAATTGTTATCTTCTGTCTTCTTAATTCCTGTTCTTTTATTGTTCTCTCTCCTTAATAGTAGTTTTTCTCATATTCTCTAACACTCAGTAACCCCTTGCATCCTAGCAGCTTTATTGCCTTTGATCTTCAAAAATTTAAATGCAATGTCAATCATTATCTTTTGTCTTCTTAATTCTTAGTGGCTTTATTGTCTTGCTTGGTGAGAAATGATTTAGAAAAATATATCTAAATCTCATACACAGACAGTTCAGCAATATGTTAAGATGTCTAATGACTATTAGCATGCACGTAAGGAGTACCCAAATCAAAATTGGTATCGTCCTTCAGCAGGTTTCAGTTTTGTTTTCCGTCAGTGCATATTACAATAAAACTAATTGGTTCCAATCAAAAACAGCATAAGAATTATCAGAGTTGATTATGATTGATGGATAAAAGAATTCCATTATGTCATTAGAACAAGAAGATGAAAACTTGCCAGTTATCTAGGAGTTTAATCATAGATAAATATTTTCTCCTATCTTGACAATTCTAAGAATTATAAAGTAGTCAATGTTCATCATTAGTTTTATATGTTCTGCAAAACGTCTACAATCTTTATTGTAAAAAACAAGTTCAATTCAGCTCATATGATTATTACAACTTTTCATTCCACTTCATAAAATCTTTCTGTAGAATTCAAATAACATTAAACATCTTCTATGATATGTAGAAGTAATCATGTCTAGAGTTACTTATCTCTCTCTCTTGTGTATGTGTGTGTGTAAAAATTTCAGGTAGAGTAAGGGCAATATGAATAAAGTAAAACGGAAAACTTATCTTAGTCAACGCATATTGTTCTCTGAGGGACTTTATCAAGGCAAATGTAACGATTTTATTTTGTGACAAATATTTATATACAAGAGCAAAAACGTTATCGGTTTTTAAAAGTTTTTGGTATGAGGGTGTTTGTGAATATTTATCAGGTTAGTGGAAAAGTCCAGCAAGTATCAGCTCACGTCCATGCACTTGCCTGATTTTTCCGCTAACCTGATGAATATTCATGAGTACCCCTATAACAAGAAACTTTGAAAAGTCAATAACATTTTTGCTCTTGTATATAAATACTTGTTCAAAAAATAAAAATAAAATGCTTACATTTGCCTTGATAAAGTCCCTCAGAAGATGAAACGTGTTGGCCAAGATAAGTTTTCCTTTGGTCTTTATTTATATATATATATATATATATATATATATATATATATATATATGTATCTATATCAATAATGCAGTACTCTGACCAAAATAAGCTGTTAAATGATAGATTGGAGGTAATGATGGCATGCAAACATCCGAGAAAGTTCCTCCTAGCAAACTATGAGCCTGGGTAGGAATATTTACATTAAATAATTACCTCCACTCCTCTTAACTTCTTTCATCCTCTCCTTTATCAGTGGTATGTTTATGTATATAAAAGTGTCTTGGGATAGAAAATTCAATTTATTGCCTGATGATAGCAAATTGGTAGAAATTGTGATAGCAGAAGGTTAGTTTTCTAAAAATTTTGTATCTATTTACATTCAGACTAATGTCCTCAGGTTTGTTGTTCTTATCCTGGAATTGACCGATATCTTAATTGATAAGCTTTGTGCATCAACTTCTGTATAAAAATGTCAGGTAATTTGACAGCTATTCCAATTTTTCAGGGAGCTTATCTGGCTACCTCCATTATACATCACATCAGGTCTGTATCAATTTGGTAATTTCTGCCTGAATTTCTAGGATGAGGAGTTATCCTTATCTACATTTTTGTCTTCATCTTTGTTGTTATTATATATAGTGGACATGCACAAATTTATATTCAATAAGTCAATGTAAGTTCTAGTGATGACTAATCTGATTGACTAACTCAAGAGTTTAGTGCTGAATGCTCATCAGGGCCAGTTGTTCGATAAAAGTGTGTGTGGGTGTGATATATATATATATATATATATATATATTCAAACTGGTTTTGTTAAATAATTTAGACAGGTCGATTTATTTTGTTTGTGATCCTTTCAAGTTCATGGATTAATTTCTTGGTAGCCTTAGAAAATTGATTAAGAAAAATGCCATAATTTTCTTTCATATAATTTTTATTTTTCTGATCTCAGATGAGACAAAGTACTTGGGAAAATAAAAATTATTTGAAAGAAAGTTTTGGTATTTTTCCTAACCAATTTCTAAGGATACAAAGAAATTAATTTGTGAGCTTGAAAGGATCACAACCAAAATAAATCAACATATGTCTAAATTACACCCTCATGCAAATTAATTGAAACAAAATGAATAATTCCATTATTATTTACTTTTTTCATATTTTTCCAATGGAAAATACCCCAGTGCACATGTTAGTACTTTGTATGTCCATTCCACAAAGTCGTTCCTTGCAGACTGGTCACAGATTCTTGATTAGATTTAAATCAGAAGAGTTTCCAGGACAGTCTATAGTACATTGATTTGCTCACTGGTAAGGCTCGCCAATGTGTTTTCGCACAGCATTACAATTTTCAGAAACTTCCTTGGACAATGGCTGTAGGACAACTAATTGACAGTCAAGACAATAGTGTCTAGGCAGGATAAAAATTTGATGCAATCATGGAGGACACAATATTTTTCAAGGCCAAATTTCATCATACATCCTGAAAAGAGATTCATATTGCTGCACACCACTGCAAATGACCTAATCTGAGAAAAATAGAAATCGATTACACCCTGTCACTTTAGTGGGTCTAAAACTGACCCTGTGGTGAAAGAAAGGAAACTAAAGCAGTTGTTTCAATTAATTTGCTGAAGAGTGTATTTAACCAAACCTGTTTGAATGAAAATATGGTGCCTAAGTATACACAACACACACACACACACACACATATATATGAAGAAATATAGTCTTAAAATGTGTTATATTTATGGGATAAAGTGCTCAATATTAGAGATAGAGCGTGTTCTAAGTGAACATAGAAGTCAACACTTAGTTGACATAGATATAAAACTAACCTAAACGAAGTTGGTTTTCTAGATGTTACCTTCAACCTATACAGAAAACCCAATGATAAACCACTTTATATACACACATCTTCCAACCACCTGCCTTCTATAATCAAACAGATACCAAAATCGATTAACCGCAGGCTTTCCAACAATTCCTCCAATGAATCTATATTTAACATAGCTAAGAAAGACTACGAAACAGCCCTAAAAGATAGCGGATTCCCATCAATACTCACATACTCACCACAGAACACAAAAAAGGCCAACAGGAAAAGAAATATCATATGGTTCAACCCACCATACAGCAAAAGTGTAAAAACAAAAATAGGAAAAATATTCTTCAAACTTTTACACAAACACTTCTTGGAATCAAGCACCCTACACAAAATATTCAACAAAAACACAGTAAAAATCAGCTACAGTTGCACCAAGAATATGGCACAAATAATAATAGAGCACAACAGGAAAATTATCAACAAACCACATGAACAAATTAAACCCATGTTCAACTGCAGAATAAAGAACGAATGTCCCTTAAACAGTAATTGTTTACAAAACAACGTAATATACCAAGCCACGATATAATCACCAGATAATGAAGAAAAAATATACATAGGAGTAACTGAAAAACCCTGGAAACAAAGAGATTATGTACACAAAACATCTTTCACAAATAGTAAATATGCGAACAGCACAATGTTTTTAAGTATATCTGGGAAATTAAAAACAAAACGCACACCACCCCAAAAATAACTTGGAAAATAAGGAAAAGATCATCAACCTAAAACAACCAATCAAAAACTTGCAAACTTTGCTTGGAGGAAAAAGTAGCTATCATTACCTTCCCAGACCAAAATAAATTATTAAATAAAAGATCTGAGCTCATCTCAAAATGCAGACATGAAAACAAATTTTTACTACATTACTTAAAAATCGAAAACGTAAGAAATAAATAAATAAACAAAATGACAAAATAAGCAAAATAAATTAATCCAAACAAATTACCAAATCACACCTGTTAGAATAGACAAAATAGAATAAAAAAATAAGAAACAAAATCAATAAATAAAGTAAATAATAAACAAATTAGCAAACTATTATGACCAAAATATTAGTTAGACTATAAAAATCAAAACAAAAAAAAAATCGGGCGAAAAAAATAGCTATAACTGTTATATAATGATAAAAAAATGAATAAAAAATAATATACTACGTTACTTAAAAATCGAAAACCCAAAAGAGAAAATATACACTGTAACAAATAAATAGCAACAAGTAAAATAAATTGATCTAAATACATCCAAATATATAAACTAACAACCGATACCGATAAACTAGCCGTTAGAAAAAAAAAATAAAGATAATCAATCCAAATAAATACATGAAGTAATAAACAAATTAAAAACTGTTCCCGCCAAAATAATAGTTAGAACAAACTACAACAATCAACCCCAAAATTGAACAAATAGCTTTAATTATCTTCCCAAACTATTAAATAAGCTATATAAACAAATTTTTACTACGTTAAAAAAACACCGATCAAAATAAAAATAATAAAAAATAAATAAATATATAAAATAAGAAATAAAAATAAAAAATAAAAATAAATAAAAACAAGCAAAATAATTTAACCCAAATAAACAAATAAACGACTTCCGGTAAAATAACTGCCAAAATAGACTACCCACAATGCACCACTGACCCGTATATATAAATAGCAGAGAAAAATAACAGCACTGGTGGCCTGACAATTACATCTAGCATGAAACAGACTGTCGTCTCTAAGTGTTGACTTCTATGTTCATATATATATATATATATATATATATATTGATCTCTCTTCTGGCCATTTAGGAGGTATGTGAGTGGATTTTTTTTTCCATTTTATATTTATCAGGAAGATTTTACATTTACTCTTTTGCCAGTATATTTTCCTCCTCCCCATTCATTTTTATTAATAAATTTGCATTTTAGTTGTTGTCCGTTATTCTGTCAATTTAATATTTACCAAAATATTCTGACGAAGTAATGGCTGAAAAAGGATCCTTAATAATGCTTTACTATGTTTTCATATATATATATATATATATATATATATTCGATATATATTAATAATATTAGTGGTCAATGTGTGTGTGTATATATATATATATATATATATATATATATATTGATAATATTAGTGGTCAATGTATGTGTGTGTGTATGTATATATATATATATATATATATATATTGATAATATTAGTGGTCAATGTATGTGTGTGTGTGTATATATATATATATATATATATATATATATATTGATAATATTAGTGGTCAATGTATGTGTGTGTGTGTATATATATATATATATATATATATATATATATATATATATATATTGATAATATTAGTGGTCAATGTATGTGTGTGTATATATATATATATATATATATATATATATATAATATAGAAAAAACAACTGAAAAGTTGCAAATTAAAAAAAATTGAATGTTTTTTTTGTGAAAGTATTTATTTATATTTTTTTATATATATATATATATATTTGATATTTCAGATCGACCCTGATCTTTCATTAGAAATGACTGTTAACAGTCATTTCTGATGAAATATCAAATATATATATATTAAAAAAATATAAATAAATACTTTCGCAAAAAAACATTCAATTTTTTTAAATTTGCAACTTTTCAGTTGTTTTTTCTATATTATATACATATTAAGAAAGTATACGTGGCTTCTCATTATATATATATATATATATATATATATATATATATATAAATTCCCAAGAGGATAGAATCCAGGTAGAACTCAATGTCCAGGACAGAGTAAGAATCTAATATAAAAGCCTCAAACACTAATATTCCATGGTTATAATTTATTACATTGGAATCGTAATTACGATCTAATTCATCAGACCTACAAATTCAAAAAGAATATATTGTTATCTCATATATATATATATATATATATATATATATATATATATATATATATATATATATTGTTATCTCATATATGAGATAATATATATTTTTATATATCAAGAACAATATTGGGTGGGGTGGGGAAATGAGACTGACCACAATTTTGGTATAAAACATGTTACTCCGATCAAAGAAACAACACAAATGTCTAGAGAGTGCCTTGATCACAAGGTTACCTACAGCAAATTTGCATCCTCTGGCTCTTACAACATTTCACTATTCCTGGCAGAACTTCTATTATTAAAGTGTGGGACATCTATGAACAAATGTGATGGAAAGAAAAAGAATCTAGAGGAAATCAGCCCGATAAAAAAAAATTAATTTAAAATTACCAGCATCTCTCATTTGTGGGCATGTGTAGTTGCACCAACATAACAATTTTAGTCCAATGAAGGCCTAAAGGACAAAACATGTCACAAGAAAACTATTTCCACTGCATATATATATATATATATATATATATATATATATATAGTATGATATCTACTATTCATTTTCTACTATGGTATGATATTTACCAACTGTTGGAAGTAAGAAATAGGCTAAAAACCCCAACCCTAACTCACCGTAAACCCTAAAGGACACCACTTCATCTTCATTGAGATTATTTTGTCTGATGTTAGCTTGTTTATTTTGTAATGGAATTACATAAATACCTCCTTTATGAATACAAATTAGATAAATATCCGACTATTTAGGTTAAAATAACACTGTGTGTAGTTTGAGGAATTAATTTCTATAGACCATAAGTGGGTTGTTTGGTAGGTAGAGTGGATTGTTATTTATGGTAGGTCGCAAATGCCTTGGTAGATAGCATACTATAGTACCAACTATATTAGTACGGAAGTTATATTTAGCAAATATCATATTTAAAATAGATGTCCCATTTTTTATTTTAAACAGTGTGTATTATGTCTACCAGTCTGCACACTCAAGATAACTTAATAATGATAATGCCCGAGTGCACATTTTCTTTCAATTTTGCCAAAAATATAATTGTGCCTAGGCAAAACTTCCTATAAATATAACATTTTCTATAGACTAAAACAGACTTTGAAGTAGTATAGCAAAAATGACAAAGTATAGAAACTGTAATCAAAACACAAGTATGGCTAGGCAAAACCAATGCTGAAATCAAAAGAAATGCATAACCACTTTATGCACATTTCTTTTCAAGTCTAAGATTCTCTATAGATGAAAATAGTCTTTGAAGCAGTATGGCAAAAGCGATGAAGAAAATGCAATGGAACAGGGGAAAAAAAGATCAGGCTGGAGATAGGATGCAATCAGACAGAAAACAAACTGATACAACAAGGAGGACTATAAGAAACCAACTGAGGCTAATCAAATTTTTATTTTGAATTGGGGGCAGTGTTAAAAAAGAAATGTCTGAAAAGCATTCATTATTGATCAATATTGTTGAAGTATTTGTCACTTTGCTTGTTGAAAATATCCTAACAGATAAAAATATCTCCTTGGTGATGATAAAGGCAATCAGGCACAATAACAGACAGTCAATATTTCAGCCATCAGAATTTGTAGTTAACCCTTTTGTTCCATAATCTGAATCTGTTTTAAGATATCCTATAAACAGTGGGGTTAATCATATTTCCCTTGAGTGTCTCTTAATAAACCTTACATTAATTCCAAACCATTAACAATCTATTTCTTCTTTTTAATATGGAGAATACAGTGTATGCTGATGATACGATAAATGGGCACACCTCTAAAACTCTTGACGATCAGAGATTGGCAGCTGACCTCTCTTCCGATCGAACACTAACACTTTCCAGTCGGGAAAAAACTTGCTGGTTACATTCAATGCCTTAAAGCTAAACTGGTTACATTCCATCAGTGCCAATCAGACACTGAAAAACCACCAGTCATGATGAATGGATGTTCCCTTGAGGAGGCTTTGTGCCTTGAGAGAATATTGGGCCTCAAACTCACACTTGATCTCAAGTGAAACTCTTATATATGATCCATCAATAAGATGCAGGTAAAATGATTGGCTCCCTGTACCATTCCAGTAAGTACCTAACACCTCATACTGTTCTCTACCTTTACAAAAGCCAGATCAAGCCGAAAATGGAATACTGTTGCTATATTTGGGCGGGAGAACTGTCCAGTCCTCACTTTCTAGTTTTGAAAGAGTTCAAAAGCTTCCCAGAGTCCTTGTTGGAGAAGAATTATTTTCCACCCTCCAACATCTCTCTCACAGACGGAATGCAGTGAGTCTTTCAATATCCTATTGCTACTACCCTGGAAAGTGATCAGATGAACTACATTCCTTGGTTTTACCAGGTCTAATCTTCATGGCTAGGATCCGCCATGCCACTCACATAGTAGCAAACCACCCAAATTCCCTCTGTATTCCATTAGTAAGAAGTAAGTTTCTGTCTATATTTCTGAGATGAGGTATTATGTACAGTATTTACATTAGTCGGACTATTGTCCTCATCTTTGTCGCCATATTTGTCACAATGTTTTGGCCGTTGTACGCTCCGGCCTTCTTCAGGTGGTTGGAATTTCGAACCAAACCCTTTATTTCGATCACTGGGGTAGACTGTTCTAGTTCCACGAGCCATGTTTGATGGATGTCAGTTATCAGTTATCTCCTGGTAATTTTCCCTCTGAAAGTTCTCCACTTCCTGAACCGGGTATTGAACTCACACTCTTTGGGTCTGTCACTGGATCTAACCAACACCTTTATCCACTGTACCATGTGTCAAGGACACCAACGCCTTTATCCACTGTACCATGTGTCAAGGACACATGGTACAGTGGATAAAGGCGTTGGTTAGATCCAGTGACAGACCCAAAGAGTGTGAGTTCAATACCCGGTTCAGGCAGTGGAGAACTTTCAGAGGGAAAATTACCAGGAGATAACTGACATCCATCAAACATGGCTCATGGAACTAGAACAGTCTGCCCCAGTGATCGAAATAAAGGGTTCGGTTCGAAATTCCAACCACCTGAAGAAGGCCGGAGCGTACAACGGCCGAAACCTTGTGACAAATATGGCAACAAAGATGAAGACAATAGTCCAACTAATGTAAATACTGAAGTAAGTTTCATTTAAACAGCTTCTTCTTGCAAGCAATTGTCCCGTGGAACAGATTCCTAAGAGGATGTTTCCCTGATCACTACAATCTTTACTTGTTCAAGTCTACAGGTAACCGTTATATTCCCCCCTCTTAACCATATAAACTATTCCTTAATGTAACCCTCTACTACAAGTGACCTTTGTACAAGGTGAACCTTATTGTAAAAAGAAAAAAAAATGTGTGGGCTACACACAAGAACACACCTGATTTTACAAAGTCAAAATCAGTTTCACTGAATCTACTCAGAACAGATGTCGAAGAAAACCATATCAGCTGACAAGGGAAAATATTAGACTGATCGAATCATTCTTTTTTGGTTTTAAAAAATCCCAATCTCAGAGCCAGTCGAAGGAAATATAAGCAAAGTATGCAACCCAAAAGTCAACAAATGAACTCGTTTCAGAATGATTCAGTTGGTTAACAGTTGTTTCAAAGGAAGTGTTGCTAATTGCCTGACCACTTTTACCAACAAGCTTATGTCCGAGGACACAGGTGCAACTTTAAAAGACTCCTTTCTTTCTTTGTATGCAAATCCATGCTCTTATCATCACACACACACACATATATATATATATATATATATATATATATATATATATATATATATATATAAAAACGTTTTATTTAAGCTCAAACATCTCAAAAGAACATTCATTTCACTCAAAAGTTATTCTTTCTTTGAAGCTTTTGTATCTCAATATATATATATATATATATATATATATATATATATATATATATATATATATATATATATATTGTAGGAGATTAAAACAAAAACATGTTAAAAATCATGACACAAATTAATATTTACGTTACGTTGTTCTGGAATTGTCATCATTGGTCGACTGAACTTGCTTTGTTTCAATACTTTTGTTTTATTATTAGTTACTTTGTTCAATAAATTATCAGTGCTTAAAAAAAATTAAAAAAATTAAGATGTTTTGTTTTAATCTCCTATAATAAATAATATAAAGCTCTACTCTGTATTGAGCCCTATTTTAAATTTAAATGCTACGTACAGTGGAATTATACTCCATTTATGTGTGTGTGTGAGAATGAAGAAATGAGACAAAATAGAAAAGCTTTTTAATGATAACGCATTTCACCTTTATCTTCAGGTTAAAATTTAAGACAAATCTGTATGTTCTTTACATTAAAATCGTTAATGTCTGTTTGCTAGGATGGCATCTTCTGGTTGAAATGAAAGGACAAAACTGTGTATATCCTCCACTTTATCTCAATTTTCACTCTTGTTCGGATTCTATATCCTATGAACATGAATATATAAGTATTTTTATCATTATACTGATAATCAATGTATGCTTTGAATTCAGTTATTTTGAGATTACTGAAATTTTTCTACCAAATCTGGTTAAGGGTCTCACTTAATTTAAACATGCTCATTAAAAGTGTTTTTTTCTCTCTCATATTCTCTCACAATCAGTAACCACTTGCATCTTAGTGGCTCTATTGCCTTGCTTGGGGTGAAAAAATATGATCATATGTTATATTTGAAATAGATGCCTCATTTTTTATTTTAAACAGTTTGTATTATCGGCCTGTACATTCAAGAAATCTTAAGAAAGAAAATGTGTTCTCTGGTAGGGAACAAGCTCTTTATCTTGGAAATATGACTTAAGCATTTCACCCCAAGCAAGGTGGGAGTGCCACTAGCATGCAAGGGGTTACAGAGAGTGAAAGTAAGAGTAAAGAAGGGTGTTTGAAGAAAGGATAAAAAGAAGGCCGGGGATCAAGATCAAGGCATCAGAAGATGTCGACTGACATTACATTTAAAATTTTGAATATTATAGTAATCAGGGAAGCAAGAAGAGGAAAGGAGTTCATCTGTTGGGAAGTGGGAGGGAAGAATCTGTTGAGTAGAAGAGGCAGTTACATTTAACTGTTTTGACTGTAAAAGGGTGGAACTGAGATGCCAACCTAGTAGCATGCTTAAATTCATGCAGTTGGGTTTCTTAAAAAAAGAATTATGCCTTACTTTGCTGTGAGGTCTCTCGTGGCTGAGTGCTTTTTTAATTCTGGGTATTGGATAGAGTGAGAAAAAGACAAACAAGAAGAGTACCAACCCCATTAAACTCCTAACTATATTGCAATATGTCTACCATTTTGCATCCTGGATAGTGTTTAAAGTAAATCCCTTTTAAGTTTTCCCTGAAAATAGCCATGATGTGTTAGTAACTGGTTACATGTGATCAAATATGCTACAATGATGAAAATTAATTTTATAACTCTCAATATGGCAATGTTTTTTTCCCCTTTGTACATGACAATGATAGTGAATAATTTATCAAAGTGAATCCATTGGCAGAGCACACAATGTAGCAATTAAGACATTTCGCTTGAGGTGATTTCAAACATTTCTAAGAAATTAGATTCTTATAATAAACTGATATGGAAAGTGTTTTTGATCTTGTTGAAGAATTCACTTGAGGTGGGAGTCGGAGGTAGGAAAGTCCTTTCAAATGAGACGTGTTTAAACTCAATCTACCTATTAAATCTTAGCACATTCATTAAGCATGTGTGGTAAATTACCGAGCCATAAAGTTCACACTCTGTAATGATTGAAATGTTGTGGCAAGACGACTTGGACAACAAAGAGAATCACAGATCTGAAAACTGTTTATAATATTTCAGAAAAATAAAATATCTCTACTGCTTTCATCAGAGACTCTTATCAGACTCCCATCTGTAATTATCTTTTCTTGCGAATATGCGAGTAAAAGAAATTGTTTTGTCTTGAGTATATGTACATTTACTCGAACATAGCTTTCTCAACGTTAAAGGAGATTTAGTAACACATAAGGCTATCAACGTAATGAAAAAAGAAGTTGAATCTCTATTAATCAATTATCTTTTAAGAGTTCTGACAAGTACAGATTTTTATATTGTTTTTCAGAAGGACAACAACATTCATACTGATTTAACAGATACTGGCATAGAAAGTGGAATCAGAAAATTGAGTGTAAATTCCAGGCTAGTCTGTTGTGTTCACATTCACACTAATAGCCTTGGAAAAAGAAAGAATCTGTCTTTTCTCCCTCCAGCTATTGGCTAAATAGTAGAGTAAACTAGGTTTTGTAGCCTGGGGTCAATGGTCAAATCATGCTGAAAACACAGGTTCTTGTTTGATCAGCAAAGTTAAGCAGCATCAAGCTTAATTAGTACTTAGATGAAGAACTGCTTGGGAATGCCAGATCCTGTAAGCAACCTTCTACATTCCTAAATATATGTTTCTGCTTTAAATAACTCACAAAGGGTTGATAAACCATAAAAAACAAATCAGTCTAACCTAGGGTGACAGTCTAAGAGAAGTAAAAGTGACTTTCAAAGACAACAGGAAACAGCTCCTGTATCTTTCTTAAGAAGTTGTGGCAATTCACAGATAATAAAGAAAAGGAATCTATAGAGTGTCATGACTGAAAACATCCTAAGGCAATCCTCTCTCAGACCTATCTATTTGTTTATACCTATTAAAAAGCATGACAACATAAAAGAGGAGTTGAAAAAAAAGATGACAAGAAGACAAAGGATTTTAGTTAGAGGATAACCAGAAAGTAATGCAGTAGAAGGTTACACTTGTTTTTTTTGTTTTTCTATAAAGCTCTGTCCCTCCAAGATGTACATGATCATACCTCTCCACAGCTTCCTTTTCTTTAACATCTGCAAATTAAAATGGCTGTTCTTGGGAAAAGCAGTGGAGCTGTTTCTTTTTTGTTTTCTCTATGGCTTTAAATTCAGAGTTATCCTTCTTCTAGACTGGTTGCCTTTTCCTTTTTTAAAGTGTCATATTTTGCTTCAAAGTAAATCAATGTAGAAAGTCATGTCAGCAATGTGTAGCCATCATGTGCAATGGCATGTCTTTTTTAAAATATGCATTGGAGAATACTGGGTTGGAGACTATAGATTTTTTTATTAATAAACTATAATTATGAAAAGTAAAAAATTTCCACAAGTTTTATCAGAAATCAAGAAAATATAAACTTTAAGCAAAATATTTTGAAAAGTAAAATTTTCTTACTAAAATCAAGAAAATACTAATTTTAAGAAAAGTGGTCACACTATATAGAAAAGGAGGAAGGTGTCACCAGGAGGATACACATAGGGGAAAAAAAAAAAAAAAAAATGACAATACTTTTGAAGTCTTTTTGTAAATTTTGATATGCAAATTATAAAATTATTTGCATAGATGAACAGTATAATATTTTGAGGATTAATTACTTGCAAGGGTTTTTGTTGTTGTTAAAATGATGGATGCAGTCAAAATTCAAATACCATATAAATTCGCGTATAAGCCGACTTCATGTGTAGTATGACCCTTGAAATTTTTGCATGAATTTTAACCCACCCCAGAGAAAATTTACCTGTGTAGAGTGCAACCAGTCACTGAAAATGCATGATTCTTAGCATCCTCAAAAAATTACCTTTGTATAGTGTGAACCCTATTTTTTTTTGCTTAATAAACAGATCATAGAAATTTGCAGTCTACTTCAGTATATACAGTACATTTTACAGTCTTATAATGTATTTTTGCAATTAAAGAAAGCAATGAAAACAAGAAAAGTCCAAAACTAATATTAATGCTATTAGAAATTAAACTATTTTTTTTGCAATGTCATTCTTAATAAATTTTTAAAAAAGAAGCTATTTTCTTGCAATAAAACCAATATCAATGTAATTAGAGCTGAAACTATTTTCTTGCAATAAAACTTATATGAATGTTATTTGAGTGAAACTATTTTCTGACAATAAAATTATTATCAATCTGATTAGAGTCAAAACTATTTTTTTTTAATGTTGCTCTTAATAAAAATAAAACGCTACTGAAAAATGATGTTTGTATCACATTTAGAATGGAGTTGTTCAGTACATTAAATGTATACAACTGAAATAAGACATAGACAACTGATGAGTAGAATACAGAAAAAAAAAACAAATGTAAAAAAAAAAAATTCATAATTGATTTTGTTGATTTGAATTGAATTGACTACTAAAATGCATCAGATGGTAATGGCATTATGTATTAAAAGGATAACTATTTAAAAGAAAAAAAACAAAATCAATTTGCATTTGTTGTGCTGATACATTATGAAAAGCTTAGAATTAATATTCCCAGCAATGACAATTACTATTTAATAGAATATGAGTAAATAACTGAGGTAACTCATGTCACCAAATGACAGGGCAACAAAAATGAGGTTATTTTACAAATTACATAAATCTGTTTCTTTTCATTCTAACACTATTTTAAAGTGGAAACATACAATGGGCCCTTTCCCAACCTCTCACAGACCGGCCACCTAACTCTATGTTGTGCCTCTATTTTCTAGTGCAGTGGTGCAGCGGAAGAGGATAGCAGTTGAGGCAGAAAGACAATCAAAAATTCAGAAACTGTTTTAGAAAAATTCATATGTCAAAAATAAATTATTTAAAAATTTAAAATATTATTATAGATTACTTGTAATTGCATGTATGAGTCCCAGTATAAATAGTTATAAATAATTATTGACCAATTTTATTATTGTGATATTTTTGCATTATATCAAGTATTAAGAATATAGCAACTAGGCTCTGCAAATTGGAGGAGAGAGTTATCAATGATAATGTTCTGACTTTGAATCCATGGTTATCTCCTTTTAGACCTATCTCTCTGTTTTTATTTTTAAATGTACTTCTTATCACATAAAATTTGGTGAGGCATGAGCAAATTTTCATTCTGAAAATGTGCCTCAGAGAAAAAAAGTTTGAGAACCACTGCTCTTGTGCATGTCAGTGTGCACAAAAAGCAGGAAAGGTCCACCGTATTCTCACAAGGAAAGGTGAAAATAATGGCAAGAAATGAAAACTCAAATCATTTCCAATATATTTAGTTGTTTATTTCAGTGATTCTTTTGCACAGTCTGAGTAGGTAGGTAATACTTGGGGACAACTTCTGCCACTTCTAACATTTCAAACTAACAGATCAGTTTCTCCTTTCAACCAGTATGAATTCTAACTTTCTCTTAACCCTCTGCCAATCTCTACATCATGACATACAGGTGGCAACTCTATCTAAACAGAGCCTGTACCTGGTAAAGGACAGCCCGGTACTACCGTAGTTCCAACTCTGACTTAATATAAGCCTGCAATTAGAAGTCTTTTATCTCCAGTTTGTTGTCACTTGTTCTCAAAAGTCTTCATTTATTTATTGATTGCCTTATTCTTTTTTGGTCAAGTGGATTGCTGCTTTCGAAGACCTCATTTCACAGACTTTATTGATGGTCACAAAACACTTATTGCTTGGTTCACACTCCTTCCCTGTCAATGGATCAGTAGAGGTTTAGACCTTGTTTCCTGTTTAGCATTAGATTTCTGCTTCCTTCTAGAGTCTTATTTTCTTTCACTATCAGTAACCCTTTGCATTTTAGTGACATTATCATCTGGGATGGAACAATAAAAAAAAAAAAAATTAAGAAAAAGACAGACAAAATCAAACACTATCCTTTTCCATATGAGTGTCCTAATCATAGTATCACAAAAGATTTATCCATAGCTTAAGTACATTGGACTTTTTTTAAAGTTTAATTCCTTTTGCCAAGATGAGTAACAAGTCTAATTCACACAGTGAACTGTAAATGTTGTGGCTTCCAGTAAGCAAATTCATTGTCATGCAATGTACATGTGTTTCTTGTGGCATGTGGCGTACTGCCTCCGGTACATACTATGTCTATTCTATGGTTTTATTTCAGGTAATATAAGCAGTTATTCCAATGAACTTGACTCAGTTTCTGTTGTACAGCAGAGAACACATTTTGTTGTGCTTTCCAAGGCAGCAATGAATGTGTTAAATATACTAACCATCTATGAATACCAACTTAAACTTCAGATCAGAATTTAAATGATTTGGAATTAAACCTAAGTATGATATACAATATTTTATAAAAGATGGAACATAGACCAATATCAAATGGAATAGGAACAGAATTAAATTTCCTTTTATAATCAATAACAGATCATATTAGAAGAAACAATGATTTTAATGAAAAAAAAAATTATTGTTCTCTTTGAAGGTAGGTAGATTTTTTAATCTTTGAATCAATATAGCATAATATGCAAAAGATATACTACTTCTGTCTCATAATAATTTTCTTCACATTTAGTGTATGAAATCTGTCCCAAAATAGATGTTACATTTAGAGTATGAAGTCTGTATCTAAATATAACAACTATTATCGGACAAAGATAATAAAAAATACTAAATCTGTCCAATAATGGTTGTTACATTTAGTGCATGAAATGTGAATACTAATGTAACAATTATTATGAGACAGAGATAGTAAAAATGCTAGCATTGTTTCACAATAGTTCTTATGAAATTTATCCCTAAATATTAGCTGGTCATGAGTAATTTCCACTTTTGGGAACCACTTGTAATATTTTGAAGAATAAAGTTTATGAACAAAAACAGAAATTATTTATGTTTCAGCCTTTTATAGTAAAATCATTTGCAATGCATTTTTATAGTAAAATCATTTACAGTGCATTTTTATAGTAAAATCACTTGCAATGCATTCTTATAGTAAAATCATTTGCAATGCATTCTTATAGTAAAATCATTTGCAATGCATTCTTATAGTAAAATCACTTGCAATGCATTCTTATAGTAAAATCACTTGCAATGCATTCTTATAGTAAAATCATTTGCAATGCATTCTTATAGTAAATTCATTTGCATAGTATAAATAATGATGGATATATAATTGAATAAAATGTAATTATGCTTTATTTTTTTAAGAATAAAATTGATAAACAAAAACAGAAATTATTTATCACTTAACCTATTAGGCTGTTGCATTTGTAAATAAAAATAACAAAATAAAAGGCAACCTCAATGAAAATTAAATAGTCTCATAATTCAATGCTTAGAACCATTAACTTTAAGAAGAAAAGTATTTTTTTTCTATGTGCCCTGTCCCTTCAGGATGTGGTTGACCATGGATTTCCACAATTTCCTGTCCTTTGTAGGTCTTAGTAAAGTTTGTCTTTTTGCTATCTCTCCTCATCCCTGGTCTGCAAAATATTTACACAAGCTTGTTAGGTAGGTTATGTGTTGTTTTCCTCTGTCCCTCTTACCTTCTATATATCCTGTGAGTGTAAATTTTTCTAAACCTTTTTCCTCATTATAAGTCTTAAAAAGTATAAATGTCCTTTTTGTTTCCATGTTTTATTTTTGGCATTTAAAAATAACACCAGGGTTACATTATTAAAACATTTTAATAAATCCTGTAACACAGCATCTCGAACATTTGTCATTCTGGACATTGCCTTCTTGTATGTGCTATATCTTTTCATGACATAGGCGATCATGGCTCTCCATAATTTCCTATCCTTTGTAGCTTTTAGTAAAATTTGTCTTTTCATTATCCCTTCCATTCACTGTTCTGCCATCCATTTACACAAGCTTGTTAGGTTGATTACGCTTTGTTTCCCTTCATCCCTCTTGCCTTCAATATATCCTGTGAGTGTGTAATTCTCCAAGTCCTCTCTCCTCCTTATGTCTCTTGAAATTGAAACTTTTTAAAACTTCCTCATTACTCACATGTTGAGTCCATAGTATTCTTGGCATCCTTCTGCAGAACTACATTTCAGTTGCCTCAAGTCTCTTCTTCATCTATGATGAGATTGTCCAGCACTCACTTCTATATAGGAGCACTTATATTGTATGATACTTCAAAGATATTCTTAAATTTCCTCTGATATTTTCTGCTAAAATCTATAAATACAAAGTTTATTTATCTATAAATTACAAGTTTAAATGTAACAAAACATAGATGTCATTGGGGCATATAAACATAACCTTTAATAAATGTTGCTAATAATCAAAAGAAAAACATGCAAGTAAAACTGCTATCATAAGACTGAGTTAATATCTTATTGATAGCATATTATGTCTCACAAATTTATATTTTGATGAAATCTGGCACAAGGCCACAGTTTTGGGCATCCCAGTAAGAATTAACATGAATATTGAGAGAGAGAAAAGCTTTTACAATAATGTATTCAAATTATTGATCCCAGTACTCCATTAGTCAGTGCAGAGAATTACATAGTTTCTACCTTTTCATCATCATCATTTTATTCAATTAGCGCATTTTTGCACCACCGCTGTGGTCACCACTCCCCTCCATCTCACAATTGTGGTTCATGGTGACATTAAAGGCAGAATAGTGCAATGGCTTGCCAGTTCTTTTTCCACAGGGGATGTTGGTTACCCTGGTCTTATCTCAGAGGTGGATTTATTTTTTGAAGTTACCTTCTTCTAGCCTTTACCTAAAGAGGTAGGACCTACCAGGCAGCAGATGGCTTGAATTCAGAGTTTTCTTCTCCTAAACTGGTTGCCACCCAAGGTTACATGACCCAGTCTGTCTTACTATTTTACCCATAGCTGGGGAGAGAAGAGATGGATTCATACCTTTTCCAAGGTTATTAGCACATAAGTGAATGTAATGAACTTGACTGGAATTTGAACTCGGCTCTCTGATTCCTCAATCTAAACCGCTAAACATTACACCACCATGCCTCTATGTTTCAGCTTTTAAGTGGGTAAAATTCACACATGTTCTTTTAAAAGAAAAAAACTGATTTAAAAATAAAATTACAGGTTCTCACTTGCTTGTAAAATCATTAATAAGCACACAATACATATAACAACTTCATACTCAATTCCAAAATAAGCCACTTTGGATTTTGACCAGTATCTGGATTGCTTAATTCTGTGCAAGAATTATTACTCAATTTGCTTAAATAGTGGCTTTAATTTTGTTATATGCTTGAGTCTAATAAATAGAAAAGAGTCATTTTGATGGTATCTATGCTGATGACACAACCATTTACCACTGTTTGATAAGTGTGATCAGTTCGATAAGGTCAAAATGGCAGCTGATCTAAAAAATGACATACAATTTGTTGTTAACCAGGGCAAGAAGTGGCTTGTTAATTTTAACATCTCCAAAATGAAAATTCTTTCTATTAATCATCTGAAAAACTCCTTCCTGCCTCCCATCAGCATGACTGATGCTAACTTCCATGAGAGTGATTCCTTGTGTCTTCATGGTCTGATATTCTCAGGTGATATGATATGGAATGAATATATTGAATCCATTGCTGGCTCTGCTTCTAAGAAAGTTGCGTTATTGTGTCGTGCTAGACAATTTTTCTCTCCAGAACCTTATATATTTACAAATCTACCATTTGTCCATGCTTTGAATACTGTTGCCAAATCAGGTCTAGTGTTCCTGCTATATATTTAGATATTCTTCATAAAATCCAAAGAAGAATCTGCAATATTATTATTCTTGACCTAGCATCTCAACTTCAGTCACTTTCTCACCGCCATAATGTAGCTTCCCTGTGCCTTTTTTATAAGTACTTTGTTCAGATAAATTTTCCAATATGGTACCTAGACTTTATGAATTTAAGTGCAATACTAGGCTGGTGGCAAAGGTCTCATCAATTCACAGTCGAATTGGCCAGATGTAACTGTTAGTTCTATGCTAATAGTTTCTTTTCATGCACTTCTCATTTGTGGAAATTTCTTCCAGCTTCAAGGATTCCAGCCAACTTTGATCTTCCTAGATTTAAATGCAAATTGTTATCTTTTTTTTTTTTTTTTAAGCATTTCACCCCAAGCAAGGTGGAAAGCCGCTAGCATGCAAGGGGTTACAGAGAGTTGGAGCTAGAACAAATAGGAGTGATAGAGGAAAGGATGAAGAGAAGGATAGATCAGGGCATCTGGAGACATCAATTGACATTACATTTGAATAGTTGGAAATTATAGCTATCAGGGAAACAGGTAGAGGAGAGGGAGTTCCATAGGTGAGAGGTGCTAGACATGAAGCTATTGGAGTAAAAGAGATGGATACATTTAACAGTTTCGACAGTGAAAGGGTGTGAGCGAGATGCCAACCTAGTAGAATATGATATCTACTGTCTTGATTAGTTTTCTAATCTTGCTTGCTAATGTTTATCTTTTTTCTTTTCTTGTTCTTTCACATTTAGTAACCATGTGTCTCTTGGTGGCTTTATTGCCTTGCATGGGGTGATATGATTAAAAAATCATAACTAACAGTAAGCCTGATATGTTCGACAAAGTAAAACCAGCAGCTACTCTTGAAAAGCAAATAACCTAGTTAAACAGTAAACTAGAAACACTATGATGATGGTTAGAACTTAAGGTGTATTTACAATGTGATCACTTTGAGAGAAATATTTAATGGATATGAATACAAAGGGAAAAAAATCATATTAAATATTCAGTTAGAAATTAAATTGATGATATTTTTCTTTTTTTTCCAGTCTTCCTAGTTTCTTTGTCTTTTTTGTATGACTTCACTTAGAATGGACAATATTTTCAGTGAAAGTTTGAAGAGAAAAATAATTCAATAACAAAAAAATAAAAAAGAGATCATGTAAAAGAAAAAGAAATATTTACCAAGTTAAATTTGAAAAGAGATCAGATTAAGATGCACAATGGTTTTGCTCCAACCAAAAGCAATTTTTTTTTTACCTTAATGGCAACTGACATTTTCTTTTGTTAATCATTAATTGTAAATTTGAATCAATAATTTTAATAAATGCGCTCAGAGTAAAGACTTTAGATGAAAATTTGTGCATTTTCTGTTTTACTATCAGCAAGAAGCGTTTTATCTGAAGATCACTATTTATAAAAATACATTCAGTAAAAAAAAACAACAGAGCAAAAATTTAAGAACCCAAAAAAGAAAGGAGAAAAAACAAAAAATTTTATTTTTTCTTGTTTCTTTTTTCCTTTATATATATGTGTGTGTGTGTGTGTGGGAAAAATTTAAGATTTTAAGTATATCTGTAAAAGAACAATATAAATAAAGATGAAAGGAAAACTTATAATAGGTGACACATTTCGTCCATTTGCCTTCATAAAATCCCTCAGAAGAAAAAGTCATAGTGTGTGTGTGTGTATATATATATATATATATATATATATGTGTATATATATATATATATATATATTTATATATATTTATATATATATATATATATATATATATATATATTTATATATATTTATATATATATATATATATATATATATATATATATATATATATTATATATATATATATATATATATATATATATATATATATATATATATATATATATATATATATATATACTATTAGTAATAAATATACATTTTTTTCTTGCCAGCACTCATAGTGCAATATTATATATTATAAATATAAATGTAAAAGTGGACATTGAAGACAACACCTAGAGGCCTGACAATTATGTTTAGTATGAAACAATGCTGACTTCGGGTGTTGACTTCAATGTACACTTTTACATTTATATTTACATATTCCCTATCCCTGATATTGAGTATTTTAGCCCATAAATATAACATACCATAAAACTATATTTTAGTATATATATATATATATATATATATATATATATATATATATATATATATATATATATATATTCATTCATACATACATGTTTCATTAAATAATATAGATAAGTGTTGTCTATATATTTTATGTAAGTTCTTTTCATATTGTCTGATAAGCTTAATAACATTATCATTAAACAATGAAAGAAAATTACAATATTGATACATATTTTTTAATCCAATCTAAGCTTTCGGCTTACATAAGCCATTATCGAAGATGACAATTACACAATATATTAAGCAATACACGAACAAGAAATTGATGATAGTCTGTTTTTGTTTACATGGATGATTTCCAAGCAACGATAAACACGTGCATGTAAGACGCTGAAAGCGAAAATAGCACCACAGCTCATGACGTCACACATGACCACGAGAGAGTGAATCCGATGAGTATTGAGTATGGAAAGCCGTTGGTATGAACCAATGGCTTCTGTTACTAATTATAGGCATTTAAGGATATTTTTGGAGATTTCATAGTTTATTTTGTTCAGGTTAGGTTTCAACTGTTTTATGTATATAGCTTCAAGAATTTTTAGTTTTTGTTTATTGTTTTCATGTTTAAGTATAGTTGTGTTTTCGACGAGGATTTTCCGGAATTGTGTATGCGGCCAGGCATGTTGTTTTAAATGCCTAAAAATGTTAGAGTTATCATTCAAATGTAGTGTCAAGCGTCGTGAAAGCGAGTTTGTGGTGTGACCAACATAGATATTATATATATATATATATATATATATATATATATATATATATATAGTGTAACACTAAAAACAAACAGAAATAAAAAAAAATAACTAAATTTTAAAATTTTCTACTTATAATAAGAGACATGCGAAATGTTTGTGACACATAAGAAGGGCCTAGAGAACTTATAAGACATTTCTGTCTGAAGGCAAAAGTAGCTGGAGAGTGAGTGTGTGTGTGTGTGTGTGTGTGTGTGTGTGTGTGTGTGCGTGCGTGCGCATTTGTGTGTGTTGGGGGTGGCAGTAGAAACCAGTAAATAATCAGTGTGCTTTTGGGCAAATAAACTTTACTTTTTTTCTGAACTGTTCACAAAAAATATATTGAGGGATGCCTAGTCCTAGGGGATTCCACCCTTGCAACAGCACCCCACTCATTACACTAAAGAGACGCAGGAAGGGTCAGCGGAATATTGACACTAGTCGTAGGGACCAAGAATTTTTGCTCTTGGCTCCTGTGTATGTACAGGGCCACCCCACTTCCAAAAAGCCATGTTCTATATTCTACTACCTTGATGAATGAGTAAATAACAGTTTGCTAGTGGCCTGGAGAAACCTTGCCTGTTGTAACTAATTTATTCATGCTATATTACCCTCACAATGTGCCTGCAAATTTCAGACACTTGCAGTCCAAGAGAAAACAGAAGGTGTCCGCAATTGGACAGCATTGCATTTCAATATACAGCATTAACACACATCACATGATCAACCAGAAACTGGAAATCTGTAACTTTTACATTATATTTGTAGATTCCAAAACCATATTTCCTAACCAGTAATACCCAGTTTGGTTTGCTTTTGTTTTATAGCATATCAACCTCAATGCATTATTTAATACTGACAAGATTTTTAGCAAAACATTTGGATAATTTTTACATAATTTATGCCCAGAAAAGAAGAAAATTATAAGAAAAATAAAAAATAAAAAACTTAACTGCAGTACCTTGTCAGTCATTTTTAATGAAACTTGTATAAAAATTTGTTGCCAAGATTTTAATAGGATATGTTCGTAAGAATAGAATATGTATTCTTTGTAAGAAATCAGTTTGTAGATCAGGTTTCATTGATGTATTTTTGTAAAGAGGGTTTTTGTCAAGAGCCAAATGTGTTGCTGGAAATTTTACTATATAAACCTATTTTTATACTTTCATAATGCTTTTGACTCCAGTTTAGGAGTTAACTATTTGCCCATAGCTGGGACCCTAAAAGATGCTACAACCCCAAGTAAGGGTGGACCTGGGAACAACAGCAATTAAGAGGTGGTTCCACGCTCCTCAAAACCTCCCAATCAGAGGCCTTGCTGGTGGATATAGTTTATCGTAGTACCCAGGAGACCAAGAGAAATGAAATAACGCTTCAATCTGATATAACAAGTAAATGAACTTTCTGCAAATATCTGTAGTTTGTTGAAACAAAGATTTACTCAAATATCGCAAGGAATTATACAGCAAATAGATAACAAATATTTGGTTAAGATGAACAGACTGGCAGTTTTAATTGGAAGAACCAAAGCACCAAGTAAAAAAAAAAAAGAAAAAAAAACAAACATATTCCATAAAAAATATTCAATAAGTCTCAAGAGTTTATGTCTAGTGTATGGTTGATTTAAAGTGCAAAATTAGAAAAAAAAAATTTTCTCAAGTATAAACAAAATACAAATATGAACACCATTAAATGGTTTACTTTGGCGTCTTCATTTCATGCTCAAAATGTACAAACCCACAGAGCAATAGATTATAATATCCAATGAGAATATTATTCAATCTATAATAATGTTTTCTTTAAATGCCCAACATGAAAGTGATACATCATCACCGCTCAAAAATTCTTATAGCTAAGCACATCACTGACATAGAGATCCAAAAGGTGGGAATCACTAATTACATAAAAAGAACCTGATTTATAATAAGGAATAATCATAGATCTAGTAGGTTAGAGTATAGGACTAAAAGCCAAGAGATCTATAGTTCTCTTAATTGTGTGACATTGCATGTCTAAAATGTTAAGCACTTACTTAAGATAAAATTTCATTAGTTCTTAAGAAATTGCTTTGTTTACGTTTCAGATATGAAATGTGAGCAGATGTTTTTTTGAGAAAAATTTCAACAAGTGCATATAAAGCAAAACAGAACCTTGCTTGATTGTGAATCTAGACAAGAGGTCAAAGGACACCAGATCAGATAGTGGTTCCTCCTGTAAAGGGAGACAAGTTCAAATCCACCTGGATGGTATATTGTCCTTATTAAGCATTCTTGAGTATGCAGATAAATTCTGTTTAAAATAAATGGAGCATCTACTCAAATATGGGTAATCAGTACAAATAATGTTTGAACTAAAAAATATGTCAGATTTAAACAATAAAATAAATTCTTTATATACGCATCTGCACATATACACACACACACACACACACACACACACACACACACACAAACAAAAAGAAAAAAAATCAACCTAACACGAATAATAAGAGTTCCCAACTAGTGCATAAATTAATTACTTAAAAATTAGTATCAAAATAAGAAAAACAGCAGTCAATTGCTGAAAATCTCCTGATGAGTGGACTGAACAATTGCAAAAGGGTTCATCTACAAAACTCTGGAGTTGAGGTGCTGAATATAACATCAATCTGCTAAGTGACAAATTTTATTTGTATTAATCCTATATGTATATAAACAACGTGCTGGGCATGTTTGGAAAATAAAACGTTCCTCTAGATATATATGTAAAACAATCCATATATTCAGTTAAAATTAAGATAAAATCATCCTCGATAATGGCTAAAGGTATAGCCAAAAGTATTGGACATGAAAAACATTTGGATAAATTCTACATAATTTACATCCAGAAAAGAAGAAAATTATAAGAAAAATCAAAAATCAAAAACTGAACTGCAGTACCTTGTCAGTCATTTTTAATGAAACTTGTATAAAAATGGTATTGTTGCCCAAATACACAATTCTATATATATATATATATACAGTGTAACCCGGATATAAGAGAGATGTCGGGACCGGAGAAGAAGTATCTTATATCCGGGTTTGGTCTATTATATATACATTAACACAGGCTCTAATTTGGGACCAGAGAGAATCTCTCTTATACCCGTGTTTCTCTTATATCCGGGTTACACTGTATATATATATATATATATATATATATATAATGGTATCACCTCATGTAAGGCAGTAAAGTCACTAAGACACAAGGGGTTACAGGGTGTGGAAGAATTAAGAACAGAAACATTAATAATGAGCTGGAAGAGGAAAAAGTAATCAGAAGGACAGTAGATGGCGATTGGCATTGCATTGAAATTTTAGTTGAATGAAGTTGACTGAAAAGTATGGAGCCAGAAGGAAGTTCCACAAGCAAGAAGTGCGAGAAAAGAGACTGTCAGCATAGAATCTATGGTTACATCTAGCCAGCTTAACTGTAGATCTTGACACCAGTCTAGTACTGCACTTCAATTAAAAAAGTCTAGGTGCCATAGTGAGCTCATTTGAACAATTACTATGAAAGTATTTATAGAAAATGTGCAGAGAGGCAACCTTATGATGGTGGGAAAGTGACTGAAGCCGAGACTCCAGATCAGGACCAATAATATTGCTGATTCTTTTTTGGATTTTATAGAGGAACTCAAGGTAAATAGCAGGGGTGCCAGACCATATGTGGTAGCAATATTCTAAGCAAGGAGAAATGGTAGACTTATAGATATATAAGATAGATTCTGGAGAGGAAAAATATACAGATATAAAATATATATTTATGCAAAAGTTTTTTTATTTAAAAAGGTTTTATTGAAGTTCAAAGAGAAGATTTGTTTTAATAATTTTTTAGTCATTTTTGTTTATTCTTATAAAAGATAATAGATGTCTGGTTTTGGCTTATGTAAAAATTCTTGTATGCATATGTTTGAGCATTTTCAAGTATCCTTGGTAATTTTAGACAACATGGATTATGCCACTA
Organism: Acanthosepion esculentum; assembly: GCA_964036315.1. Classification (NCBI taxonomy): domain Eukaryota; kingdom Metazoa; phylum Mollusca; class Cephalopoda; order Sepiida; family Sepiidae; genus Acanthosepion; species Acanthosepion esculentum. The sequence goes on along the minus strand of OZ038509.1, from coordinate 14,770,335 downwards.
TTTGGAAATTCAAGCAAACTTTGATGTATTTATTTTATTCCATCTTGGTGTTTAAAATGTTATAAATTTGGATAATTTAATCATTATGATCAAAAACTTATTTGTAGCTTGCTTACAATCTGTCTAAAACTATTTGCAGCATTATGGAATTGAATCTGTGTGTTTATTAATTACTGAATATATTTCATGCATTAATTCTGAAGCTGAAAAAATATTTTATTCAATATAATTTCACTTTTTTTTTTTTTTTGTTTATGGCTCCATTGTTTGTAGGTTTTTTGTTTTTTTTTTTCAATTTATAATGTTTACTTTTGCATTGCCTACAGCTCACTGTCTGATATTGCTAAGAATATGATGACCTTATGTGCTATGTTGAGTAATACAAGCTTTAAAGGGACTATTGTCTAATAATTGGTAATTTAAATGATTACACAAAATTGTAGTTGTTTGACTGTGATTTAAAAAAAATTAATCCTGGAGATAAAATCTCCTAATATGCAAGAAAATTCACTGTTTTTATTTAATATGGTTTTTTGGGTGCCAATTATAAGGTTACCCACAATCATATATATATATATATATATTTATTTTAAAGACATTTATATATACTATGTTTAATGTTCTTTTTATAGATACAAGTATTTAAGCAAATGCTCTGTTTTATAATAAACAGTATTAAATAACTAAATAATAAATAATATATAAATAATAAATGTTATTTAATACTGTTTATTATAAAACAGAGCATTTGCTTAAATACTTGTATCTATAAAAAGAACGTTAAACATAATATATATATATATATATATATATATATATATATATATATATATATATATATATATAGTGTATTTAGGCAGCAATCTTTCATTTATACATGTTTCATTAAAGACGACAGACAAGGTACTGCAGTTAAGCTTTATATTTAATTTTTCTTGTGTTTAAACAAGTGTTTTCTTTTCTGAACACAGACTGTGTAGAACATTTGGACAGTTTCTACACACACTGTGTCCAGAAAGAAAGCACTTGTTCAAACACAACAAAAATGAAATAAAAAGCTTAATTTAAAAATTAAATAAAAAGCTTAATCTGTCATCTTCAATGAAACATTATGTGTGTGTGTGTGTGTGTGTGTGTGTCCGTGCGCATACATACACAGAAGTTCTGAAAAGTTTTTACCAGACCTTGAAAAATAATAAAAAAAATCTAGCAAACATAGTCAAATGCACCCACTAGAGTGTCAAAAGGATGTTTTTTCCTGTGACACATTTTTAACTACCTTCACTCTTCAGCAATGTTCATTGTTTTAAAAAGCAATGATTAGAATTCTAATAAAACCCAAACATATGATGATAGTGATTGGATACATCTTGTTTCTTGAGAATTGGCAAGAAAAATAATAAACCCTATTTATTTATATTATTTATTGGAATGGTTGGCAATTATCGATTAATTACCAACTGATTCAAACTTTATAAAATGGTAAGTAAGAATTCTCTTATAGTTGATTCACATATTTTAATCAATAAAAAATTGTTTTCACACTTCTTTCTTTACTAGCTTTAAAGCTGACCTATCAGGTGCCAATTAAGCTAGCTCCTGTAGAGGGCTCTTAATTGGGCCTTCAGCTTGTTCAGGAGTCACTAAGTTTTTGCATATTCTCAGCATTGGAAGCTCTCCTGGCTGCTGTTTGATCTGAGTTTTCATTTGCAAAGGACTTTCTTTTCCTCACTGCAACCTTGGCTCTTTCAATTGCAATATGATCCTCTGTTGATGGAGATTTCTTTTACTGAGGCATACTGCTGCTGTATGTGATAAGCAACAATAAACTACAGAAGAACTCAAAATTGATCACTGCATTTAAGTATTGCATTAATATTTATGCTTACCTTTTAAAAGTTCAATGATAATTCTTCTGCTGCTACTTAATTTAAAGAAAATTTGATGTACATAATTCTTTACTTTGTATACAAACAATTATTTTTATTTCATGGGTGACTTTTGCTGGATTTCGCAATTCATTTCAATTATTCTAAAATTTATTTCCAAGTTATAAAAATTGTTATCATACAAAAAAATTTGTTGCAAAAAATCACGTAAAAAAAAAAAATGCCAAAAGCAATTACAGTAATGAAAACTTGGGAATCCAAAATTTCATGAATGCAGATCTGGATCCAGCGCAGATTGTTTTTAATTTTTTCATGGAATCGGCCTGATTTCAAAATGGTATGATATATTGGGCTACAGCCTCTAGGAGTAAAATTGAAAAAGTGTGACACAATGACACACTGACATTTGCATTTATTATATAGATAAGTTGGTAAAAGATAAATACTGCACTGCATTAGTTTTCATTGTATTATTTTTACAATGATGTAAATATAAAATTATTCTTGTAAATAAAAAGTCTAATATATATTAATATTTTTGTCGTTAATTCTTAAGAACAATTAAAAAAAAGTCTAAATTCACTTTCATATGTTTAGGCTTTATTCCAATTCTAATCATTGTTTTTTTAAAACAATAAACATTGCCAAAGAGTGAAGGTAGTTAAAAAAAAGCAATGTCATAGGAAAACCCGTCTTCTTGAAACTGTCTTATTGTGGGCATGTAAGTCCATATTTGCCAAAAATCTCATGTTTAATCATTTGGTCAGATTTGGGGAAGTGGATTGGGCTGAAAAAATTCAAGGACCTTCTCATGTTAGGATATATATATATATATATATATATATATATACACACATGCATATTAGTATGGTTGTAGCCTAATAAAGTAAAAGTATTTATTCTCCACAACAAAATCTCACTTCTCTATTAATGAAATCGGTAAGACATTATACTGTGAACATTTGGGATCAAAATCCAGCTGTGTTCAGGTAGAGGGGACCTATCTGGTCAAATGCCTGTTTTGTGTCAACTTTAAAAGTCAAATTCACCAAAGTATATAAAAAATTCAATGACCTGCTTGTCTACACAATATAAACCTGGACTAATCTGATATATTGCCAAATTAGAGAAGGAATTGATTTTGATGATTGTCTATTTTCAAACCAATTCTTTTTAGCAGTTAATTATCAAGTTTTAATTTGATGGCTTGTCTAGAATGAGAAAATAATAAATCACTTTAATTCAAATAGGATCAGAGTTTATAATATAAATTAATGAATGATTAGATCTGGTTTAACCTTTCTGCACAAACAACTTTTTTTTATATTAATGATTACATGAGGTCGTCAATAAGCCTTACTCTCTAGATCCAATGTGTTTTTATATTAATGACTTCATTAAACCTGCAATAAGCTGTACTCTTTAGATCCAAAAGTGTTTTTATATTACTGAATTCATGAAGTTTTCAATAAGCCCCTACTCTTTAGATCCATTGGGTTTTTATATTAATGATTACATGAGCCATTCAATAAAGCCTACTCTTTAGATCCAATGTATTTTTATATTGAGTTCATGAGGTCTTTAATAAGACTTACTCTTTAGATTCAAAAGTGTTTTTATATTAATGACTTCATGAGAGCTGCAATAAGCCAAACTCTTTAGATCCAAAAGTGTTTTTATATTAATGAGTTCATGAGGTCTTCAATAAGCCCCCACTCTTTAGATCCAATGTGTTTTTATATTAACGAGTTCATGAGGTCTTCAATAAGCCATACTCTTTAGATTCGATATGTTTTTATATTAATGACTTCATTATGCTCTAATCTTTTGATCAAATCGTTTTTTTTTTGTTTTTTTTAGCACAAAGTACATTTTTTAGCGGTAGCAAAAGAATGTCCCACCAGCATTATTATTATATAACAACTAACTGGAATTATTTACACAAATGAACAATTTGTACAATAATGGAGATTATTAAAAGAGATGTTGAAAATGGAATAGCACTGAAATTTGAAGTAATACTGTTTGGAAAAATAAAAATCTATTTCTTCTCATTTGCAGCTATGATTAAAATAGTAGGGTTGACTAAACTCTCTAGCTTTGGAAGGACAACTCATAATTGCAAACAGTGAAGAAGGCAATAGGAAAATCCTCAACTACCGTTTCCCAAGAACAATCCTGTCAATTCACAGATAGTTAAACGTAATAGAAGATAGTAAAGTAATGGAAACTGAAGAAACATTATTGCCTATATCTAGAAGGAATATGGTTGAAAGAAACTTATAAAACATACTTTCTTGGAATGTATATATCACATTAGGATAAAAAGGGTTAAGGATACAAGTATAAAAGTAAACACTTATTTCAAATCCAGATTTTTCATTATAATTAAGAAATCAAATGCTTATAAAATCTATAATGATTCACAAGAACCAAGAACTAGCATGATTTTCTGACAATACTTTTCATTTTGAATTTGTAGGTAAAGTATAACCACATCTATAGTTTCAAAAGTATTGAATTATGAAAGAAATTAGTTGGGGGTGTCAGATACTATTACTCTAAACTAGTGGTTGCCAACCTGTTTTTACTTCATAGTGCGCTTGTAGAATAACTAAAACACTTGGGCACACTTTAAATTTTAATAAGGAAAAATTAGTCATGAAATTTGAAAATAGGAAAATGATAAATAAGTCTCCTGAAATAAGTGTTTATTTTTAAGACGTTACATTGTATATTTAAGGATGCTTGTGTGAAACTCATGCTTGATGTGCTTTGGAAATTTTTTGAATATTTGGCCTGATTTGTGATAAACACGCTCTCATTTCTTCAATAATTAAATTTAATATTTGATCTATTTTGGGATTTCTGTGAAATCTTCCCCCTCCTATCTGCATAAACTGCCTCTTATTGTGTAATCCTCTACCTCGAGTGACCCTCAGGCCTTGTACATGGTGAACCTCACTGTAAAAAAGAAAATTGCAATAAAATGTTCAATCCCTTGAGGAAGGCAAAAGGGAAAGGATTATTCCCTCCTTCTTAAAGATTAAGGAATTTAGCATCCAGTTTAAAATATCACTTGCTTCAGACATGTAAGCCATGTGCTTGGTGTGTCTAGCTTTTTAAAAAATAAAAAGACATTACATTGTATACTTAAGCTTGTAAAATAACTAAGACTCTGGGGTGGACTTTAAATTTTAATAGGGAGAAATTAGTCATGAAATTTGAAAATAGGAAAATGATAAATAAGTCTCCTGAAATAAGCATTTATTTTTAAAACATTACATTATATATTTAAGGATGCTTGCATGAAACCTGTGCTTGATATGCTTTGGAAATTTTTTGAATATTTGGCCTGATTTGTGATAAACAGGCTCTCATTTCTTCAATAATTAAATTTATGAAGAATCTACTATTTTTTAAATTTTTTTAGAGAGGCTGATAATGACTGATTTAAATCACTTGAGGAAGGCAAAATATATCCACCAAGTGCCAGTTGAAATTTAATGGATTATCCACTCTTTCTTAAAGATTAAGGAATTTGGCATCCAGTTTAAAATATCAAATGACAAAGATTTGACTTTGACATGGCAGCCATGTGCTTCATGTCTCTAGCTTTTTAAAAATAAAGATTTTTTGAAATATAAAAATAATTCAGAAATTACTCTTCTGTCTTCTGTTAACTTGGGTGTACGTGGCTACTTTTCAGGATGCATTAGTATGCCTGGGCCCACCAGTTAAGAAATGCTGTTCTGAATGTTAAGAAATAAGGTCATCGTCTTTAAATAATAAATGGGCTGATATATAAGAATAAGGAGACATGGTATAGTAATGTAATATCTACCCGGATTGAGGAATTGGGAGCCGAGTTCAAATTCCAATCAAGTTCGTTACATTCACTTACATGTTAATATCCTCTTCTCTCCCCAGCTGTGGGTAAATAGCAGGACAGATTGAGTTTTATAGTCTTAGATGGTAAACAGTCTCGAAAGAAAATTTTGAATTCAAAAAACTGTATGCAGCCCTGGTGAAGCACGTACTGTGCAGCTAAGGAAAGGATCATTCACATTGACTTGATGATCCTGATTACAATTGCTAAAAATTCTGCTGTAAAGAATTTGAAAAGCAAAAGATCAACAAAGAAATATTCTGTGTTAAAATATTGACTTGATATTCCATTCCACAAATGAGTGAAATTAGAATTTTATCAGCTATGCAAATTTTTTTTTTAAATTTCTATTATTCTGAATTTTTCCTTTTCTTCTTGTCTGATTTAATCATATAGAAAAATTCTATTCTTTTTTTTTTTTTATTAAAACTCACTGAAAGATAGTGTGTGTGAATTATTTGTGGATAGAAGCAACTGCTTTCGTTGTGCAAAATAAAATAATAAATCTTATTTTAACAGAATGGTATTCATTAAGAAATCCACACCCAAATGCTAATACTTTAAGTGAATGAAGCCTCAAACAGAATTGTTTGTAAGCAGCTTTTGTATTAAGACCCCACCCCCTACTTTGATATGACAATGAAAAATAAACAGAATCAATTCACTGAGAAAGAATTCAATAAGCAGTAATGAAATTAGCTTCTACACAAGAGATGATTGGTTGACCATTGTCAGTATTCCTTGACATGACACCATATGTGGCCATCAGGAACAAACACTTTCTCAATACAGATATTCAGCAAGAACACACCAGTAGATTTTTGGCAGCATGACAAATTCTTTTATGCAAGATTTATTTATTTAAAAAAAATTTTTTTTATTTCACTTGCATCTAAAGAAGTTGATTAATCAATGAAGTTTTTAAGATTAACTTATTTTTTTTAAATCACTTGTTATTTATATCTGATTAAAATGCAGAACAGTTTCATATCAGCTGTCGAGCTGATAAAGTCTCAGTGCTAGAAACAAGTACATTAAAATGGTCTTGAATTTATGTAAACAGATATTTCCAACACATGTTGCCTATCATATTTTTTTTATATACAATAATAAATCATTCCAGCAGATATGCACAATAGTTTCACACCTGAAGTTCAGTTGTACATTGCTATTACAAGTGAATAATGCATACAAGTTAAATGTAAAACTGTAAATACAGAGAACTGTACAGCTGTTTGGTTGTAGGTTTTTTTAATGACCTAAAATCTATATGACTCAGCTTATACCAACCACTTTAAACAAAAATTTCATATAAACAGATCCTGCAAAATGTCCATTTAAGTCTCAAAGATGAATTATTTGCAAGTTTTAGTCTGAAGAGATAATTTTTAAAGGCACAGTGTATATCTTCTAGAATGCAATGATTCTTATTCTGTATGCTATACTCATTCAGAATGTGGATGACTATGGCTCTCTACAACATCCTCTCCCTTATAGCACTGAGCAATTATTGCGTCCTTACTATTTTTATTACTTCAAACGTCATTTTTAGTGGATACCTGTCTTTGAGTAGATGCTCTGTTTATTTTAAACAGTATTTATTTTGTCTGCTAGCCTACCTACTCGAGAAAACTCGATAAAGAAAATGTGTCCCCAGTAGTAATCAAACCTGTCACTCCCTTTGCAGGAGGAACCATTGTCTAATCCAGCAGTCTTTGACTGCTCAGCTACGATGAACTTCACAATCGAGCAAAGTTCTATTTTGATTTTTTTCTTTTAAAGCAAATTGAGTCATTCAAATTTTCCTTTTCTTTGAAGCACAACCATCAGAAGGAGCTTGGGAGCCATAATGAAGGGCAATAAGTTCCCACAAGTACAAAACAAAGAAAAGAGAACAAATTCACAACAATCTAATATGGTGTACAACCAGGAACTGACCCCCGCCCACCTTATGTATGAGGCAAACAGTATTAATTGAAACAAGATTAATGGAGATTGTGTCATAACCATTATATATATATATATATATATATATATACACACACACATACACTCAGTATGCATATTTATTTTGTATATATATATATATATATATATATATATATATATATATATTATATATATATGTATGTATGTCCTGGCTTCAAGCAATTGGATATCTAGCCACACTGAGGATATATGTTTGCAGAAATCCAGTTGAGCTCTCTAGAGAAAGGTTTTTTTTAAAAAGCAACGGCTCCTACTGCTATTAAGCATTACACTTCAAGTAAATTGAACTGAGTTCTCTGGAATATTTCATATAGAGAAAAACGTTAAAATTCACTACCTTTCTGCCGTGCGATGATGGCCTAGAGGTAAGATATCTGACTGATGTCGGATTTTGATCCTGGCTTGATGCAATCAGATGTCTAGCCACACTGAGGAGCTGTGATACAGCAAAACAGTTTGTCTGTGAATGACTATATATATATATATATATATATATAGTAATTTATGCAACTGCAGAAATAAGAATAGATGTCCATTAAATGAAGCTTGTAAAACAGAAGCTATAATTTATAAAGCAGAAGTAACAGATAATAATGCCCAAAATAAAACGTACATAGGGTGTACGGAAGGTACTTTCAAATGTAGATAGTACAATGATAGGTCATCATTTAAACTAACAAATCTTAGGTACTCTACCAAACTAGCTAACCATGTGTGGAATTTAAAAGAAAGAAACAACAGGGATCTGTTTCTAAGGTGGAAAATTTTAAAAAAAGGCAAAGCCTTACAACAATCACAACAATGTTTGCAACCTCTGCCAATAGGAAAAAAATTAGCGATTATGACATTTCTGGATCCAAAGAACCTTTTAAAGCAGAAATCCAAAATCCTTGCTTACATATCAGAAAATTTTTCTTAAGTGCATATGAGGCTGAATAAAAAAAAATAATTCAACCCACCATTTACAATACACTTTCTTTTATTCTCTTCCTCCTTCTTCTTCACATCCTCCTCCTGCTCCCTTTCTATTACACCCAATTTCTTCTTCTTCTTCTTCAGATTCTCCTCCTCACTTTCTATTACACCCAACTTCTTCTTCCTCTTCCTCTTATCCTCCTCCTCCCTTTCTATTACACCCATCATCATGTGTTTGTTTATTTATTTTTGAAAATAATAATGTAGCATTTTTTAGTATTAAAAAAAAAAAAAAAAGCATTAGGTGGTCATTTGATAAAAATCTCCTGAGGATACTGTAAGGTTGAAACCAAGGTAGATGTTAAAAGATCTACATGTTATTTTTACTTTTGTTTTTTCACACGTGTATTGAGCACTTTTTAATACTACGATTTCCTGGTTTGATTCAACCATTAATCATTTATGTATTTTATATATATATATATATATATATATATATATATATATATACATACACACACATACATACATACACACACACACACACGCACAGACATTCAGTATGCATATTTATTATTATTAGTATACACACACACACACACACACACACATAAATATATATGCCACTCACATACATACACACACTCAAATATACACTACTGTTCAAGGTTTGAGGCCACCAATGGTATTTTTTTAAAAATCGCCATCAAAATAGTTGCTTTGTACTTTAAATAAGAGAAAATTATTACACATGGTTAAAAAAAAAGTGAAACATGATTTTTTATTAGAAATTTTATTATGACAAAAAAAAAAAGGATTTTATGATTAAATTTTGCTCTTGTCAAAATATCCTCCTTTAGCCTTGATTATTGCAGCACTAACCTTTGGCATTCGTTGCAAAACTTTCTCAAAGTATAAGTTTGATAATTGATTCCAGTCTTTTTCTTGGACCATAATGTTTCACTCTTATGCCAAGTTCATCCCATGCTAATTTTGGGAGTCCCTTCAAACTTTTGCACTGTAGTGTATATAACAATCAATCAATTGGCCCTATCTTCCACACCTTGATCTTTAAAAATATAGAATTAAATAAAATAACCATCTTCATTTGATCAGTTCTCTAACTTATGGGCAAATCATCTTTGTCCATAATCTGTCTCCCTTTCATATAAATAAGGTGACCCATAAGTTACTTTATTGTAATACTATTTTATAAACACAGTTCTATTTTTGCTCAAACACTGTTGTTTTTTCAGCTTTCATATACTAAAATAATTTAATTTTTAAATTCAGATATTTTTATTAATTTTTCCAATGTCTTATTTTGATTTTAACATTTTTTTTATTTTATAGTACGAGGGTAAAGCTGCTTTCAGGCCACCCCATATGGCAAGTGAATTTGTAATTTTTTTTTTCTGTGGTATCACTAACTTTTTATTGTACTAGAGTTATCTCCTATGCATTGTGTCTTTATTATAACAATGGTAAACTGTTCTAAGATGTTTACATAGCTAGGAAGTGAAAAGATGCTTCTAAAATGCAGAGTGCAACAGCAATAATAATTGGAAAAATATATTTTAAAAGCCATGTGTGAAAACTTAATAACAGTAAAGACTTAACAAAATATAATTTTTGACACCAGGCGTAAACTACTACTACTACTACTACTACTAACAATGATGATGATGATGATAAATAGAAAATGTAAATTTTATTGTTTTGAATGACTCATTGGAAGAGAAAAATTAGCCCCACCCCCTGGGAAGCTATTTTTTTTAGTTCTAATTATAAAAGCAGAAGCTTGTATTTTTTATAGTTTGCTAAAGAGAAGAGAGGGAAGCAGTTTTCGGCCTCTTTTAGGTTTGGTCAGAGATATTGTGTGTGTGTGTGTGTGTGTGTGTGTGAGAGATAGAAAAAGAGTTCATGAGAATTTTTCAAGGTTAGATGAATGTAGTTTAGGGAGGAAGTTGTTTCTGTTAATGACAGAAGAAAACAGAAGCATAATAAGCCATTTCAGGAACAGTGAAATATAAAGACAGCCTACTTTTAACTTTTCCTCTATCACTTGGCGGACAGCATATAACAAATGTATGTAACTTTTTAATGTGATAGAAAGCGTCTTCTATGAATGGCAATTTTGAAACATTACTTAGCATTGTTGATGCTAAAATAGTTTTTCAGATCATCATTAATTTATTTGGTAATGTTTAACCTATGTGCCTAAAAAAAAAAAAAAATCCTTGTAACAAAAGTATGGTTATTCCCTTGACACCGCTATTAATATATACACCTTTGGCAATGTTTATTGTTTTTAAAAAGCAATAATTAAAATTTTAATAAAACCCACAAATATGAAAGTGGATTCATACATTTTCTTTATTCTGAAAATTGACAAGAAAAGTATTAAGCACTATTTATTAGATTGAATAAAAAACTTGTTTTTATTGTTATTTATAAAATGGTAAATAATAAATATTGCATTGTAGTTGGTTTACATATTTTGATAATTTGTTAATTTTTTTAGACAGTGTAACCCGGATATAAGAGAGTTGTCGGGACCGGAGAGGAAGTCTCTTATATCCGGGTTGCTCTTATATCCGGGTTTGGTCTATTTTGTTTAGGTAAGTATGGCTCTAATTTTGGGACCATATAAAATCTCTCTTATATCCGGGTTTCTCTTATATCCGGGTTACACTGTATATATTTTTTTATACATTTTTTAATAAAAAGATTTCTTTTCAAATTTAAGGTAAATAAATCGTTATAAAAGGAAAATAATAAATAACACATTGTATTTAGTTCACATATTTTTATAATCATGTAAATAAACATTGCTGAGAGAATCAAAAGTGTATACAGTAATAGTGGTGTCAAAGGAATAACCATCCTTTTGACACACGTTTTTTTGGAGGGGAGGCACAAAGTTTAAACATTGCCAATATTTTTATATTTACAAGATTAGAAAAAATATATTAACTATAATTAAATATTTATTATTTACTGTATTGTAAAGAAATAAATATGAAATTTTTTTATTTATAAAAATGTTTGTGAAGAAGAAAATTAAAGTAAACACATAATGCTGAGTAAGTAATTATAAATATATTTACAAGATTAGAAAAAATATATTAACTATAATTAAATATTTATTATTTACTGTATTGTAAAGAAATAAATATGAAATTTTTTTATTTATAAAAATGTTTGTGAAGAAGAAAATTAAAGTAAACACATAATGCTGAGTAAGTAATTATAAATATATTTACAAGATTAGAAAAAATATATTAACTATAATTAAATATTTATTATTTACTGTATTGTAAAGAAATAAATATGAAATTTTTTTATTTATAAAAATGTTTGTGAAGAAGAAAATTAAAGTAAACACATAATGCTGAGTAAGTAATTATAAATATATTTACAAGATTAGAAAAAATATATTAACTATAATTAAATATTTATTATTTACTGTATTGTAAAGAAATAAATATGAAATTTTTTTATTTATAAAAATGTTTGTGAAGAAGAAAATTAAAGTAAACACATAATGCTGAGTAAGTAATTATAAATATAAAAAAAATACATTTTCCTGTCTTTTGCTCTCATCACTAAAATAGATTGAAAGCACCTCTTTCTCTTATGTATCTGGATAATTTTAAAGGCTTTTAGAAATTTTTAAATAAAAAGATTTCTTTTCATATTTGTTTCTTTATGAAATGGTAAATAAACTGTACTAGGTTCACATATTTTTATAATTTTGTAAATGAACATTGCCAAAGGATTCAAAAGTGCATACAGTAATAGCAAGAAATAACCGTCCTTTTGGAAGATCCTTTTTCTTACAGACACAAAGCTTAAACATTGCCTTTTTTTTTCTTTTGCTATGTGGGTAAAATTTACAATAAACAAAGTTTATAATTTAAAAAGGATCTATGCTAATGTGAATGGGCATTGTACAATGGTTAATGGCAGTACATAGCAAAGAATCAAGCAGACCATTGTCATTTCTAGGTTGGTTATTAAAAGAACAGGTATAGTGATTTGTATTCATTCATTAAAATTAATCCTAAGATAATTAGAGAGATTAATTAAGACCCTAAATGTCAAAAAACAAACATAATTAATGCTGAATGGACATTCTGGTAAAAATATACTATTGTTTTTTAGTGTTGGTTCTTTAACCCATTCAATTTGACATATATATATATATATATATATATATATATATATATATATATATATATATATATATATATATATAAAGTGAACATAGAAGTCAACACTTAGAGGCGACAGTCTGTTTCATGCTAGATGCAATCGTCAGGCAACTAGTGCTGTTATTTTTCTCGGCTATTTATATATAAGGGTCAGTGGTGCAGAATATAAATAGCCGAGAAAAATAACAGCACTAGTTGCCTGACGATTGCATCTAGCATGAAACAGACTGTCGCCTCTAAGTGTTGACTTCTATGTTCACCTTTATATTTACACACGCTCTATCTCTGATATTGAGCACTTTATCCCATAAATATATCACACTTTAAGACTATATTTCTTCATATATATATATATATATATATATATATATATATATATATATATATATATATATATATGTATGTATGTATGTATGTATGTATATGTAGAGAGAGAGAAAAAGAGAGAGGGGGGGGATTATGAATTGGGGGCAAATACAGATCAAATAAAGATTGGAATCCAAAAGAATGATAGGATAAGGAACAAATAGGAAACATCTATAAATTTAACATATTTTGCTTTAACACTTCATTATGAGAAAGGCAGATTGAAAGGGTTAAAGAACCAACATCAAAAAAGAAATAGTGTGTGTGTGTGTGTGTGTGTGTGTGTGTGTGTGTGTGTGTGTGTGTACGCACACACACTAATACATAAGGACATATAGGAAAATAATATATAAATTTTTATATATCAAGAACACTTGTTATAGCTTTTCCCTAATATATATGAGATAACAATATATATTTTTATATATCAAGAACTGTATTGGGGAAACTCTATGACAAAGTGGAAAAGTTTACTTGTGGTGTATTTCCCCCTTCAGGACTTTATCCGTTGAAGTCCTGAAGGATGAAACGCATCACAAATAAACTTTTTCCACTTTGTCATATATGTTGTATTTTGTACCCAAGAATTTTGAATTTGCCAGTAAGTCTTCTGAAGAGTGGGTGTAATCTTGCAAAACATAGAGACAGGCATAAGATATGAGCGCACACACACACATATATATATATATATATATATATATACACACACACTAAAAAACCCAGCAATGTTGGTGTGACCAACAGACAAATTGACAGACAACCTAATACCTTAGACAAGTAAAAAAAATCCCGAACAAGAAAAGAAAAAAGACCAAAAGGTAAACACCAACCTATAAAGTAAATTAAAGTGTTCAATGCCTAGACTATCTAAACAGAACAAAATACGATACCTAAATTCAACAATCAATGAATTGCAGTTTGAGTCACTACTTAAGTTCATGCTCTCGTGATCTTCAGCCAATTAGAACACACACACATACATGCATACATACATACACACACACATACATACATACATACACACACACAAATCGGGGTAAAATATTCCATACATGATAAAATATTATGTCTTTCTTAGTGAGTATATCCTCAAATAACATAAATGAGAAAGAAAAATAGTTATAGAAATACTTTTCAACACAATCTTCTTCCTTGCTATTAACTTTAGTCGTTAATATTTATCACATACGAGATGAAACATTATATAGTGAAATTTTCAGATCAAAATTCAACCAATAATTCTATGTTTGGCTACAGGTTTATTGATTCTCCTATATATGCTAACTATATTCTTATTTAAATAAACTAATAATATTAATCTATTTTTTTTCTTAAACAATTCAAAAACAAAATCATAGCTTTTAATCTGTTTGCATAATTTATAATTTTAGATAATCATGTGGCATTGCTGATTCTTGACTGGGATTCCATGAAGTTTTTCTTTTGGTTCCGTAAGAAATATAAAAAAAAAAAACAACTTTCATGGAATTCTTTTCTTTTTTATTGCATTATCTAAATTTGGTAAAAAGTTTAACATTCTCCCAGTTTCTTATTTTCTGAATGCTTTGGGCTTGTGTTTTCAATTTGGTTGTTGTAGCAAATATCACAAGATGAGAAAATGTGTATGAATAGATCGGGGTAAAAATAATCATGATAATTCCCTTATCTCAGAAATTCATTCAGAAATTTATCTGCAACTTCATTGGAAACTCATTCTTTATCGTTTATATGCATACATAATTCGCACAAGTTTGCACAGATCACCAAGAAAACAAACAATGGTAAAAATCAATAGCAAAAATTTCAAACTAATATTTTATTCTTACTGCAACTGCCAATATGGAGTCCATCTGTTAAGTCTCTTTATTGATCCAAAAGATTTAGTTTTTATTTGAAATTTCCTGCACTTCCGACAGCTCCATGTGAGACAATTTGAGCTAAAAGAACAAGTAAGGTGGGACAAGCAGCCATGCTGAATTCTTACTGCCATTGACCTCATTCAGTCATTATTTATTTTTTCTTTAAATAGGGAGACCAACAACTTTGCATGCCCTTGTGACAGGGATTATTTTAATTTCAAACGCCTATGAGAAAACAAAGACGCACATAGCAGACATTCTTTCCTTTGTCACCATCTCAGCTGCTCAACTCTCTATCAAGTTTGAAAAGATTATAACTAACAAGCAGTTCAATACATTCCACGTAAGTCAAGAGAGAGCAATTAGCCTTCTTTCTTTTTTTTTTAAAACTTCAGCCCTCTGCAGTGCAACTACATATTTCCAGCCTTCTCCTATCTGCCTCTAATATTAAATGCGTATTATTGTTATTGGTGTAACTATTTTAATCAGAATCAAATGACAGTTTCTGCTGAAGTGTTTTTCATGCCATTTTTAAGTGAATAACACTGAGGGCCCAGATTATGTTTTCCCAATTTTTGAGATCATATTTGACCTTTATCACTCTGTATGTGACTTCATTTGCTGCACAAATTTCATAGTTGTGTTGTCATATCCTGCTATGGTAACAAAAAACAACTTGAGTTAAATTAACAATAAGGTGACTGCAATTGCAAGGCCTTGAAAAAGAATACAGTGGAAAGGAAAGAAATATTAATAATGCAAAATGTTAAAGCTTAAACGTTTCATCAGGAAAAGAATTGCAAGCAAAAGCAAGAAATAAATAATATAAGAGTGAATTAATAAGTCCAGATCCTGACAAACTATGTTGAATTTTTATCTTCACTGCATCTTAGATTATTAAACCCTTTTTGCCTTATATTTTGAAAACTAATCAAGGGATTAATGGAAATATTTGCATGATTAATAGACAGGATACTTTACATAAAAGACATAAATTATAATTGACTCAATATCACTCTTTCAATATGTCAACAGTTTTATCAATTTTATTGGCTTTTGTAAATTCTGCATTATAGATCACTTAATTTTTCCCTATTTTTCAAAAACTAATCAAGGGATTCATAAAAAATATTTGCTCTATTAATAGGCAGGATATTTCACATAAAAGGCATAAATTATAATAACGACTTAATTTTTCCTTATTTTTACAAAGCTAATCAAGAGATTCACAAAAAATATTTGCATGATTACCAAGCAGGATATAATTCACTAAATGTCATTCTGATGATGTGTTAACACTAACAGTTTTATTAATTTTACCAGATTTTCCAATTAGCCAGTTTACCTAAACTTCAAGAAGCATTCTGCTCTCATTAAAAATTATAATTAGGAAACATGTGCAAAGATTACAAAAACAAATGCTTTTGAAGAAAAAATTGAAAACAGTTTCATTGTAATTACAAAGAAGTTATAACGAGAATATGATTGTGAAATGTATGCTCCTTATTCTGAAAGTAATTTTAGAAATTCTTCATCCACTGATTTTTGAACTGTTGTATTTCTTCATGACTGCATTCCAAAATTCAACTTTGCTGATAAACTGCTGTTCAGAATGCTTGACAATCTTTCAATCAGGTTAAGATTGGATGAGACCAATTTTTATTCTGATATTCATTAGTTTTCTTTGCCAAAATCATCTTTCTGAAATTGTTTGGCTTCTTCTTGAACTATGGCTCCATGTATATCTTCAAAAGAAAAAGAAAATAATGTATATCCAAGATGTCATCTTAAAACAATCTGGTACTTGCCATGAGTTCACCACTTCAACCAATAACCCCATCCGAAAACATCACATCACCTTCACCTTGTTCACGTCTCAACCTGTGATGGTAGTTTCTATCAGTAAGCCACACAGTCTTTGTTTCATCTATTTAGCCCACTGAGATTAAGACAGCACTCATTGATGAAAAGAATGCTTGAAAAATCCTTCCTGCTCCTTTCATTTAATTTTCCTTATATTTTTTTAAAGAAAACCTAGTGATTAGTTTCAAATGCATTACCAATTAACATCTTGTTTCTTTTAACACTTCCTTAATGTTACAAGACCCAAAAGTTACCAAACCTGACAAAGATTTTTATAACTTCTTTCTTGACACAGGACACATCATCACCCTCAATTGCTTACTCCGCTTGTTGCAGACTGCACATCAAGATGAGATATTATTCACATGTTAATTTTATGAGCCTTCTCTTTCATGTTTGCTCAAGGCATACTGTAAGAGAGTGTTTGAAGATTTTCTTGCAGTAGGTTGCCAATTCTTTCTGCACTAGACTGCCAACCAAGGCTATAGAACCCAGTCTGTCTTGCTGGAGTGAGAAGAGATGGATTCTTACCTTTCCCAAGGGCATTTGCATGTAAGTGAATGTAACAGACTTGACTGGAATTTGAACTCTACTCCCTGATTTCTCACTCTGAGCTGATATCTATTACATTTAAAGTGAAAGTGACTGAAGCCAAGATGCCAGGTCAGGACCAATAACATTACAGATTCTTTTTTGGAATTTATATTTACTAGGATTAATGAGGTTATGTCCTTTTTTAGAAAATTTACTTGCAAATAATCCTGGAAGAATGAGCCAAAGATAGCGCTATGTCTTCATGCAGACTTCTCAAAGAGAAAAGAAGCAAAAAATATATTGACAACTTGGTGCCAAGAATGCACAACTACAGAATGCATGGAATATCAAACCATTAAAAAAATATTAAATTTATGAACTTAACATTTGTTTTATTTTTCATTCTTTCTTTAATTTTAGAATCTAAAATGAGTTAAAATATCATTTTTATAGTTTTTGTCTGTAATTAAAACAAAAATAAGCATAAAAATTACACTTTAAAAAAAATGAATTTTCTCTTTATTTTTTTGTTTCCTTGTTTGATGTTCATGTAACTCTTTCCCGCTACTTAAGGGTTAAATAATGAATAAAACATAGAAGGTCATGTGAAAGGAAAAATCTTCCATCAGGATTAAATCAGCATTTTAAGAGATTGAGCTATGCAATAATTCTTTCAGCCTGAAGAGATACTTTTATTGAAACAGATGCAGAAATTTCTTGTTTTATAAGATCATGAATTTTACAACTTATTCGAAAGACAAATATGTAAAATAAAACCAATTTACACTATGTCAGCAAATAATGAAAGAACGTCTAAAGAGAACTTGGTGAACAGAAACAAAATGAGAATGATCTACGTAAATGTTTTAAAGCAAAAGAAAATTCTAAACTGCTATATGAAACATAGCAACTAACTTTGCTAAAATTTTTCAAATTAAGGATTGACGAAGAATTGTAATTGTAATTAAAACTGAATGAAGCTTACAGCCACATCATGTTGAAACAATGATTCCCATATGATCATCGTAGGTAAGCAACATCAAGCCTGGTCAGTACCTAGATAGGTGACCATTTGTGAATATCAGGTGCTATAAGCTTGGATATGCAGGTGGTGTAATTGAAAATGGCTTGGAATTGGAAATAGGAGAGCCAAGTTCCAATCCCATTGTGTGCAAATACCCTTGTGGGAAGTATGAATCCATGTCTTCTTCACTCAGCTATGGATTAATTAGTAAAACTTGTATCCCTAAACCATTATTATCTAAAAAAAATAATTAAAAAAAAATATTCTTAGAATCTAAAAATATTTTCTGGCTTTAAATAACCTGCAACAGGTTGATAGAACGTAGAAAATGGATATATGAATCAATAAATGAAAGCTGAATGAACTGTTAGAATCTGTCTATATTTCTGAGATGAGGTATTATGTACACTATTTACATTATTCGGACTATTGTCCTCATCTTTGATGCCATATTTATCACAACGTTTCGGCTGTTGTATGCTCCTGCCTTCTTCAGGTGGTTGTAATGTCAAACTGAACCCTTTATTTTGCTCACTGCGGTAGACTGTTCTAATTCAACGTGCCATGTGTAATAACTGACATCCATTAAACATGGCATGTGGAACTAGAACAGTCTACTCCAGTGAGCAAAATAAAGGGTTCAGTTTGACATTCCAACCACCTGAAGAAGGCCGGAGTGTACAACGGCCGAAAAGTTGTAATAAATATGGTGACAAAAATGAGGACAATAGTCCAAATAATGTAAATAGTGAACTGTTAGAAGTATGATAAAGTTTTTTTATTTTATTGTTTTTGATATTAATTGATAATAATCAAAATATGTAAACAATATTATTTTGCAAACAGAAATAACACAAAGGAGATTGAAATGAATTTGAAAAACTGAATAAAACTAGAAAAACTAAATAAATTTATATTTTAGATTTGGAATATATGCAAAAATAATTAGTGATTATTTGAGCATTACTCAAGATTAAATTAAAAAAAAAATACTAAAAATCTGATATTACCATCAATTCCTAAATAGAACAAAACTCCTATAGGTTGACTTTGACTGGAAATTTAGTTTCAAAAGTTTAAATATTTTTTTTTAACATTTCCCTCATTCTTTGAAACAATATTTTGGTGGTAAAGTATCATGTCAAAGAGAAAAATTAAAATCTATTTGTCGAAAGAACTTATTTTAATCATCATTACAATTTTCAAAACCAAAAATTCTTGAAGTAATTCTATCAAAAGGAAATGTGAAATAAATAAAAAGTAAACATTTTTAAAAAAGACATGGTTTTCAAAAAATAATCTAAAAAGATTCGAATTAAGAAAGCAGAAAAATATCACTCTACAAGCAGAATGAATGAGTCACGGTTTTGTAAAAGATGGTACAAAGCAAAAATAATAAATAAAAAAAATATAAAAATTACAAGTATACTTAATGTATGTTCAAGACAATGCTAGCTCCATCTGAGAACTTTGAAAACATGTATATACAGGTTGAGTAAGATAAATAACAGAATATAGTCTATATGTCTGGCTCTCTTGACAATATTTGTATTTATTTAAAACTTAGGAGGATATGAGAAAAATTAATTGAAATAAAACTAGTTTGAGTTGGTCAGTGCATTTTAAAGTACACTAACACAAATTAGTTGTAAACATTCATCATCATCGATGACCAGGTATATTTACCTGGCCTCCCCACCAAGGCTGGATGTGGCACAAGGTCATTTTAACATGAGGGGCACCATATGCATACTTATGCATATGGGCCAAGGACAAAAATTGGTTTTTGCCCAGACTCTATTGGCATCAGTTTGACCAGGTGTGATCATAGGGTAACTGTGCAGCTGATCACCCAACCAGTTCCCTCCTCTATATATTTGGTTGAATGCCTGTCAGGTATTCATTCATACATAACATGTCTTTGAAAAGTAAACCTCATGGAGACTATATTTTCCCAGGTCAAACCAGAGTTCATGTCCGCCATCTTGAAGGCTCATCTTGATTACAGGCTTGAGGCTACTGATTCCATCAGGGGAACACATGGCCATGGCCACTAACTTTGGTCTAGTAATCCATCTGTCTAGTGAGGCAGCATCATCACCATACTGGCTGCATATGTAAATATGAAGTCTAGTTTATCCCACTGTACTAGATGGCTGTTCCCCCTTAAAAAAACTTCATCTCTCCTTTGACAGGTCTTGTCTTTAAAATCCTGGTGGCTGTCTATACACCTTCCTTGCCGGAAACAGCAGAGGGGGTTATTCATCAATAATTTGACCATGTGGCAGGTTGTACTGGGTTAAATAGTATCAATCAGAGTGGCCTGATATGTGTCACAGCCCACTAATATATACAGCCCCACATGTCACATTTCAGGAAAATTTCTACGAGGTTAGATTTTCCAAGAGGGAAAGAAAATGTTGATACTAGAACAGCCAAATGCAACATATTTGTTAACCATTTTTGTTAAACAAAATATTGCAACAAACTTTATAATTTAATCTTTAAATGAACTATAGAGGTAGAAAATTTACCTAATAGCATTTGCAAAACGGGCCATATATGCAATTGGAAATCATAAAAGCAAGGTAACTCATAGTTGTTTCTAATTTGTGGATTAGTAAAAGAAAAAAGAAAATAAGGTGTAAACATGCATTTTAGTGTTGAAAACATATCTAGGGAATTGAAATAACATTTGATAAATTCTACGTAATTGTATGCTGTTAATTTACATTCTAAGAATTCAATTTTTAAAGTTATCGCCCTTTTAGATTAGCAATTTTCTAAGCAGCCATTCACATTTTTTTTTGTTTACATTACATCAACCTGTTAGAATTCAGTGTGTTATATGACATGTGGGGCCTGTATAATACTAGTTGGCCATGAATGTGTGGGTGTCTTTCTACACACTTTTATTTATACTTTTATATATATAATTTTATTTATATACTTTTATATTTATACTTTTATTTATACTGGATGTTGGAGTAAACAGATCATCATCATATATGCCAATTATTGTTATGATGATGTTATAAGCATTACTTTCATTTAATCTTTTTTGATATTGACATTTATAAATTTTGGTTCTATTGTGAATAAATGCAATCACTGCTTGTTGGATGATTACTAAATATGTCTTACTGAATAGATCAATATTTTAACATGCCAATGATTATATAGATTACATTGTAAGAAATGGTAATAGTGAGATTAGCCATTTCCTTCTAAAGAAACATTTTGATATTTATTTATCAAATATTTAAGGTTACTGTCAGTTGAAATTAATAAAATCTTTCTCGTAAACAGTTTTTCAAGAGAATATTTTTCTCATATCCACTAACCGTTATCACTCTTTCTAGTACTAATAGGAGTTTCCTTCCAAACCTTTTGTTTTTGGTAATGCAGAATGTCAACATGTTGATTATATTTTCCCTTCTAGTTACATGTACTATACATTTCAGTTGTGGTTGCTCCTGGAAGTCTTTAAGTGAAGTGGTTTTTGTTAATTGATAAACCTTTTCTTTTTGTGATTCTGAAGCACCAGTTGTAGAGTCTTATCTTCTTTCAGACCGAAAAGATTAATTCACTTGAAATTATTTTTACTGTACATACTTGTGTATAAGTCTACTTAATGTATAGTGTAAACCCTGAATCTTTTTTATGACAAACTTAATTTTTTTTTTATATAGCTTGTGTAGAATGTGACCCTGCTTCTGAGCATTACTAGTACACCTACCATAGTCAAATATTGCAGTACGAGGCATCGTCCTGAACATATTTTATAGAAAATAAAGTGTCTTTTTTGTTTCATAAATAATTTATTCCTTGTATAGTTAATAAATGTTCAGTAAAAAAAAAAAAACTATTTTCTTTGGTGTACCATGAATAATTTGTTCCTGTATCATGTACGATAATACTTTGTGTATAATTTATATATGAATAGTGGGATAGGCTTTTATAATGCTTCTCAATTTTGTTCATTCCTATTGATAATATTACTGTACAGGAAGCTACTTGAATTAAAATTAATTTGGTATTTCACTCTGTGCATTCATCATTTACCGTATATTGCAGTGCACCTTGTTAAAATGTTTTAATATGTAACAGAGAATTATAAGATAATACCATATACGGTCTCTCTCTCTCTCTCTCTCTACACACACACACACACACACACAGTGCGATGGGTAAATTGTCGCGATTATATATATTTTTAATTTCGTGCATGTACATTGTTTGTTTTTGTCGACTGCACATTATATAGTAGGGTGAATTGGGCACCATCTGTGAAAAAAAACCCACCATGATGCAATTCACTCCACCAGAAATTTGGAAACGGCCTGCTGTACTGCTTGGCATTCATGCCAGAAGATCCAATACAAACACTGGAGAGTGTTTTGGTGTCAATCTGAGGACAATCCAGAGAAATTTGGAAAGAGTTGAAAGAGTCTAATAGTGATTACGAAGGTATGACAGCTTAGAAAATTCATGCTGATCATTCTGATAAGAACACCTGAATTTATTGGTAAGGGTCTCAGACTTAACATGATGGCCTACATCAAGTGCCTTGAGGAGATAGTGCTTCCCTGGATCAAGAGGGTGGCTGCTGGAAGAATATGTCTGGCAATAGGATTCTGCACCATGCCACACAAACAGTAGAACTACGTCATGGCTGCCAGACAATTTCTGCAACCATATCACCACTGCTTACATCTGGCAACCTAATTCCCCAGACTGCAAGACTCTTGATTATTATGTGTGGGCACAGTTGAGCAAGAGACCAACAAAGCTCTTTGTAACACCAAAGTTGAACTGAAGGCAAGGATTATGGCAGCATTCACCAACTTAAGGAGACTGTCCAGCAGATTTGCAGGAGATTCTGAAGTCTTCTGGAGGCAGTGGTTGAAGCCAATGGCAATTTTATTGAATAAATTTACTCTCTAGTATTTCAAGGTGTTTTGGTGTCATTTTGTTAAATTTATCTCTTAAAATGAGATGTCATTGTTATTTTCTTTTTTGCATAATTTAGATGACAATTTATCCATTGCACCCTGTACATCATCCTCAACATTTATTCATTTAGTGCCATTGTGCCATTGTGATCACCATTCCCCTCCATCTCTCTCTGTCTGATGCTGCCCTTGTAGCCTCAGCCACCATTATTCCAGTCCATCTCTTAATATTATCAAACCAATAACATGAGTTATGCCTTGTACCACTTCCCTTTTACTGAAGCCACATAATACATCAGAAGTAACAGAGATTCTTAAGTGCCATCTACTCTCTCAATACGTACCTTGCTCTGATGGTATTTTAAAATAACTGAAAAAAATTAGTGATTTGAAAAGTTTTTAATTTATATTGAGTTTAAAGTAAGACAAAAACTTTGGAAATTTAAAATTTTTTGTTTTAAATTCCGTGTAAAATATCTTCACAACTTTGTCAATTGAGGAAAATCGAAGTTAAAATGAGAGGTTTTGTGATATGAAGTTTTAAAATTCCACAGAGTTTATGATTTGAAGAACTCAATTTTTGGTCCAAATTGGAGTTTTGGCTAGAATTTGACTTATAGCCTGAATCAGAGTTAAAGTGATGTTTTGAAGTTCCATGGAGGAATTCAAAGTTTTTTCTTCAAAATTATCAATGCCGTTTTCTAAGCTGGACCAAAGGTCTCTTTAATTTTGGGCCAAGGCCAAATTAGTTCCCTGCAGGAGCTAGCTTAAAAGATTGCACAGAGCGTGACTTTTAAGATGGTATTATAATAATAGTTTATTCATGAAAGAATAAAGTTATCATATATAGGATAATCAATAAACCAGTAGTGATGGAATGTTGAATGTTGAACTGAAATTCACTGTATAACATTTGATCTTATATGATTTTAATCACTATTGATTTAAGTGTATTTACAAAGAAGGAAATTATGTTAAAAGATATTTATCTTTTAACATTTATTTTATATTTTTTTATCATTTATCAAGACTTATCTATCTCAATTTGTCCACATCTATCCATTTATCTTGGTCTTATCATATAAGTATTCTTATATCTATCTATTTCAGTCTGTTCATCCATCTCCCTCTCTATTTCCATCTGTTCATCTCTCTACCTATCTATTTCTTATTACTTAAACTTTATATATAGTAGACACACATGCTTGAGTAGACATCCCTGTAATTTGCATATTGTAAATATATACCTACCAGTCTGTACATTTGAGAGTTTTAAAGAACTCTTGAATATGCAGACTGGTAGATGTAAATTTACATTGTTTAAAAAGTGGGGATATCTACTCAAACTAATGTATCTACTAAATATAATGTTTAAGCAATGAGAAATAATGTTGTGTTATAAATAAAATCCATTTATTTCCTATATGGGCTATATTCCTTGGTTTCGCCAGTCTACACCGTCATAGTTAAAGCCTTCCATGCCATGTACACAGTGTCGACTCATCCACATTCCCTTTGTATTCCATTGGTAAGGAGGAAGTTCCACTCAGACAATTTCTTCCAAAGAACTTTTTCTTTGTGGGACAGACTTCTGAGAAAATGCATCCCTGGTCATAATGATCTTAACCACTTTAAGTCTAGAGTCAAACTTTGTCTAATTTAGATATCCTTATAATATGCACTTTTTTATTTCCTCTTTTTATTTGCTTACAACGACCTCATTCAGTAAGCCTCTACCTTGAGTGTCTCTTGTGCTTTGCACTGGGTGAACAATAGTAAAAAAAATATATGAAAGAGAGAAAGATAGTGATAAACAGTGTGGATATAGAAATCAATACTGCATGGGGACTGGCAGTTTCATATTTTAAGTAATCATCAGAATGTGATTTTTTATCAGATATTGTATCTCTATACAGAATGCACTATTCTTGAGGTTTAGCACGATTCTCCTATAAATATGTCAACTTTTAAAAGAATTACACAGCACAGAGAAATAAGGAGGTACCAAGAATTTCTTAACCTGACCAAGAAAGAATTTAAAAATAAATTCTGATTCGTTAGATTTTGGGAAGTGGGTTGGGTTCAGATCTTTTCAGCACATCCACATATAATTGCGTAATTTTTTTTTAACACAGTGTCAATTTATCACTACCTTCATGTTCCATTGGTAAAGAACTGTTTCTTTGTGGGACAGACTCCCGAGAGGATCCCTCCCTGGTCATAATGATCTTAACCACTCATGGGTCAACTTGGATATCCTCATAATATATTACTTTCTCCTTACAACAAGCTCATTCACTAATCGTCTACCTTGAGTGGCTCTTGAGCTTAGTATTTGGTGAATAACAGTATAAAACAAAAAAAATTAAATATATGAGAGAAAGATAGTGATAAACAAAGTGGACATAGAAATCAATACTAGCAGTTTCACACTTCAAGTGATCATCAGAATGTTATTTTTTTTCCAGACATTTTGCCTATATACAGAATATACTTTCCCTGATACTGAGCACTATTCTGCCATAAATATATCAACTTTTAAAACAATTACACAAATGCATTAAAAATTTTCTTGACCTGACTAGGAAAGGATTTTAAAATAAATTCTGATGTTTGGTTAGAGTTTGAGAAGTGGGTTGGATTGACATCTTTTCAGCACCTCCACATGTAATTATTTTTTGTGCATGCCAAGAGCATGGCAAATTATTTTTGCTTTGTTTTTTTTTTTGTTTTTAAATACTATTTTTTCTCAATATTTTAAAAATCTACATATATTTTAATATAAATGATTTTATAAAAGTCATTATTCTCAATATGAAACCCACAAAGAAATAAGTAGATAAATTAAGATGACTTGGCTACAATGTAGTTACTGGTTGTTAACATCAAATTAACATTTCTTCCTTTGGAGTTGCATTCATTTAATAGATTACTCTTGACTTCAATCAAGAAAGAAAGGAATTAATGCAGCCAGGTTGAACAAGCTAAGATATCCAGCCAACCACTTAATTCATTTTCAAAAAGCTGTCAAATTTAATTTCACTATTGCAATAAGCAAGTGAAAATTCCGCATTTTTGTTTTTTGACACTTTGTCTTGAATTTTCCAAAGGTATTGTAATGGTCATATAATTATGGAATTATCTAAAATGAGTCACCTGACTGGTTACCAAGGAAAAGCCAATGGTGGGATGTGGGAAGAAAAAGAACAAGGGAGAGTCGGGTGGATAATTAAAATATCCCTGCTTGCAGCCAGCCGTTTTCTCTTGACAAATCCTAACCTTTTTATTGATCTTAATTTACAATGTGATACCTTGCTTCCTTAAGCCTTCCTCTTCTCCAGTAGTTACGTTAACTTTGTAGTCTTGCTTTCACTACTTGACGAGCATTCCGAATTAAAGCTTGAAGCTATTTTAGAACAGAGGCAATGAATTTCAATACAGCCACCAATTAGGTTTAGGATCACAAGCATTTCTCGTTCAAAACCAAAAACATTCACATACAAAGAGTATAAATAAAAAGAAAATCATTGTCAATCAAATAGTAATAAGTAATTAATAATACAAATTACTAATAGGTAAGTTGATTGATTGATTGATTTGTTTAACGGCATATCAACTCCTCCATGGGTCATTTAATGCTGAAAATTAATTTTCATGGAAGCTTTGAAGTAATAAAAATATGATGCAAGTTATTCTGCTTTCACAATTGAATACATGGTAGATGATACTCAGCTTTCGTACATATACATATTTATGTGGACATAATTACTAGAGGTGGTAATATGTATGTTTTATGTTGTAGTTTTGTTGAACTTTTATTTTGGAATACAATTTAAGAAATTGTAGGATATTATATGGATTAATGTTATAAAAGCGTTTTTTCATATTGGTTGTTTGGTTGGTTTTGTTTAGTGGCATATGAATACCTCTATGGGTTATTTAAGGCCAAAATCAAAATAATCAAAACACAATATTATGGCTTCAATGAAATATATTTTGAAAGTATACAATTGTATACTTCCAACTACAGATAAAATATATTGTTGGTCATTTTGATTTAAAATATATTGTTGGTCATTTTGCTTTAAAATGTATTGTTGGTCATTTTGCTTTAAAATGTATTGTTGGTCATTTTGCTTTAAAATGTATTGTTGGTCATTTTGCTTTAAAATGTATTGTTGGTCATTTTGCTTTAAAATGTATTGTTGGTCATTTTGCTTTAAAATGTATTGTTGGTCATTTTGCTTTAAAATGTATTGTTGGTCATTTTGCTTTAAAAATATATTGTTGGTAATGTTTTTATATAAAAATAGACTGCTGTATTTTTAGATTTTCATAGTGTTTTGTTTTTGTTTGGGGGGGTGAGGGGGGTCACTAAATGCCTATAGACAAGACCCTAACAGGTGCTACTATCCCAGGTCAGAGTGAACCTGGGAACAACAGCAGTAAGGAGGTGGTTCTATACTCCTCAAAACCTCCAATCTGCTGATCACAGACCTTACTGTTGGATGTAGTTTATCGTCATGCCCAGAACTAATAGATAAGGAATTTTAGTCAGTCAAGTAATGAGTTAATGTGGAAAAAAATTGGTCAATATATTTGAAACGATTTTTCTTTTTTATCTTCCAAAATGTTTGCTGTATGCTTTTTTTATAAGTTAGAATAATTGACAAATTTCTTTAAATACCAGGATGAAATACTGACAACTAAGAACCTTGAAGGATGAATCTTAACTTTTCGAAGATGTTCACTGCAAAGTAAAACAAAATGGAATAATTGTTTGAAAATCTTTCTAATTTTAAACATGAGAGGTTTGTCCAGAAACTACTCAGCTATTTTAAATATCTCAATAACCATTTGCCCAATATTGATGTAACTTAAATACCAATCAAAAGAGAACATAGTGCAAATGCATGCACAGACACTCTCCTGTGGGGTCATTTGACTGGAAATTGAGATGCCACTCGAAGAGTGTTATATAGGAATAAAGTGTCACTGCTGACACTTGAGTTTGAAAATAGATCAACAATGAACAAACACAGGTGATCCCATTACTGAATTAATTAGACCACATGACTATAGAGGAAACACATAAGTAGGAATTAGCTTGGCATCTAATTGATCATCATTTCTATGCTCTATTACTATTCAGATCTCTATTTCTAGTCTATCCTCTATTACTATATGGACCACTATTCTCTATTCTATTCACTATACTATTTTTCTATTTGGATCACCATAAGGATTACTATTTGAGCGAGTATTATTGATCAAGTACTATTAGTGTGAGTGTTATTTGAAGGCATCTGACACCAGTACTGTTCAATGGTGTTACTATAGTTGTATCTGCAATTACAAAGTCTCTACTACAATGAGCATTATGAACGTGACGATGAGTATTCGTTGATATCACAAAAATGGCAACGAATGTTCGCTGACATTACAAAAAAGAGCTTATGTGATGTGCAATGGGCGCGTTCACAATGAGTCAATTAGTAAAATCTATTGTGAGATTTTTTGACAAAAATATCTTTTTAATCAGGTCTGGCAGAATTTCTACAATCTAGATTTGGCACCCTAAAATTTCTGTCTACCATCATTGAAAGGATAAGAAAACAATATAGATCATTAATGGCAATATTGAAAGAACAATAGCCTAGAGGATTCAAACATACATTTGTGAATTTGGTGACATAAAAATTCTGAGTTCAATCCCTAGGTTGGGACTAGAAATATTTGAACATTACTAAAAAGAACAAGACAATGATAATTCCCCAACCCAAGAATTCAAACAGAAATTATTGAAAGAAGATTTTGAAAAAGTAGAAGGGATGTTGGGATAAGTGTGGTAGGGACTATGGCATCACTGACTTAGGCAAACTTTTCTTTCCATATTGAATGACTGAATCACTTTTGGGCACACCTCAGGCATGGACAATTATTTTGAAATCAGTTTTACCAACATATGAAGAAATTTTCGATTGGTATACTATTTCATAACTTTCTACTGTACTTTTTATTTTGATCTACTGTGAAGCAAGTTCTTTTGGAGAGAAGCATAGGCGGCCTTGATATAATGCTGTCCATGAGTTTAGCTGTCAAACAGCCAAATCAGTTTAAATCATTGAGACCAGACATAAACGTTAATTTATGCCAATGTTCAGAAAAAGACAAATTTCAAAACTTGATCCATACAAATATACAAAGAGTGCTGAAAAGTTCTCAGCACAACCAACAAGGACTTAAACAAGAAAAAAAAAAAAAAATGAAAAAACAAAAATTCTGATGATTGGTTAGATTAATTTTTCAGAGTGTGACAAGAACCTTTCAGCACCCCATTCACCAAGTTTTACAAATGGATATCTTTTCATTGTAAACAAAAGGTAAATACTTAGTATATTTATTACCAAATCTCTTGTAAACGTGAGTGGGAGAAATGTATTGGACTAACATTAAGGCATAACAATAATTCACAATATCTCTGCTTCTATATATATGTGCACAAGCATAATATCTGTAAAAAATGACAGAATTCTATTTGGATTGGTGCTTCTGCTTCTTCAGTCAAATCCATGAGATTCATTTATGTGCTAATAACCTTGGGAAATGTATGACTCCTTTTCTTCTCCCCCGAGCTATGGACAGCAGGACAGACTGGGTTCTATAGACTTGGATGGCAACTGGTCTACCACAGAAAGAAATGGCAACCTTCTGCAAGAAAAAAATCTACCTCGTCAGTCATGTATCAAAAGATACATGATCGCCTAAACGTGTATCACACATGGCACATAACTGACTGCTTTTACTTTGGAACTGAGTATTTGTACAACAAATTAACATTGATTTTGGCACTCTGGCTTTGGATCATAGTACAGTGTCTGTGCATGTGGCTGCAGATTAGGGTGTAGTACCCACATTCTTTGTGAAAAGTGGGTATGTGTATTTAGTCAAAACTAGTTCATTAATACATATTTTGTTAGACAAATAAGATCTTCCTTAGACTAAGTACTCAAATTTTTAAAGTATTCAACAAATGACTGAAGAGTTTTTTTCATCATACTGTAAAATATATAAAAGTATAGTTAGTGATATTTTTCATTTCAAATATATAAAGACTGTTATAGGTCATAAGAGATAACTTCAAAGGAGAAACAAGATATTGTAAAGTTACTGAGTGATGGAAACTGGTATATAAAGATTGCTATGGGTCATAAGAAAGAGATAACCTCAGAAGAGAAACAAAATATTGTAAAGTTACTGAGTGATGGGAACATTAGAAAGTATGAAATATTGGACAGAGATCAGAGAACAATCAAGATATTGAAAACATTGTAGTAATAGTCTTAAATTGTTTGAATTTCTTACATGAAGAATTACCATTACTTTTCCGATAAATAAAAAAAACAACATATTACTGCTTTCATTACTACATTGGGTATAAATTAATATTTCTTTCATCTTATTTTTATTGCTTTTCCACCAAGTAGTAATAGTCTTAAGTTGTTTGAATTTCTTAGATGAAGCCTTGGCAATTATTATTCATTTTTGACTAGTATTTCTTTCATCTTATTTCTCTTGCTTTTCCACCAAGTAGTAATAGTCTTAAGTTGTTTGAATTTCTTAGATGAAGCCTTGGCAATTATTATTCATTTTTGACTAGTATTTCTTTCATCTTATTTCTCTTGCTTATCCACCAAGTAGTAATAGTCTTAAGTTGTCTGAATTTCTTAGATGAAGCCTTGGCAATTATTATTAATTTTTGACTAGTATTTCTTTCATCTTATTTCTCTTGCTTTTCCACCAAGTAGTAATAGTTTTAAGTTGTTTGAATTTCTTAGATGAAGCCTTGGCAATTATTATTCATTTTTGACTAGTATTTCTTTCATCTTATTTCTCTTGCTTTTCCACCAAGTAGTAATAGTCTTAAGTTATCTGAATTTCTTAGATGAAGCCTTGGCAATTATTATTCATTTTTGACTAGTATTTCTTTCATCTTATTTCTCTTGCTTATCCACCAAGTAGTAATAGTTTTAAGTTGTCTGAATTTCTTAGATGAAGTATTGTCAATTGTTATTCATTTTTGACTAGTATTTTTTCATCTTATTTCTCTTGCTTTTCCACCAAGTAGTAATAGTTTTAAGTTGTTTGAATTTCTTAGATGAAGTATTGTCAATTGTTATTCATTTTTGACTAGTATTTTTTCATCTTATTTCTCTTGCTTATCCACCAAGTAGTAATAGTTTTAAGTTGTCTGAATTTCTTAGATGAAGTATTGTCAATTGTTATTCATTTTTGACTAGTATTGTTTCATCTTATTTCTCTTATTGGAAAGTATTTTTTTTCAATCCACAATCCTTACCCAACAGTCAAAGAAAAACAATGATACAAAAAAAAAAATGAAAAAAAAATAATTCAAAATCATAAATAAAAATAATCATCATCTCATTTTTATCAAAAGCAAAATAATGTTTGTCCATGCTTGAAAATATTGTTTTTTTAAATCATTTCTGTACTCTTAATTTTTCAGTATTAATTTTAAAGATACAGAACCAAGTGTTAAAAATAACTGACTGATTAAGCTAGAATAAGCTTCATCTGGAATTAAGCACTTTGCTTTTCTAAGCATATATCATAAGAAAAACAGGCCAGAGTTGAAATAGACTAGAGAATATGAAAAGCTCATATTTAGAATAAAGTGTCAAGTTGACATTTCAGTGAGTGTAAAGAGAATAGAAATGAGAAAGAGGAGAAATATTGCACTGATAATAACTGGCTGGAACAGATTCACATTGAAGATGCTTGACCCATTTAGAAAAGGATTTTAATTTCTTCTATTATTTCTAATCAATGAAAACAAATGTCTTATGAATGGGCTATTGTCTGAAGTAAGTATTATGAATGATACATATTAATTGCCAGCATTTCATATAGGAAAAGATCCAATATTCCTTTGATTTCATTTGATTGCTATACAAACCATTATTAAACAGGAATTTGCAGCAATCACTAATCAAATACTGAGAATAAAAGGTGATATTAAGAAAAAAGATGAGGAGGATGATGATGATGATAATAATAATAATAATAATAATAATAATAATAATCTTGTACATGTTGTGATAAAGTAAATGCAGGAAAATTAAACAAATAAAATATATATATTTAAATACATTTAATATGGTAATACTATATCGCAACTTTCTTGCATTTCATTCGTGGTAAATAACACAGTTAAATGGATTTATGACGTATGATTTCACTTTTTTTTTTTTTTCATAAAGCCAAATTCTGCAGATCTATGGATTAAAATTTTTCACATCAAATAGATCTTGTTGAAAACAAAACTAGGAATAAAAATAAAAAAATAAGAAAATAAAATAAAATACCATAATCCAAGCAGAATTAATCATAGCAGAATTTCTCTTTGGAAAAAATATTTTGGTAAACTCTAGAACATAAGCAAAAAAAAAAACAAAAAAAACAAAACAAATAAAGAAAGAAAGAAAAAAAAGTTTTAGGCTATTTGATGCCAAAGATTCTTTTTTAAGCTTTCAATCAATAAACACTATTTCAAACTTGATATTAAACAAGTAAATTTATAACAGATTAACTTTTAGGAAAATTCAATATAAGAAATTTATGATAAGCAGCTTTCGTATTGATTCTCAACATGTTTCTATTTAGATTCAGAAATATCAATTGTTCTAAAAATCAAAACTAGTACACTTAACCTGCTTTGTAGGGTATTTGCTTTTGTGGAATTTGTTAATTCTAAGTTTTTCTCATCTATAATCCAAGAAAAAAAATCTTGTATTTTTTATTACAGTTTTCCTTGGACATATACAAGTATTGTAAATATATTTTTTTCTCTGAAAGAATATTTCAGAGATTTTAGGATCTCCGAAATATTCTTTCAGAGAATTTTTCATCATTAAATTTAAAGGACTTTAACCGTTTGAGGCCTGACTGCCACTTTACCGGTGGTAGAGAAAAATGACGTAATGCCCAGCAACCGGTTGAACGGTGGGTAAACACTTGTAACTATTTTTATATCTACCATGAAACATTACATACCAATTATTTGCAAATTTTGACTCGGGGGCTCAAGCAGAAGAAGGGTTAAAATTGTTCAGGGCTCAAAGGGTTAATGTGTGTTTCTGTCATAAATTAAAAACAATTAACCTCTTTTGGGTGCAATTTTCCTTTTTAATTTCATACACTTTAAACCATTGTTTCTCAACTGGTGTTCCCCAGAACCTTATGGTTCCACAAGAAGTTGCTGGGGGTTCCATGAGGAACAGTGATAAATAAGCTAATGTATTTTTCAGTAATTTTTGTTTAATTTTATATTCATAATATTACTATACAGGTATGGTATATTGTTGGAGAATCCTTGGTTATTATAATAAAGGCTTCTTATATTATTTAAAATTATAATAATTATAGGGAATGTATTTAGCAATGTCTACATGGCATAAATATGAAACCACCTTCACTAGTTAGTGGACAGGACCTGTACATGGCTGGCGGATTTGTGTATCATTGAGTGACTCACTTGAATACAGGATGTATGCACAGTGTCCTTGTATTATATTTAACATATGAACTATGGTAAAAGTATAAAAGAGATAGATAGAAATAATAGTATATAATAATTTTTATGCAAGGGTTCCATGAGACATGAAAACTTATTCAAGGGTGGCACAAGGGTAAAAAGGTTGAGAAAAGCTGCTTTAAACATTATGCACTCATGCAAATTAAAAAACCAAAAAAATTATTTATTTCAGCAAAAAGAAAAATTTTAAGATTTTTCTGATTTTTGTTTTTTCAAAATCACATTTTCAACTGTTTATGAACCCATGAAAAATTTCAGTTTTCCTCTTTGATTTTTATGATGAATCTTAATTCTTAAGTTAATGATTGAATAAGCTGATGGCAAATTCTATGACAATAAAATATCTACAGAAAATCCCCTATTGCATTGTTAACAATTTCAAAATATTACAACAACAACCACAAATATGAATGATCAGCATTCATATTTATGATTGTAGGGAGATACAAATGAAAAGATTTGAAATTGACAACGTTTTTCATTTCACTAAAACAGCAGTTAAACACAGATACAGTGTAACCCGGATATAAGAGAAACCCGGATATAAGATAGATTTTTCTCTGGTCCCAAATTAGAGCCATACTTACCTAAACAAAATAGACCAAACCCGGATATAAGAGAAACCCGGATATAAGAGACTTCTTCTCCGGTCCCGACAACTCTCTTATATCCGGGTTACACTGTATCTTAATTTCGTTCATTCATTTTCGCACTAAAACCAAATAGTCTTTGATATGTCTTTTGTCTCCTCAAGTGATCAAAAAGGAATAGTCTATTATTTATGAGACATTAGCAGAAGATGTTAATAACTTTTTTCTTTTTTCTCTCACTGAAACCAAGTAGCATCTCTGATATGTCTTTCCACACAATCAAAACGGAATAGTTCATTATTTATGAGGTATTGGCAGGTTGTAATAGTTGTGCAAACTAACAAAGTGGGGAACAAGCACAATTATTATGATATTCAGTCAGTCAGTTAACTACCATTCAAGATACATGCTTGGATGATCCTGTCTCTCTCATCACTGACTAGGCAGAAGATTTTCCTGCAGTCAGCTGCCATTTCTCTCTGTGGTAGACTGGTTGCCAACCAAAGCTATAGAACACAGTCTGTCCTGCTATTCAACCCATAGGTGGGAGGAGAAGACTTGGAGTCATACCTTCGCCAAGGGTATTTGTGCATATGTGAATGTAACAAGCCCAGCTGGAATTCAAACTTGGCTCTCCAATTTCATATTCCAAGCTGTTATCCATGACATCAAAATACACATCTATAATGTGTATATTACAAGTAGTAAATGCTTCACAAGAGACAAATTTCAAAGGGAGAAGCATCAGTACTGCTTTAGCGTGTATCTTACCACCACATTTGTATCCCATATTATCTAACGTAAGGGGTAAAGCAAAAAAACGGGAGGAGGAATTCCATTTATTGTTGTATTATAAAATTTGGAATCAAAAAAATTATAAAATAATAAATTTGACTAAAAATCATAAAACAAGACATTTGAATCCTTTTAATAAAAACTTTCTAAATATATTTTAGCATTTCAAGAAAAAGTCAGGACATTGCCTTAATAATGTAGGATACAAATGTGGTGATAGGATACACACTAAATCAGAAACTGATCAGTAGGACACATGCTAAAGTGGCATCAAAGTATCATCCTCAGTTTTTCAAACAGAACTCTACTACCAGTCTTTTGATAATAATAGAGAACAAGTTTGATCCTCACTGGATACTCCATACTTGTAGCCTTATACCAGACTAAAGTAATGTTAGTAAATACCTATATTATCATACGCTCATGATATAAAAAAATACACGTGACATGTCATGAGTTTTAAGTCCAGTAACCAATTAGGGTTGTAGGTGCACCATGTGGATTGCAGCTGTAACAGCAGCAGGTAGGCCTAAGGCAAGGTATCCTTGTGATATAGTCCATCTCTCTTTAGATGGATTTTGTATTCAGAAGTGTCCAACTAGACTGGTCGCCAACCAAGGCTAGAGATCCTAGTCAGTCTTGTTATTTAACTCATATTAGCTGTGAAGAAACAGATTCATGCTTTTTCTAAAGGCATTTGTGCAAAATTTAATACAGTAGACAAACCTGGAATTTGTACTCAGCTTGCCAATTGCAATTTACATGCTGATATCTTACACTATTTGCCCATTGTAAAAAAAATGTTATATAACTTGCAACAAATCATGCAACACTTATTTCAATTAAGCATGTTACTGAGATAATGTTGTAATGTAAGCAAAGAGTCTGTTGAGATTTGGGGTCAAACACCTAACCAACTGTTCTCCTAACAACTACAAGGATAAAAGGTAGAGACGGGGAAAGAGACAGGAGCTAATAAAAAATAACACTACCTTGGAAACCGCAGCAACTTGAGGAACAAAATACCCACAGAACGAACTTCACAAGGCACCATGCCTTCCCAATTGCCGACTGCTGTTTTCCCACAGCTTTTATTGGTATGAGGCATCTTACAAAGACCCAGACCAGTTGCAGAGAAGCCTGTATTTAGCTAGACATACCAAACTGTCCTGCTGTTAATGGGGAAAAACTGGATATAAGTGGTGTTGACAAACATGTCCCCATGTGATCCAAGGCTTCTTTTGCATCTATACTGACATGCGTTAGCCACAAATAATTACTTTGCTACCTATGTAAAACAGTTGGCAATAATATAAATGACAGATGGCTATAAAATGCCACTGTTGATTATTTAAGGGTAATTTGTTTAAATAATGTACAGACTATTGTTTGCATCATGTGGCAATAATTGTAAGTAAATAATGCACTTAAATAAGTAACCAAGTAATCGTTTTAAGTTCTCTGAAAATCAGTGTCATATAGATTTTGGCATGCTATTGAATGTTTACTATACAAGTGGGCAGTGGAAAATTTTTCTATGTGAAAATGTCCGATGACTCAAAAAAGGTGGGGAACCTGTGGTTTAAACTGACACAGAAGGATACATGTGAAATTGACGCCTTTTGTTTTTTTTTCATATATAAGGTTGTATTTTCTTGATTTCAGAAGAAAACATGAAAAGTTTCCAGCATATGTCAATGAAATTTTCGCAATTCACAATTAATAATTATTTAGATTGGGGGGGGGGGGGGCATCAGTTTAAACTGACACCAGGAGGATGAGTTAATATCTAGTGTGTAAGAGGGGGTACTGAAAAAATTTCATCCTGGCCAAGAAGTTTTCCCAAAAATAAAGTGTTTTGGATACTTGGTTAGATTTTTTGAAGTCAACTAGACCAAGAAATTTCAATACTTCCTTGTGTGTGAGTATAAACACAGATGTACTTTATCTGAAAGTCTACTTGTTGACTGATAACATGGAAAATATTAATCTTATTGAATGTTTACTCTTTAAATATATCACTTAATACACCTTTAGAGCAGAGCCAAAAATGTGAAGTAATTACTCCTGAGTGCTTCTGCATTTTGATAAAAAATTAGCTGAATAAACCTTAAAACAAGCACAGTATGAAAGCCTGAAAGAAATTAAATTTAATGTTTCCAGTTTCATCCAGAAAATTTGATTCAATATTATTATTCATACTCAAATTATTGGACATGATTTCTATTTGGTCAAGTCATAAATTGTTTCTGTTTTTGTATATCAACTTTATCCTTCAAAAGATAAACTACAATTACATTTTATTCAATTATATATTCATCATTATTTATACTATGCATAATGTGGAAATGATTTTACTATAAAAATGCATTGCAAGTGATTTTTGCTATGAAAATGCCTTGGAAATGATTTTTACTATAAAAATTAGGTTATGTCATAAATAATTTTCGTTTTTTTGTTTATTAACTTTATTCTTAAAAAAATATAGTACAAATTGCATTTTATTCAATTATATATTCACCAGTCTTTGCATTGATTTATTACCATTTATCAGGCCACTCTTCAATACCTTTTGAGTAAAATTCTGCAGGTTTTGACATCAAATAGTTTTCAATGAACTTTTGAATATGGTTTTTATTAGAGAAAGTTTACCCAATGAAAGTGTTTTGCAATGATCAAATAAAGCTAATAATTGATCGGTACAAGGTTAGGTGAATATTGGGGCGGGTTTAAGGTAGAACAGACTAGCTGAGTTTGAATATTCTTTCCTATATTATCCTTTCTGTATGCTACCTTATGGTGAACAACATTTTCACTGCCACTGCTGGCAAAAAAAAAACTAAGGTATATGTGGTGATAAAATCTGTTTGAGTTATTTCTTTTTATTGTAACTCTTCTACACTTGTAACTATAAAAGGCGCCTACATGGATCCAATTTTTTTTTTATTTCTTTTTTTTTTTTACAATGTTTGCACTGTACAAGGCCCAAGAGCCACTCGAGGTAGAGGGTTACAGTCTAAGAGGCACCACCCCAAGCAAGGAGATAATGCCACCAAAATGCAAGGGGGTCACCAGAAGTGAAAGAGAAGGAAAAGGCTTTAGTAAAAGTAAACACAATTTCAGAGTTATAGGTGGAGATATTAGAAAATAGAATTGAACTAGACTTTGGAAGGAAATGGAAACATGGGATAAGCCTCTACTCTTGTTCAAAAAACTGGTGAGTTCAATAAAGCTTCAATAAGCACCACTCTAATTCTTTGCCTTTCTTCATTACAGTATGGTTTTACACTCTAAATTTATTTTTAACTGCCATGTATGATTAACAGTTAGGATGATAAATATTCGTCATTAAAATTGGTTCCAAAAAAAGGAAACAGATTATGACTACCTAATATTTTGAAGAATATGAAATGTTAAAAGAGGGTGCTGAAAAGTTCTGTGAAATACACATTACAATTCTAACACCAAAACCAGGAAAAATATTAAAACTGAAATTTTACCATGGAGATAATATTTGAAAATTAAAAAGTGATAGCAAATTAATTTTATCTTTTAATGTCAAGTGTGAAAATGTGATATGGGTGCGTATGCTCTCCCCCCGCCCCCATGAAATGAAACTGTAATTGGCTTCTATAAGACAGAAGAAAATATAGAAATTTGAAAATGGTACAATGATAAGGAAGTCATATGAAATCAGTTTTAAAAAATTTAACAAAAAGGAAAAGATTTTTTTTTAGCAAAATGAAGCATAATTTGGTCAAAAAAGAAGCCTTAATTATTTTATTTATTTAAAACATTCATGCATATTTATAAATTCTAAATATATTTTTGTGATAACAAACAAAAATATCTCGGATTGAATCCTTCACCCGTTCCAATCTTTTAAGCCAGGATTTCTTTATTTGAAGAGGTATTATTCATGAAATAACTCACACCAACATTGCGAGAAAGGAAGGAAGATGTTAATTGAAGAATCTAAACAGAAAAGATTTTAAGGAAAAGAAAGAGTTCTGTGAGAACAATGCAATGCCCACAGCTAATAGTTGTCAAATAGGAATATTAATCACCATTTTCAAAAATAATGTTTTAAAATTGGGAGGAGATAGCATT
Source organism: Acanthosepion esculentum (assembly GCA_964036315.1). NCBI lineage: Eukaryota > Metazoa > Mollusca > Cephalopoda > Sepiida > Sepiidae > Acanthosepion > Acanthosepion esculentum. The sequence goes on along the minus strand of OZ038509.1, from coordinate 14,730,725 downwards.
TCAACTCACTTAGTCATTTTTTTCAAAAGAAAATGGCTTTGAATATTTCTTAATTTTTGCTAGTATTAATACTAAAAAATAAATAAAAATATGACAAACAAAATAAGTGGAAAAATAAAATTTTTAAAACAGGATGAAGATCTTTAAAACAAGTTTCATTTTTGAGCTGTCACACTAAACTTGAAAGCTAAACTGTCAATAAATTCTAAATGTTTAGAATACAAAAAAAGATTTCAAAATAGCTTCTCCATTGCTATCTTTGCAACTAACACTCAGCTTTCAGCTAAAGTGCTGAAAGTACACAAATGGATCAGGCTGAACATTTCAACTTTCAACATTAACCCTTTAGAAGGAAATTTACTCAAAACTCCAAGTTAATGATAAAAGAAAGATGCAATCCCACTTGAGACATGTTTTCATCACTGACATGTATTTTTTTTAAAAAAAACCTGTATTTCAATCAGTCAGTCAATTATGTGCCATGCGTGATACATGACTGATGAGGCAGATTTTTTCCTGCAGTAGGTTGCCATTTCCTTCTGCGGTAGACCAGTTGCCATCCAAGGCTATAGAACCTGGTCTGTCTTACTATTTACCCATAGCTGGGGGAAGAAGAAGAGGATTCATATCTTTCCCAAGGGTATTAGCATGTAAGTGAATGTAATGGATTTGACTGGAATTTGAACTCGGCTCTCCGATTCTTCAATCTGAGCTGCTATCCATCACTCCACCATGCCTTCACCTGTGTTTCAATATTATTCTCAAATGTAAAATTTTCATGTCATGCCAATTTTATTCACAAACTTTGGATTTTTGCATTTTAACAATTTGAACTCTGAGTAATACACCCAAAGAAATTATTTCCAGGAAATGCTAATAGGTAATTTATATTAATGATAATAGAAAAAATTAAAAGGAAGACTTGTTCAGTCTTCCTTTTAAATTTTAATTTTTAAGGCTTCATGAATTTATTCCTCTCATTTGTCAAGTCACCTACATTGAAAAAGAAAAATTAACTGTCATAAATGAAACCAATTTTATTATTCTCAATGTTTGTTTTTCTTTTTTTTTTAAATGAAACAAGAAAATAATTATTTGGAGATATTTTCCCTTTATGAATGTAGGTGATTATATGCATTAAATTTGTAAGCTATATGGGAGTGACAGAACCAACTGAGAAAGAAGAATCTGAACAGAGTTCAATTACTGGCTCAGACTCCTGGTATACACTTAGTATTCACAAAGGCATCAATCCACTCCTTGTACTGTGTTGTATTGAGCAGATATTGTGACTACCTGAACCAGGGATTGAACTCTCAACCACTAGATAACTAGACAAACAAGCGTTGTTCAGGTAGGTCATATTTTTCTTGCCTAATTTCTGAGATGAGGATAATGAGGTTGTAACTACTATTGCTGCTAATGATGATGATGATGATGATCAAAGCTTCTGTGAATTTAGAACTGAACACTGTTCAATAAATAGGGAAAGACCATTCTTATTCCACTGTCCGTATGAGGAAAATATCTCATATCAATCAATTCTTTCAAGTTAACTTGATGGTGACTTTGCTATTTTCCACTGAACCAAATGAATTTCACTGCCTTGCTCAAGGATTGAACTCATAACCACCAGATAACTAGACAGACTGCCTTCTTTCAGGTATGTTGAGAATTTTTTAAAGAAAACACTTTATTCAATCTATGATTGTTCTGATTCCGCCATCCATGCAAGGAAATATCTTATAACAGTTCTTTCAAGTCAATTTGTCCTTGTGATGTTGATCTTGCTTTTTCCATTGAATCAATGTATGTATATGACTCACTTCCTAATCCAAGGATTGAACTCACAACTTTCAGATAACTAGACAGACACCTGAAGAAGGCTGCAGGGTACATTGTAACTATAGAAATTAAGATGAGAACACAAGTTCAAATACATCAGTGTATAATGACAGTTGTTTTGTGATTTCAGACTTGTGTCTGGCGTTTTGTCGGCAAGTAAGCAACAAACAAATCATATTTTTTTCTCTTTTCTATTTATGGATACGTTTCCTTTGTTCTCAACTTATGACAACTGTCTTTTGATTATATATGACCTGATATAAAAGAGAGATGTCAATTCAAGTAAGCTTCGTTTAGTTCCAGGCATGTTTTCATCTTATAGCAGCCAGATCATACCACCAAAAAATTAGTCACAACCTTTTTGACACAGCATGAAGTAATGTGGCAAACAATCTCAAACTCATTATTTACACTGTTTACAATGTTTGGACTATTATCCTCATCTTTGCTGCCATATTCACAGTGTTTCGGCTGTTGTATGCTCTGGCCTTTGATATCTGTCTATATTTCTGAAAAGAGGTATTGTAATTATTTACACTATTTACATTGTTCAAACTTTTGTCCTCATCTTTGTTGGCATATTTACAATGTTTCACTTGTTGTAAGCTCTGGCCTTCTGGTGATTGGAATTTTGAACTGAACCCTTTATTTCGTCTAGTTTCATGTGCCATGCCTCTTCTGGATATCTCAGTATCAGTTATTTCCCTTTAACTCAACTCTCCAAGTTTTTGTTCAAGTATTGAACTCCGAACTCTTTGGGTTAAGTCAGGGGATTACTTCAACCATGTGTTCTTGAGGATATCATTGTATAAATTTTTGGGACTTATAAACCTAATGTCTCAGTAATCATTTTTTACTAGAGCTCATATTACAATTTGTTGTTGTTATTGTTTTTCTCTAGCACTCCTAATTACTGGTTCCCATATTGTATTCATGTCTATGCTTGGCTGGGTTAGGAGAATTTTGTGGCCTAGCATATGTGCTAATTCCTTAAGTTTTTGTATTTTCCAGTGAAGTTCTCTGTCTTATTTTAACCTCGTCCCACAGGGGATGGTGATCTCACGTTTCCCTCTATATATAGCTACAAAGATGAGGATTAGTGTAAATAATTACAGTACCTCATCTCAGAAATATAGACAGATATTGAATCTCATACTCTTTAGGATTTAATATCGATATTTTCTTTTTAATTATGTTAATTTTTTTTATTAGATTGGGTGAGAGGAAATATTAATTTTAAGATTTATCTTTGATATTCAATATATTTTTCAATTATTTTTTAAGACCTCTTTGGGTCATTCTACAAACTATTTTACATGGAATTTTAGTAAAGGTTGCAAAGAAAAAACAAACAAACAAAAAACAACCAAAGATAAGATTCAATGAACTTTCTGGTCTCATACTTCCGATAAAAAAAAAAAAAATTCAGGAACAATTTTCATATATGCCGACATCTACATAGGCCATATTCAATTGTAAAAATATTTATCATATAGAAAGTATTTTCATGAAAAAATATATACATATTTGTTATGATGTGGGGTCTGGCAAGACACAATACTTAACTCAGCTGGGTCAGTCGTGATAGTAGTATCAATACTTAGCTAAACAAGTCACTGCAATAGTATTATCTCTTTTTTTTCTAGACAATTACTCAGGATTACTTATTATGAATGGAATGATACATTCATGACAATAAGGAGGGTAAATGGCTTTTACCACAACAATGCTGATTGCTAATTTATTGGATAAAAAACGGTAAATAAAGATTTTACTGATTTTAAAGCAAACAAAACTGCATGGATAGCTTCTATTTTAAATCTAAAATTAAATTTTAAAATCTTAATATAAATCTTCTAAGTCAAAATTAAAAATATAAAAAATAAAAAGTCCTTAATCTAGGAAATCTTAATACAGTGTAACCCGGATATAAGAGACCCTGATATAATAGAAACCCGGATATAAGAGAGATTTTATCTGGTCCCAAATTAGAGCCTGTGTTAATGTGTATATAATAGACCAAACCCGGATATAAGAGACTTCTTCTCTGGTCCCGACAACTCTCTTATATCCAGGTTACACTGTCGCAGTTAGCTCCTCCTCATTTCCTTAACTCTTCAACAGGGGTCTCTCTCTCCCGGGAGTATAAATACCGGCTGACCTTTCGCCTCTTCCTCTTTTCTCTGCTTACGCGCACGTGCGAGCAACTATCTCGACTTAGGCCGCGGGCCGAAACCTCGCGCTTGAGGCGAGGTATATAAAACTTTCTCTTAAAATTTCCAATATGTGAACTCTTATACACAAGCAGCGTTTCCCATATTCTGGGAACACGCTTACGCATCCGTACGGACACTCAACACCCACACACAATAATTTCTCCATACAACACTGTAACATTTTATTCATGTCTTCAATGTATTTGTAATTCGTGTATTAATCTATTTGTTATTAATATATATTTGTTCGCATACATGTATATCGGTCTTGTTTGTTTATTTGCCTTCCTTGGACTCCATTATAGTCCAACATTCTTATGTAGCTGGACCAGCCAGCGGAAGCCTTAACCTAGAGATAACTCATCTCTTCTCACATTCACACACTGCATGGTCCTCTACAACACTGTACAAGAAAATCTTTAATGAAGAAACAGAAAAAAAAAATTCTCTAAAACTGTTTCACCGAGACAAGTATGAATCCTGTCTACTTTCAGTATTTAAACTCGAATCAAAGAAATATGGTTGATGATCTGGTTTCAATTTTTTGGTGCATTATTTCTGATTTACATGTTCAAGATAGACTGACACATATCAGTAAATTAAATTCAAATTTCATCTGAGTCTGTTTATATTTACTTAGCAATGTACTATATAGGAAGAAAATGAGTAACTACCAACACCGAAGTTAAAGTGTGACACTCTGGACTTATGAATATATGTTTTCCACACGGTGTATAAATAGCGGTGTAAGGCTACTAACTGCAGTGATTACTGAGCGACGATTGAGTGGAACTATCCAGTCGAATTAGTGTGAATTATTGTACATCGATGGTTTGGGTTTTGATTTAGGATTTACTGGATGTTAAGCCAAACTGCGCTGCTAGCAAGGTATTCACCGAAATGGTTAATTATCTTTGGTTGGGTTTTACTCCTTTGTTTTTGTTAAGTATTTATTTGCAGTTGTAATTAAATACTGTTTTATTTTAACATTGAAGTCATGAGTTATACTTAATTGTTAACGGCCACCGTGCGTCAGAAAATGTACAGACTGAGATAGATAGATAGATAGATAAATAATGAACGGACTGAGATAGATAGATAAATAGATAATGAACTCTCATGTAGGTAGAAAATGTGCAACTACCAACACCGAGGTTTGAACGTGACACTCTGGACTTAGGAATATATGTCTTCTGCCAAGTGCATAAATAGCGGTGTCAGCCTACTGACTCAAATGATTATTGAGTGACTATTGAGTGGAACTATCCAGTCGAATTAGTGTGAATTATTGTACATCGATGGTTTGGGTTTTGATTTAGGATTTATTGGATGATAAGCCAAACTGTGCTGCTAGCAAGGTATTCACTGAAATGGTTAATTATCTTTGGTTGGGTTTTACTCCTTTGTTCTTGTTAAGTATTTATTTGCAGTTGTAATTAAATACGGTTTTATTTTAACATTGAAGTCTTGAGATATTCTTAATTATTAACGGTCACCGTATGTCACAAAACAATGACACTCTTAAAAAAGACATTGACAAAAAAAAGTCTTGTTTCTGGTATGCCATAATGGTTGGACAAGAAATACTTGGGCAAACAACTCCTCTATAATTACTACCCAAGCAGTAATAATTATAAGAAGTTATTCCACAAAATGGTCAATTTTGATGTTGGAGAGTGGGTCTACAGATGAAATTTTTAAGCAAATGACACCTTTGTAAATCATGTAGTTAAATCTTGTTTCCTGGAAGTTACGAGTTCAAATCCTGTGTGAAGCAGAGCAAGAGTGTATCTTATCAGAAGGAAATAAAATATGGAACATCAATCAATTATAAAATGTCACTATCAATATTGTTTGTAATTTTAATGATAAAGAATTCAACAATATTAAAATATTTAAGAATATTTAACTATATTTTAAAAGTTATTTCTCTACGCGATCTGAATTATAAAATAAAAAAGGCTAATAGCTGAAAGTTTTGCATATCTTTGATATTTTATAAAGAAAGAAAAAAAATGTTTTCATTTTTTTTACTAATATTTCATATTATTTCTCTTTTGTCTGCTGCATACAACCACTTTCTCAGATCGAGGGTTAAAAATGGCTTTGAATAAATGAAGCCTGTAGGTCTTAGTGAGGACCATCCTTCTTCGAATCTTGCAGACTGGTGCTACAGAATCACAAACAATGAACTGCAACAAATAACAGAAACCACATCACTTGATGACTTTTAACAGCAGCAACAACTGCTGACATATAACACAAAGAGAAAATAATGACATAATCAAGATGTTCACATTCCACACTACATCAAATAAAATGTTAGGAAGGAAACTTCCATCAATACTGGAAAGAGTGATCAGAGCTACTGGATTTGTGAAACCTATTTTCCGGAAAAATTGTTTTGAGAGAAAGATTTAATGAATTTCAACCAATAGTGGTATAAACTGCTTGGTCAATGAATATCGAATGTTTCCTTATAGGGAAATGGCTAATATTACCATTAGAATTACTATACATCTAATAGTAACAGTCTTAAGTTGTCAGAATTTCTTAGATGAAGCATTGTCAGTTATTATTTATCTGTAACTAGTATTTCTTTCATCTTGTTTCTCTTGCTTTTACATTAAGTAGTCTTAAGATGTCTGAACTTCAGACAACTTAAGACAATTGCTATTTGGCAGAAAAGCAAGAGAAATGAAATGAAAGAAATATTAGTCAAAAATGAATAATAATTGCCATGGCTTCATTTAAGAAATTCAGACAAAACTATTACGACTTGGTGGAAAAGCAAGAGAAATAAGCTGAAATAAATACTAGTGAAAAATGAATAATAATTGCCATGGCTTCATCTAAGAAATTCAGCCAACTTAAGACTATTACTACTTGGTGGAAAAGCAAGAGAAATAAGATGAAAGAAATACAAGTCAAAAATGAATAATAATTGCCAAGGCTTCATCTAAGAAATTCAGACAACATAAAACTATTACTACTTGGTGGAAAAGCAAGAGAAATAAGATGAAAGAAATACTAGTCAAAAATGAATAATAATTGCCAAGGCTTCATCTAAGAAATTCAGACAACATAAAACTATTACTAGTTGGTAGAAAAGGAAAAGCAAGAGAAATAAGATGAAAGAAATGCTAATCAAAAATGAATATTAATTTACAATAAATCATCTCAATATTGAAAATTATGGAACTATTTTGGTAGTCATCTTATTGATCTGCTAATAAATTTTTGTTTTGTGTATTATACAGATATTAAAGCAAATCTATGAATCAAACTTATTCTTGAAAAAATCTCTATAAAAATTTATCATGCCATTATATCATTATCTTAATAATGTGTCCAAATCTCTTATCTTTGAAAACAAAATGGCTGCTGAAATATTCAACTGTCAATCCTTTATTTTGGAGGTTTAACAAAGTATCCTGAAGATATAAGACTTTCTCTCTCAGAAACCCACCTTTAACTAACACATACATACAAAACAAAACAGAACAGTTTTGGTCGTTCAATTATTGATTTGCTAATCAGTCTGCAGCATTTATATTCCAGCGTTCAAAAATGTTTCTAATAAAAAGCAAACAAATCAATCAATATTTGAGTCTGCTCTCATTTTTATAAGCTTTCTCTTTTGGGAAGGTATTGACATAAGTCAACTGGTTTTAAAGCAAAACAAAGAATTGAGATTATTTCTGAGATTTTCAATGAAAAATAATTTTTAAAATATGGTGAGGGGCAATTGTAGGTATACAGTAATGCAAAACAAAATGTATTTTATTGATTATATAAAATTATCAATAATAGCATCTGTAAGTCTTGAGAAACCTTGAATCTGCACCCACAGAATTATGCCTCAGCTGCTGATGGCAGTGCAGCATCTGTTATCACTGTACAGGCCCATATGGGTGGGACAGTCTTGATTGCAATGAATGCATGTGACACTCTCCCCTGTTGTCGCCTTGTTGTTTTCTTTCTCTTGTGCATGCCAGCAAGTCTTTGTTTCTCCTCTCCTTGCTTCAGCTCTCAGTGTAAATCACGTCTCCAATGTGAGTGATCCTTGGCAATGTCTTCCCATCTCTCAAAGTTCATCATCCTTATGTTCCTTTCGCAGCCATCCTTGAAGCAAAGATGAGGTACCTTCGTGCCCTCGTTGTTGGTGGCCAGTTTGCTGTACAGAAGGACCTTTGGAATCATCCCATCCAGCATACAGTGTATATGTCCAAGCAAGTGGAACTGGCACTGTTGGAGAAGGACATATATGCTGGGTAACTGAGCACGAGTGAAAACTGCGGCATTAGTGACCCGGTCAGACCAATTGATGTTCATAATGCATCTCGGACAGTGAAGGTGAAAGGCTCTGTGGCGACTCTCCTCTCCAGAGTAAACATAATAACATATCAATAATAAACATATCAATGCCTCAAATGTTCAAACTGTTTGTCTCCATCATTCACACATGCCACATTACCTGCAAAGCATTTATCATTATTATTTATTAAAAAATAAAAATTATGAAAATAAAAATATAAAAAATGAGTTCAATGAATTACATGAATTCTAGTATTAAATGAATCCTAGAACCACTGTTATAATACTGATATTACCCCAGCTATGGGTAAATAGCAGGACAGATTAGGTTATAAAGTCTTGGTTGGCAGCCAGTCTAGGAGAGGAAAACTCTAAATTCAAACCAGCCTGGACAGTGTTGGGCTTCATCAGGGCATCCTGCCTAAGATACACTACTTCGGCTATGGCTGCTGTAATTGTGATGCACCTACAATCCTAATGGGTTACAGGACGCATGATAGCGACTGAATACTGGTATAATATTTGCTGTATACCTACTTTTGCTGACCCCTGTATATTATCTTGGCAGTTGTTAAACCAAAAACTTCAGTCTTTATAGTTCTTAAGAAATATATAGTAATTAGTATATATACAAAATAAAATAATCTAAATCAATAAATAATTAACAAACTACAAATCCACACATAAACACAAATAAATATAATAATAATAATAATAATAACAATCAACAACAAATAATAAAGTAATCAATAATAAAAAAACATTAAAAAGTTAACAAACTTTAGCTATAAAATAGCTACAAATAACTGCATTAGAATCCACAATTATTTCTACCCAGAAGCCTCTAGAATAATTTGAAATATAACCATTACCACCAAATAACCATTAGGATAATATTGTACATTAAACATTCTACCCATAATGTACCATTCACCAGTATGTATAAATAGTTCAGACAAAACACAGCACACAGGGCCTGAAGATTGTGTTCCAGCATGAAACAGACTGTTGCCACCAGGTGGTGACTTCAGTGTCCACATATGCTATATTTATGGGTTAAAGTGCTCAATATCAGGGATAGAGCATATCTTAAAACTATATTTTTATCATAGTAATTAATATGTGGTTACATTTCTCAGTACTAAATCAACTCGGTAATCCATATCAATTTTAAAAAATATATTTTGAATATATTACAGATTTTTCTGCGTTTTTTTCTGAGAGCAAGCAACAGAAATTAACATACTATGCCAATTAGAATATTAATGTTAGTGGATCGGTATGAGAACCCAGAAAGCTGAGTTTGAATTCCAACAGAGTTTGTTAGGTTCCCTTTTGTGTAAATACCCCTGGGAAAGATATGAATCTATCTCTTCTCCCCTCATTTTTGGGTTTAACCGTAGGGCAGACTGGGCTCTCTATCTATGGTTAGCAACCAGTCTAGGAGAAAGACAACTCCGAATCCAAAATAATGTAACCCTGGTATAGCATATACTATACAGCAACTGATTAGATATGTGTTTGAAATTACTATAATCTCGACAGTAGTTGACCTCCAACTATGTCAATGTTTCCTTATTATTTTTAATATTATAATATAGCAGTTTTTTTTCTAGCATGCATTACTATGGTGATGATAATGGGGAAGCCAACTACTACTGTTAATGATGATGACGATGAAGATGATGCTACTATACACTAAGCTTCTGATAATTTCAAATTGAACACTTTATTCAATCTATAGCAGTAGATTATTCACATTCTACTGGGATTGGTATCATATCAGTAAATTCTTTCAAGCCAATTTATCCTTGTGATGCTGCCTTACCCTTATCACTGAACCAGAGTATGAAACATTTACTAAACTCTAAACTAGGCGTGGTCAACCTTTTTCGAACAGTAGGCCACATGAGGTACAGTACATCACAAGGTGGAGCACACGGCTAAAAGAATTAAGGTATTTTTCTTATCAAAGATACTGCAGCCATTTTCACAACAAAGAAACGGGAAAAGTTGTTTTTTTTCTTTAGAGAAAAGATTTCTTGTATAATTAAAAAGAAATTGAAGTCTTGGTATAATAATTTTGCTGATGACAGCAGGATTAACACACATCGCTAGATGTGATTTCTTTCTAATTTATTCATTTGAGTAGACTAAAATATTTGTAAAAAAGAATAATTATCATTGACATTTCCTGTTTCTGAAGCAAGAGATGTTAATGTGTATATAAGAATTTGAACACGATAGTAAACAGAGCTAACCCTTTACCATTCACAGATTCTTGAGATTGAAACTATTACCAATCCGGGACTCTGATTGGCTAACTACTGTCCAATCAAACCTGAAATCTCCCTTTTTTGCAAAGTAACAGCTGTAGTGACCACATGTTTATTGGAGCTGCTCTTTTTGACGTTAATGGAGTGCTGAAGCCACAAATCACATTTGTTCCTTGAACACTCTTCTGGCAGTTAAGCTCACAAATATAAATTATATTTGCAAGCCTTTTACTTCTTTGTGCATACACCTCTTTGTACATGAAACCTTCAAATTTAATACTGTCACTGAATTGATTCTCTTCTTCAAGTGTGTCTGTCTTTACGGAATCTTTATACTTATGATCTTCCTTAGTGAAAATCACCAATGGTTTAAAATGCTGACAATGATAACATTCAACAAAATGTTATAAAATTCACCAGTCATTGTACTTAAGCATTGTTTAGGTAAGTGATTATGCATGAGAGTGTGTGAGTGAACAAGTGAGAACAAAAAGAAACAATCTACATTTTAATAAACATTATTTTTCTCATGAAATTAAGCATGCCATTCAGAATGCCAGTTGGGCTACAGTTTGCCCATCACTGCTTTAAACTATCAGATAACTAGCCAAACAGGTTTTTTTTCAGATAAGTCATATGAAGTGCTCCAGGAATGTTTATTCAATCCACAGGAGGCCACAGTGAATTTCCATGCTAGAAAATATATCAACAAATTTTTTCTATTTTTTTCTTTGAGATGTTAATTTTGTTTTTTCTATTTAAATGTATGGATTTCATGACCTGAACCAGAGATTGAACTCATAACCACCAGAAAATCAGACAGGCTTTCTTCAGATGTGTTCAGTAATCTTCGAGGAATTACAAACTAAACACTTTATTCAATCTATATTGTTCTTGTTCCACTATCCATGCTAGAAAGTCATCTCATATCAGTCAATTCTTTCCAGTTAATTTGCCTTACAATGGTAATTTTACTTTTTTCTATTGAACCAGACTATATGGATTTCACAACCTAAAACAGCAACTGAACTCTCAACCACCAGCTAACTACAGACAGATTTTTTTCAGGTAGGTCATAATCAGTAACCTCCTGGGAATTTGGAACCAAACCCTTTATTCAATCCATGGAAGTGGATTGTTATCGTGCCAGTGAATTGTCAACATTTATTAATTCATCATAGCACTTCTTGCTTGTGGAACTCTCTTCTGGCTCCATGCTTTCCAGTCAACTTTAATCTTCAAAAATTTAAATGCAATGCCAATCGTTATCTACTGTCTTCCTGATTACTCTTTTATTGTTCTCGTTCTTTAGTATTATTTCTGCTTTCTATTCTTTCACGCCCAGTAACCCCTTGTATCTTAGTGACTTTATTGTCTTCAGTCAGTCAGTTAAGTACCATACATGATACATGTTTGGGCAGTCATATATTTTTTGATACATGACTGATGTGGCAGGTTTTTTTTTTTTCCCCACAGTAGGTTGCCATTTTTTTCTGCAGTAGACTGGTTGGCAACCAAGGCTAAAGAACCCAGTCTCTTCTAATATTTAACCCATAACTGGAGGGAGAAAAGATGGATTCATGCCTTTCCCAAGGGTATTTGCGTGTAAGTGAATCTTACTTGGGGTAATTCAATTAAAAAATACAAAAGTTAATTCTTGTCAGTTAATTCCTCCTTGTGATGTTTCTCTTGATTTATTCAGTTGACTTTCACGGCCTGATCTATAATTGAACTCACAAACACCAGAGAACTAGACAGACACATGAAGAAGGCTGCAGGGCATACTGTCTAAAATGTTCTAATTATAACAATTAAGATAAAGGCACTAGTCTGAAGACAACGATGTCTATTGATGGCTGTAATGTCTGGGATTTTCTCTCTCTCGGTTCTTCAAAGTCTGTAAATAACTGTCTGCAAGTAAGAACAAATAAATCATATTTTTTTTTAATCTTTTCTATTAATGGATACTTTTCCTTTGTTCTCAGCTTATGACAAATGTCTTTTGATTATCTATGACCTGATAGAAAAGACATAACCTCAAGTCAATTCAAACAGATCTAATCAGATGATTCTTTCATTCTCTTTCTTTTCAGATTCTTGGATATTTTATATTGAGTAAACAAAACAGCTGCTTAACTGGTCAAACTATCAGTCCTTGCTTTTGAGAGAAAACGCCTTGAAGACATGGGAATTTTTTCATAGAACTTGGGCATAACAAACACAAAAAATAAAAACAAAAGATATAAATTTTATTCATTCATAAGCTATCAAGTCCTTATTTTTCGGTCTCAGAGTCCTTCTTGGAGAAGAATTATTTTCCACCCTCGAACTTCTCTCTTACAGGTGGAATGTGGAGAGTGTCTTACTGCTCTATCGCTATTTCCATGGAATGTGCTCGGACGAACTGCATTCCTTAGTTCCACCAGGTTTAACTTTCATAAGTAGGACCCACCATGCCATGACTAGGACCTGCTAAGCCACTTACAAAGTAGCAAACCACCCACATTCCCGCCGTATTCCATTTGTGAGAAGTAAATTCCACTTGAATAGCTTCTTCTTGTAAACCATTGCTCTGTGGAACAGACATGCAAGAGGATGTTTCCCTGATCCGTACAATCTTAACTTGCTCAAGTCTACAGTTAACCTTTATCTTCCACTTCTATCCATATAAACTACCCCTTAATGTAACCCTCTACCTAGTGTGGCTGCTGGGCCTTGTACAGAGTGACCTTTACTGTAAAAAAAAATTCTTTCATGTTATTATCACAACATCCTTGTATAAATTTAACTCTCAGTTAAACTAAGTTGGGTTAACTGAGTATGTGTATGGTAGGGTAGTGGCAGCTTTGAAAAGGAAATCGGTGTGCAGGGTTCAAATTCCAGCTGTGTTTGTTGCGGTCACTTTTTCAGAAATACCCTTGGGAAAAGTATAAATCCATCTCTTTTACTCCCAGCTATGGGTTAAATAACTAGACAGACTAACCACAGTTGGCAACCAGTTTAAGAGAAGAACAACTCTAAATTCAAAACTGTTCATGTAATCTTATGGAACAGATCTCTGGCAGGATTCAAACCTATGTCCCACTTTGACAGGAGAAACTGTCATTAGATCTGACATGGTTATACCAACTCAGCCACAGAGAGCACATATTTTTCTTTAGTAAGATTTACTCAAATATTCAGGCTGGTAGACAAAAATAAATATCCTGTTTAAATAAACAGAGCATCTACTCAAATATGGGTATCCACAAAAAATCAAATTTAATATATGGCTCTTGCATTTCACCATTCTTGGCAGAACTTCCAATAACAAAAATGATGGCAACAAAAAGAAAAAGAATCTAAATGAAATCGGCTAGATTAAAAAAAAAAAAAAAAAAAATTAATTTCCAGCATCCCTTGTTTATGAATAACAAATTTAGTCTGATGAAGTCCTAAAGAAAGAAATGTAATACAAAAACATTTCCCACATTGTCATACATTTTTCCATGTGTGTGTGTGTGTGTGTGTGTGTGTGTGTGTGTGTGTGTGCTACTTTTCTCTGTCTCTTTTACTTTCAATATGTTTTGTGGGTGCCAAATTTTCTAAACCCTCTTTTCCCATTGTGCCCTAGAAATTTCAACTTTCTCTTTCTGATGTTAAGTATATGTCATGTTTGTTTCCATTTTCTCTAAAACTTTGTCACTGCTCACATGTCCAGTCCATGGTATTCTCAGTATCCTTCTGTAGAACCACATTTCTGTTGCCTCACATTTTTTTTCATCTGTGATGAAATTGTCCAGAATTCATTGCTATAATAATAATTTTTGTAAGTTTTGTCATTATTAAATCCTATTAAGCAAATAAATGCTTTTATTTTTTTATCATTCTGGGTATGATGATAAACTACATCTGGCAGCAAGGCCTTTGATTGTGATGTTTTGAGGAGCATGAAACCATCTCTTAATTGCTGATGTTCCCAGGTCCACCCTGACCTGAGGTGGTAGCACTTATTAGGATCCCAGCTATAGGCAAATAGTTAACCCCCAAATTGGGGTCATAACACTGTGAAAGTATAAAAATACATTTTTATAGTAAAAAAATTTACCAGCAATACATTATTGAAAAAAAAAAAAAAAATATTACCAGCAGTACTTTGTAATAGAAATTACTAATGCTCCCAAGAAAATTAAATTTTGGTATTAAATAATCCATAAGAAGTTGATATGCCACTAAACAAACTTCTTTTTTTAACCTTAACTGTATCATCTTTTAAATTAGATTTTACTAATTTCAATTCTGTTTTTGTTTATTAGAAGTCGCTCATACCTTAAATTGTTTCAACACCAGTTTAATAAGAACAGGTGATAAATTGATGTAGCCTGGTCATATATTAATCACAAGAGATTTGTAGATCATGGCATTTTCCAGACTGTCATATATTTACCATTCTATCGGATTCTCACCCAAATTTAAATAAAAAATTAAAATACTTAGAGAGTTAAATTCTAACTGAATGCTCCACCCTGAATATCTTTCTACATTGCAATTGTCATACTGATGCACATGAAATATGTACACATTAGCAGCTTCTAATATAAATGCTAGAGAAAAAAATAAATAAATAAATAAAGAGGTTAGTGGTAAAAAAAAAATTTAACCTTAAATAAAATGTAATCCTATACTTTGACAAGTCATTGATAGGTCTGAGCTAAACTGAGAAGTAGTTTGTTTTTAATTGGACTGCAGACAAACTTATTATTCTTGATCCATACTAGTTGATATTATATAGTTGCAACCCCTCTTTTATACAAGTTTCACTAAAAATAACTAACAAGTACTGCAGTTAAGTTTTTTTTTTTTTATTTAACTGCAGTACCTTGTCAGTCATTTTTAATGAAACATGTAAAAAAGAGGGCTTGCTGCCCAAATATGTAATTATTAAATTTACATGACTTGGCAGCCAACAAGGAAAGTAACACTATTAAAAAAAAAACCTTGTTTTAAATAAAAAAAAAGTTAATTGCAGTACCTTGTCAGTCATTCTTAATGAAATATAGGGGGAAAGTAGGTATACAGTAAGTATTGTAATAGTGGTTCTAAAATTCATTTAATTCATTAAAATTAGTTTTAATATTTTTATTTTTCTGCCTGCTTGTATCCGAGTATGCCTGTATGCTAAGGTGTCTAGATGCCTACTCAGTCATATTTTTGGCTTCATTCAATCCCCACAGAAGCATCACGTGGTTTACGCTGTGGTTATACTGAATGGAGCTTAGTTAGAGCTTCTGGGGGAGAGCGCATAATTTGGCATGATCAACAGTTTGAACAATGCCAGTTCACTCAAACCCTCGATCACAATGACTTATGACTTTATGCTAGCACTACCACCAATGAATTTCAAATAATTTCATCTACTAGATTTCACTGACAAAGCTTGAGTTAATCCATGAATGAATGTCTCCCCAGGCCAATATTATCAAAAAGGCACCGTTGTAACAAATCGGCCATGGTGAGATTCACTTTTAGGTTTCATGGTTGGAATGCCCACATTCTAGCCATTTGACTATGTGTTCACTATTTACAAGTGTTACAATCTAGAAGAGATTTTTAGTCAGATTGTAAAACCTTTTTGTGGGCAACCCTCAAATTTAGAATGAATAATTATTAAACCAAGGGGAACATTTTATAATAAACAAAGATTTCATTCATCATCAAGGCAATTCTACTAGTTTATTATTTAGAAATATCTTTTGTTGTAACAATTACTGCTTGCAACTGTTCAGAGTAAGACTATCATTTTTCTTTACTAGTGATATCAGGATAAAAAAAAAACATTTGTCTGCTTTGTAAAAGCAATTTCACAGAACAATTTTCCGCCTAAATATATTTTATTTTGTTATAACATAGTTGTAAAGGAATAATGACAATAGGAAAGATATTGTAAATTATACCTTTCAGACATTTCACCTTGATATTATAAGTTATACAAGATTACTTTTCAGAACGATATATATCCAGCAGTTCTTGCATAAACTGACTCTGATAGAAACTCATTAGGTTACTAAAGTACTAAAACGTTGTTTTGCTGTCAGTATCACCAGTTACAATGTAAGTGTTAACTCATTGTAAACAAATGCTTCTTCAGCTTGTGCATGTGTGTGTGTGTATATATATATATATATATATATATAGATATAGATAGATGGATACACACATACACAAGTAAAAGATTGATGTAGACGGAATAAATTCCAATAACCAAAAATACTATTCTTAAAAGAGTGCTCAATACAGAGTAGAGCAAATATTATTTATTCAAAACTTGTAACATAAACATGTTATAACATCACTACAAAAATAGTAATTTTGTTTCAACACTTCTGGTGTCTTATCAAGTGATGGTGTTGAATGTAGAATAAAAAGTTTTAAAAGGTTCAAATCAATCAAACACCCCTCAATAGGGGAAATGCTGTTACATAAGCTGCAATGACCAATCAGAATACAAGTATATGAGAATTCAAAAAACTTGACAACGAACCTTGGTTATAATGATTAATGCCTTAATGTTACGGTTAGACTAAAATAGAAATCATTCTGATTCATTTTAAATTTTACTATAAAACTGAAAATAAAAATTACCAATTTTAGATTTAACCTGTGAAAAGTTTAAAATATAAAATTATTTAAAGAAGGAACTGAGGTAAAAATACATATATTTCTTATTATTTATTTTGTTTTAATCGAAAAGCCAAAATCTCAGTTAGAGCAAACGTTAATCGAAGGAGATACAAATATTGTAACAACTTAAGATACATTCGAAGTGATGATATGGGCAGGGGAAGAAATTTTGCAAATGACAATACATACACAATCATAATATACAAACACACACACACACACACACACACACATATATATATATATGAGAGAGAATATTACACAGTTATTTTTAGCGGATATCCATGTTTGAAATAAATGCCCCATTTTTATTTTAAATAGTGTGCATTATGTATTATGTCTATTTGTCTGCCAGTTTACACCAGAAAAAAAAGTGCTCTCTGGCAAGCTATGAAACTGAGTCCCCTTGGGAGCACACTTTTTTATTAAGTTTTCTCAAGTGGATCAGAGTGCAGAGGCTGATAGACATAATATATACTGTTTAAAATAAAAAAACGCGGTGTCTATTTCAAACATGGGTATCCACTAAAAGTAACATCTGAAGTAATAAAAATGACAAACCAAAAAATAAATCCATTAAATTTTTTTAGAAATTGTTTTGTATATGTTCCAATGATGAAACTGAGCAGATATGGGCTTTTGAAAATAAGTGAATAAGGAAGTGTGCTTTCCTTAAAAGGGTAAATAGAATCTTGCTGGTCTGTGATGAAAGCAAGCCAGAGCAAACAGTCATTTCTCTAAAGGATAACACATGTTTGAACCTTGCTGGAGAGCACATTTCCTTAATTAAGTTGTATTGAGTCTGCAGACTAACAGATATAATGCATAATGTTTAAAATAAAATAAAAAATGGAGTGTCTATTTCAAATATGGCTGTGTCCTAAAAGTAATATTTTAATATATATAAGTGGACATTGAAGTTAACACCCAGTGGCAACAGTGTGCTTCATGATTAAAGGCAATCTTTAGGCCATGAAGACTGCATTTAAGCATGAAACCAACTGTTGCTGCTGGGTGTTGACCTCAATGTACACTTTTATATTTACATATACTCTATCTCTGATACTAGGAACTTTAACCCATAAATATAACATACATTAAAACTATATTTTTATTACATATATATATATATATATATATATATATATATATATATATATATATGCGTTTACTTAGAGAATATAGTTTCCATAGGGAGACCTCTAACTGACATTCCTTAGTTGAGCGAGTCCCACTTCTTTGTTTATTCCTAATCTTGTAGAAAAAGGACAGGTGTGTGTCCAAAAATTCCAACTTTAAAATCTTCAAGCTCCAATTTAGTCAAAAGGCTAATATCTAATAAATATTATCATTCTTATTGCCAATATTGTCATTGTTTTGTTGTCTTTTTATTCTACAAATTAACCAGCCTACTAAATCTACACACACACACACACACATATATACATTCCATTTCATCCTCACTGTGCAATATATATATATATATATATTGCACAGTGAGTGTTGATGCTAATAAAATAAAATAGTGCTCAAGAGAGTTATAATTTATATTTATAATAAATATACATATTTTTACATCACTGGTAGCACTACCAGTGAGGTAAAAAAAAAATATTTATTTATTATGTATGTGTGTGTGTGTGCTCACACACACACACACACACACACACACACACACACA
Organism: Acanthosepion esculentum; assembly: GCA_964036315.1. Classification (NCBI taxonomy): domain Eukaryota; kingdom Metazoa; phylum Mollusca; class Cephalopoda; order Sepiida; family Sepiidae; genus Acanthosepion; species Acanthosepion esculentum. Next base: position 14,711,730 of record OZ038509.1, on the reverse strand, counting down.
CAAGGTAATTTTTATCTTTTTCTTTTTTGTTCACCGAACTATATGAAAATTGCTTTATGGTGTGAAACTTGGAAGTCACTGTGTCTGTGATGTTTTGGGATTGGATTCCATTTCTATTCTAATTCGTTTTTTTTTAACTGGAAATTTTTAAACTGCATTATTGAATAATTTTTATCTTAAGGTAGAGAGTTTTTTTTTTTTAATGGTCTTTCTTTTATCTTTCTTTCTAGCTGCTCAGGATTGGTTTCTTTTGCTTTTTTTGTTTTCAAAGTTTCATTAATTCTAGATCATATATATATATATATATATATATATATATATATATATATATATATATATTATAAATTAACTGATTTAAAATATGTTTTTTTCACTACACAGTAATAACTATGTTTCAAAAATGGAAGCTAAGAACTTCAAATTTAATTTTGTAATTAAATTAAAAACATTAGTTCCATTTTCAAGCGAATTTTGGAGTAACTTATCTTTTTTAAATTTACAGAGTTTTAACTGTAAGGGAAATTCATAATTTATGGTTACCAAGGATACAGAGAAATCCAATCATGCAGACAAGGGGTGGTAGCGTGTTCATATTTATTAACTTTTGTTGTATCAGTTATTTGTTACATCCAAAAAAGGGGTTGAGTTTAGGTATGGGTAGGGATGTATTTTTCAACGAATTCTGACATCCGTTCAAAGCATGTCGTCTGGGTTTTTTTTAATCTTGTTAACGGCAAAAATTCCTTTGGCATTTTTTCTATTTGTATACTTAAAGATTTTTTGGGGATGTTTAGGTTAGAATACATTTTATTTAACTACAATTTTAAAATATTTTCACTTTTAATTTTTTAATATATTATATTTCTTTTTAAAACAAGTAAATGTAATCGAATTACTTACAGTATATAAAATTATTTTTCCATGTCAAATATAAGTATGTATATTATCAGGTAACATTTTTTTTTTTAAAATATTATTTAAGGCAAATTTTTGACAATGACGGCAAAAAATAACTATTTAATTTCTCTGATTCAGTAAATTTTTATTTTTAATAAACTTAGTAATATATAGTTTCTCATGTATGCATAAAGGACATGGGTCATTTAATGACCTACATATTCTAGCTTTTCTTATTAACTTCCATTTTACTGTAGGTGTTTATTGGATTCTTTCAGGTGCCAGAAGTACTTTGAGAGAAATGTTTGATTTCTATATTTATTTATCTTAAATGAACTTTGATGTTGGTTGAAATGTTTTTTGAGCTCATGGCTTGTGCAACCTATATAGATTTTTGTTTTCAGGATTTTCAATAGAAGAGATATTGCATTGGTATATTAATGATTCCGTGCGACATTTATTTTGTAGAGGACATTTGTGAGGGTTTCTACAGTTACATAATTTTTGTTTATCATCATCTATTTTTATTTTTCTATCGTCTAAAATTTTTTGTTTCTGGTCTAAGTGTTTATTTAAGATATTAGCATTATGTTTCTTAATAATTTTTTCTAAGTTTTCAGTTCAGCTGTAACTTAATTTTAGTGTATTTTTATTGAAAATAGTACTTAATTTATTTTCTCTAGGAAAGTGTTTGACTATTAATGCGAGGAATTTTTGTCCCAATTTGTTCTTTACCATTTGGTTGTATGGGGGTGTATACCAAATTATTTTTCTACTTCTGTTTTTTCTATGCTTTCCATTCTCATTTTTTATATAAGTTAGTTTTTGTAGCCACTATCTTTTAGAGCTTTATTATAGAAATTAATATGAAGTTGTACTTATTCTTTTTTAGATAGATAAAGGTATATGCTTAATTATAGAAGGTGGGTGATTTGATTTAGTGTGTATATATAAAGGATTGGTATTGGTTTTTTTATAAGGTGTATGTATTTTTCTTTAGATCTAATGTTATATCAAGGAAGTTAACTTTTTTAATTTAGTGCTAACCGTAATTTTTAAGTTCATGCTTTTAAATTCTTTGTATAATATCTTTCTAATTCTATCTATTTTAAAGTTAGTAGAGTTTTTAATAACCATAAGTCCATCGTCTCTGTATAAAACAATGTCAGTTTTATATATATATATATATATATATATATATATATATGTAAATAAAATCAATAGTGACTCTAGGTCATCAATGTTTGTTGGGCTCATTACAATCTTTAACAAAAATATACTATTGGTATAACTTAGATGATAAAATGATTCCTTTACTCTAACTAAAATATATAATTTTTTAAAATCTCTGTGCATGAAATTAAAAAAAAAGCATTTTGGTATTTTAATATTAATTGTAATAATTCTATAAAAATAAACATTTATTTCAAAAAATTTTACCAGACATGTAAAACGTGTATCTATTGAGCGTGTGTTAGTATATATGTCTATGCATTAGTGTGTTTATGTATCTCTCTGTCTGTGAATTTTTAGCTTAATTTATTTGTATGCATATGATCAGTACTGCTGATTGATATATTTCCTCAACAGTACACCAGTCACACTCCTCACCCCAACCCTCAATTAGATGAGTTAAGGCTGCTACTTTCTTTGATTTTCGCCAACTTTAATTCAGGCTGAATTTAATCTGTCCTTTTTCAATTGATACATTTTGTTTAAAATCCTTATACTGTATGGAATAAGTTATTTAACATTTGAAAACAGTAAGTTGAAATAAAAAAGTGTTCTTTCAAAAACAGGGCATACAAGTCATTAGAGATTTTTTAAAAGATTATTTATAAAATTAAAGCAAGAAATACATTGCCTATTAAGTAATGTCTCCAACTTGAAAAGGCTCACATCTAAACAGCCCAAATAGCCATGTTAATTTTATTTCAATCTTTTTTTTATTTACTTTCTTTTTTTGCTTTTTTGTTTCTTTCTTCTTTATTATGAACAAAATGTACTTCAGTAAATATTTTGAGGCAAGGATTAAAACAATTAATTTTGGATCCATATGACATCAAGAATGAAAATGATGCAATATGAAAGATTTTTGTTACTTTGAAATAGGTATACTTCAATGTTGAGATGCTTGAGATGAGCCCAATAAGCCTGACCACTGGAGTTGCCACCGATATATATATATATATATATATATATATATATATATATATTTTAGGATATTACAACAAAAACATGTAAGAATCACTACACAATTATAGTCGTATTTCAACACATAACAATGCGTCTCCTCAGACAATTGTAAATTACTGGTAAGTGAATGATTAATTTGGTTTCTAAAAGAAAAATACAACCTCTTTTTTGAAAAAAAAAAAAGATTATATATATATATAATTTCTTTTTCTTTTTCTTCCAAAAAAGAGGACGTATTTTGCTTTTGAAACCAAATTAATCATTCACTCACCAGTAATTTATAATCGCCTGAGGAGACGCATTGTTATGTGCTGAAACATGACTGAAATTGTGTACCAATTCTTATATGTTTTTGTTGTAATATCTTAAAATAAATAATATTGCTCTACTATGTATTGAGTCCTGTTTTAAATTCAATGTTAAAAACGTTGGAAGTGTACTCTATTTGTTCTCATTGTACTTGGATATATATACACACACACACACACACACAATTTTGATCATACAACAGATGTGAAGGGACTTTTAAATGCTAACAGTATAATGTTTCCACACTTCAATTATTGAATAAAGAAGTTTTAATATATTAAGCTTATACTTTTCTTTTGAATTTTAATTGTGAAAGAAAATTGTCCATGTTGTAGTTACATAAAAGTAATTTATGATAATATAACTTGCAGATTAGGCCTAACATGGAGTACTGATGTCATATTTGGGTGGGAGTAGACCAATCCCCACTTTCCAGTCTCAATAGAGTCCAAAAGTGTCTCAGAGTCCTTGTTGGTGACAAATTATTTTCTACCTTCCAACGACTCTCTCACAAGGCAGGATGTGGCAAGCCTCTAACTGCTGTATCACTACTTCCATGAAAAGTGCTTGGACAAACTGAATTCCTTGATTCCACCAATTCTAACCTTCACAGCCAGGTTCTGCCATGCTACTCACAGAGTAGCAAACCACTCGCATTCCCTCTGTATTTCATTTGTGAGAAGTAAGATCTAACAGCTTCTTCCCATGAACCACTACTCTGTGGAACTGACTCCCAAGAGGATGTTTTCCAGATCACTACAATCATAACCTATTCAAGTCTAGGGTTAACCATTATCTTACCCTCCTATCTGAATAAACTGCCTCATACTGTAACAGTCTACCTTGAATGGCCCCCAGGCCTTGTACAGGATGAACCTCACCATAAAAAAAAATAATGCCGATCCCATTGAATTAAAAAAATGTTTGTTATCAAATATTAAAGAGAAGGAAAACTGGCATTGAGTCAGTGTACTAAAATTTGTGCAGGTAGCATTATGATCACCAGTACACAGAAAGTGGAATCAATGCGCTGAATTTAAATTCTGACAAAGTCAGTTCTGTTCACTTTACACTAAAACCTTTGGAAAAAGGATGAGTTCATCTTTCTTTACATATTAAATAACAAGGCAGACTCTTGGCTTTGATAGTAGCTAGTCTAAGAAAAGGAAAACCAGCCTGAAGAAGGATGGACTCCATCAGGCTATTTAGATGCACCTACATGTGGTGCCTGAACAACCTCAGTGGATTATGGGACTCTTGTGATTATGGCTAAAAGTCATAATAATAATAATGGTTACTACACATTTCTGCATACACCCTTCTGCCAAGGTGGCTAGCCACACCCTATTATAGATGGCCATTCAACCCAGAGAGCCCACTTGTAGTTTATACTGCAACTATACTAAGCAGAATTTAGTTACAGTTTCTGGGAGAGAGTGTTGTATCCCATTGATACTCCCACATTTTTTAAAAACAACTGGAAGTAAAAGTTTAACCAGTATTGTTGTAAGACTGATGCAGGATATAAAGAGGCCTCAAAAGCAACAAAAGGATATGACTAGGATCTAAGTGTAGTTCCAGCAGCAGCCAACTACCTGTCCACACCTCCAGCTATCAGCAGCAGTTTCAGCTAGCCAGCCATCATCTCCAGCTTGCTATTGGTTGTCACACCAGCCATCTCCAGTACGCCTCCATCTCCAGCCATCCTTGATATGCAATGAATTGTCTTTTTCAAGACAACACTCTCCAATAGCTGTCTTTTTCAGGACATCACTTTCTAGTGACGATGAAACTGTCCTTCTCAGGACATCTGCTCTCCAGCAGCCATGAAACTGTCCTGAGAAGGACATCTGCTCTCCAGCAGCCATGAAACTGTGCTGAGAAGGACATCTGCTCTCCAGCAGCCATGAAACTGTCCTGAGAAGGACAACATTCTACAGTGACTACCAAAGCTGTCCTTCTCAGGACAACGCTATTTCTTACCCCCTCTACATGACCTTAAAGAGTTATCTTTTGCCTCGTTCACACTAACATTATTCTTGTTTATGTATTTTTATTTATCAAAAATAAACTTGGCAATATATATATATATATATATATATATATTTTTTTTACTCAAGGCTTCATTTTTTTTGTTATTGTCTTCTATCAATCAATATCTGCAGGCCACTATACCCCCTGCAACAAGAGTGCATAATTTGGCATAATCATTTTTTTTTAAAGGCCAGTACAGGTCAAACCTTTGGTCAGGATGACTTGCAACTTTGTCCCAGCACAAACATTGATGGCTTTCTAATGATTCTTAACTATTCATTTTCACTTACAAGGCTTAGATCAATCTGTGGTATGGTTTTCAGGCACTTTCCCCTGAGTGGCATGTGCTGGGATCTCCTCCCTATACCAATAACATCAAGAAATCACTTCCCTGACAAATCAACCATGGTGAGATTTGAACATCAGTCTCATGATCAGAAAGTGAATGTTCTAACCACTGTCATGTGCACATGTTTATTTATGACTTTTCTCATGATGGTCGGTTGTTTTTGTTTAGTGGCATATCAAAACCTCTATGGGTTATTTAATGCCAAAATCAAAATATTTTGTATGCAATTCTATTTTTTTCTTTGGCGATAATAATGGTTTTAGTGATACAAGCCTTACTAATTAACCCATGGCTGGGAGGAAGAGAGATGGATTCATACCTTTCTCATGGGTATTTGCATGTAGGTTAATAAAACAAACCCAACCGGAATTGGAACTTGGCTTGCCGATTAACAATTCTGCGCCATTATCCATTACACCACGCGCATATTGAAGATTACAGCAACAGGTATTCATTTATTCATGAAAATGATTAAACAAATAAAATAGCAAAAGAAGAAGTAGTATTCGTATATGATTTGAAAATTTTCCTGAGTAAAAGCTTGTTATATTTCTAAGCCACTGCTGCAAATATAACAAATTGATAACACCAAACAAAATCATTTACACAAATGACAATCTTGACATTCTTATCACTGGTTGAAAGAAGAGCATTGCTTCAAGGTAAAAGCTAATTTTAAACCTATTGGCTCTTGTTTTAATGCTTTTGAATATCTGCCCAGATGCAAATGGAAGAAAAATAATTTGTGTCCGACATGTTTTGGCTTTAGCAACAGATGCAATAGGTCGAATCAATAGATGAAAGTTCATACCCTATGTGCCTATTCTCATTAGCCAATCTCATGACAGATTGAATAGCCCACTTATCACAAAGTTGAAGGTTACTACAGCAAACACTCATATCAACAGTAAATAGGATATAGACTAATAGCACAGATGAAGGTTTCCTTTAAATTAAACCTATATTTTCTCAGATAAGAAAAATTAAGTGTTTTCCCCTCAGTGTTTTCTATACTTGTTGCACAACTTATTTTCTCAACAAAAAATGAAAGAAAAAAGAAAAAGAAAGAAGAAACAGTGCAGTGTGAATTATTAAGATTAGTGACCTCACTGTCATTGTTTTAATCACATATAAAAGGTCTTTGATCTTCATTAGGGGTAATGTGTATCTTGTTATCTTCAGTTTGACCCTCCAATCTAAATAAACCTCTCCTCCCTGATCCAAATAAAGATTTGTCTTTTTGACTATGGCAATAGTTCACTCTGCCTTGTTAATAGTAATGGTAACATTTGGCATTTAGTAGCCAGTGCTACTTTCTTCACTGCCTGGCTATTGGGCTGGAATCAAAGTGTAGTATCTGTTCTCAGATCACTCGCTTAATGATCGCCTTTTGGTTGAGATTCGATCACTGATACATGCCTGGCACAGGGATTCGTCCCTGCGCTGGTAGTATCGTGGCTACGTCTAGCTCTGACCAGCTCTGACTAGCTTGGACCAGCTTGGAGAAGCTATGACCAGTTCTGACCAGCAAAGTCCAGCGGCCCGGGTGGAAACACTTGGGTCTCCACGTTAAAAACCGACCTTGTGCCACAACCTGACTCAGTGGGGGGGGGGGGGTCAAGTAGATACCAAGTGTAGTATCTGTTCTCCTAATCTCTAATGGAAATATTAGCCTTTTCTTTATAAGAAAACATTCGGCATGTATTGACTGCACTACTTGAATTATGCTATTCTTCACTGCCTGGCCATATACAATTTAAAAAATATTCTCAAAATTATAAATTATGCAAATAATGAAATATTTTAAAAATCTAAACTTTAAAACTCCAAAAAAACAACTGCATTCATTTTTCACTTTCAGAATTCTGATGTTATGCATTATTTATTTTTATAATTTAATCTAAATTTTATTTGTTTTATCCATGGTTTTAAGAATTAATCTTATTTAAAAAAAGGTTCATAATAATTTCATCAGAAACATTTCTGTAATTTGAGAATATAATCCAAATATCTGAAAAGTAATTTTCCCAGAGTTGATTTGCATAAGAAGATAGCAGAAGGCAATCATCCACTGAATGGTCTAAAGAAACAGCTTTGTAATTATATGTATACGTTCTTGTTGGGAGAGCAATAGTGATCTATGTCTAGCAATCTAGTCTTTTCATTCAACTATGGAAGAATGCATATTCTTTCACAAAAACTCTACTTTCTATCCAGGAAAATTCAGGTAAACAAAAATGAAAAGAAAAACATAGAAAAATGTTTACCGCTATCTCCAAGTAGTTTTTGAATAATAAAAATCAGTATTACTCTTGTTAAAGGTGATCAAAGCTGAATAGAACCCCCCCCCCCCCACAAAAAACAAAAACAATTACTGCTGAAGTGACAGTTTTGATGATGAACATTTTACAACACATGATGGTTCTTTCAGTAATTGTGTATTAAAAGTTTTCTTCTTTTACATTCCATGTCCCTTCAGGACGTAGGAAATCATGGCCCTCCATATCTCCCTGTTCCTGGTAGCTCTTAATAAGTTTTGTCTTTTTGTTATTTGACCCAAACCCTGTTCTACCATCCATTTACTCAAGTTCATCAAGTATATTTCCTGCTGCTTTTCTCTGTCCCTCAATCCGTCCTGTGAATATCAGGTTTTCCAAGCCCTCTTTCCTCATCACATGCCCCAGAAATTTAAACTGCCTCTTCCTAATGTTAAGTATAAGTTTCTATTTTGTTTCCATCTTCACAAAAACCTCATCATTGCTCACATGTTCAGTCCATGTTATACCATGGACTGGTTAAAGGTCTATGACAGTTTAGTACATTTTATGAATACAGTAAGCCCAGTATAATGTATTTGGGATTTAACAAACTTTATCACAGGGCTGAGTTTGGATATGGACCTTTATTTTTTGTATTAGTCATTAATTAAAAAAAATTATTGTAAATAACCTATCAGGAATCATGTCTTAAGAAAATTCTATGGCAATTTAGTACATTTTATAAATACAGTAAAGCCCAGTATAATGGATTTGGGATTTAACAAAGATTATCACAGGGCTAGTGATATGCAGAGGTTTGGTGATATTTGGTGATGCCTGGGGCCAAATCCTTGATTGTATGTCCAGTAAAAGGGGTACCTACAGGGCTTAGTCCTAAGAAATGTGAGGAAATGTATAAATTCACTTTCAGATGTTTAGGTTTTATTGCACTTCTAATCATTGCTTTTTAAAACAATAAATATTGCTGAGGAGTGAAGGTAGTTAAAATAATATTGGTGTCATGGGAAAAAAAACCATCTGTTTGATACTATGTCTTATTGCGGGCATGTTTGTTCATGTTTAAAAAAAAGAAGAGTTACAAATAACCTTTTATTTCCTTTTTTAAAAAAAATAATAAAATAAAATAAACAAACAATAAGACATAAAAGAAATCTTGTTTTTGGTACATATGGTTCTACATAATAGATTTTCAATAAGATTTTGGGTCATCATCAAAAATGTTAAGAACCCCTGAATGACACTGACAAAAAGATGAGTAAAGTTCTTTATGATTTATTTTTTATGATACTGTATATTGTATTAAACCTTTTTTCTTTTTTTTTTACATTAAAAATTGTAAAATATGGCCTCTAAGCTAAAATTACAACTGAATTTATGGATTTCAGCATGAATGGACACACCTCCTCCCACCTTCTCATCTGTTTGGTTGAGTGTTTATAGTATAAGATAAATTATAAAAAAAATGAGGCCATGTGTCTCTTGGACTAGTGGATTAAAGTGTTACTTAAAACATATCTGGTCTCCTGGCAGTTGTGAGTTGATCTGGTAATGCTGAAAATTCATGTACTCTGGGGTTCAATGGAAGAAATGGAAAACGTGACACAAAGGTGCAGAAGACTGGTAAGTATGAAATATTACTGAAGCATGAAAAACAGAATCGGAACAACCTATTCTTGCAGAGTGAATAAAAGGTTCAGTTCAAATTTCTTAGGAGGTTATCAAGTATGATGAGAGACAACTGAAAAGGGCCAGAGGCTACAATAGCTGAAACACTTTATTGTATATTGTAAAATCAAACCTCCTGAAGAGTGGATGTAATCTTTGCAAAACTCAGAGCAGGGATATGATAAGTGAACATTTAATTTTATATATTACTATTAATGTTTTATCTATGGAGCATTTTAATTACAAAGACTGCTTGCTCTAAAATATTATCTTCCAGAAATATCCTGGTTGACCTTTCTTTTTTTTTTTTTATTTGTGAGATACACTCTTTGTTACTGCTATATACATATATACACGAGAGAGTGCTGAAAGTTGTTGGCCCAACCAAGAAGAAATTTCCTCCAAAATTTTGATGTTTGGTTAGATCAATAATTTTTCAGCACCCCCTTATGTGAAACTTTCTCTTGAGCACAGGTACTACCCAAGACAGAGGGCCAGGTAGCAATTTAAGTAGAGATATACTCTGATCCAAGTCAGATTCCATGATAACCCAGTTATTTTTTATGAGTACTAATGTTTCATGGAAAGGAGGCATGGTAGAGTAATAGATAGTGGCTCAGATTGAGGAATCGGAGAGCCGAGTTCGAATTCCAGTCGAATCCATTACATTCACTTACGTGCTAATACCCTTGGGAAAGATATGAATCCTCTTCTTCTTCCACCAGCTATTGGTAAATAGCACGAAAGACCAAGTTCTATAGCCTTGGATGGTAATTGGTCTACTGCAGAAAGAAATGGCAACCTACTGCAGGAAAAATTCTGCCTTGTCAGTCATGTATCGAAAGATACATGACTGACAAGGCAGAAGATACATGATCGCCTAAGCGTGGCACATAACTGACTGAATATTTCATGAAGTAATCTGGACAAATACTGATATAGACTTTTTTTTAAAAAAGTACTATCTCCAGTCCTATACATATATTGGATAAAGAATTAGGGACATTCTAACACAATACATATATTTGTACCAAGGCAATCCTTCACCTTGACTTGTGCACAATGTCATAATGTTATTTAGTCTCCAGAGAAAACAAAGAATTCAATGAAAAGATAAGAGTTGAATATAATCATTTTTGGCTTAATGGAATTCTGTACATATTGGTTTGATTCCAATTACATGTGGATTCTAAGCCTCCTTTCCTTCTAATTCAATATTAATAGATTTCATATGCTGACAAATGTCATTAAATGTAGTTATGTGATTATGAGCCCATTCAATTTAGGATTGATTCTGTTATTAATAAAGAGAACTCATCTCATTCTTATTAATACATTCAAATAAATGAAATTAATATTTAATACATAAAATTCGGATATATGTAACAATTTAGCTCTTTGGTACCTTGACTTTATGAATTTAAGCACAGTACTAGATTGGCAGTTAGGTCTCATCATTTTACAGTTGAAATGGTTAAATGTAATCCTAGGTCCTATGATAACAGTTTCTTCTCTCACACTTCTTGCTTGTGGCACTCTCTTCCAGTTCCATATTTTCCACTTTCAACTTTGATCCTCAAAGATGTAAATGCAATGTCAATCATTGTAATCTATCTACTGGAGTCTTGATCTTTTATTGTTCTCTCTCCTTAATATTCCCTCCCTGCAGCTCTTTCACTCTCAGTAATAACTTGCGTCTCAGTGTCTTTATCACCTTGCTAGGGTAAAATGATTGAAAAAAAAAAATTATTTTGTTACTAAAAATGTGTTGAATGTGGACTACTCTATTTTCCCGTGTATACAGATATTATAGTATTCAATGTTTCAGTATTATGGCTGGGAGTTTGTGTAGCACAAGTTTGAAATGGACAATAAATATGATTAAATATATTCAAATTACTCAACCTTCTACCACAAAAACGATCTTATAAAATACTTCCATACTAAGTTTATGGTCACAATAGTGAAGCAGCCAGTAAACTAATCTCATTACATTATAAAATTGGTCTTTTTTTTTCTTTTCTTTTTTTAATTGGTTTCACCCCAAGCATATCAGCAAAACCACTAAGACACGATCTTCAAAAATTTTAATGCAATGTCAATCATAGATTGGCAACTAGGTCACACCGTTTCACTGTTGAACTAGCTACATACAACTGTCACTTCTAGTCTAACAGTTTGTTTCCTCACACCTAACTGTGGAACTTCTTTCTGATTTCTTGCTTCCCTGATTACAACAACTTTCAAAGATTTAAGTGCAGTGTCAATTGCCATCTTCCGTTTGGTCCTTTCCTCAATCCTCCCCATTCTCAGTCTTCTCATTCTCTTTCACGCTTTGTAACCCCCCCCCCCGCACCTTAGTGGCATTATCACCTTGCTCGGGGTGAAATAATAAAAAAAAAAACATCTGTCTCCTTAAATCCTTTTCTGTTATTGTCCTCTCTGTTTCTTTCAGTCCCAGTATATCCCTTGCATCCTAGTAGCTTTATTACCTTGCTTAGAGTGGAAAAAATGGTAATGTACCATAGGAGTTAATTAATTAATCATGTTTCAAATGTCTAATTTGTTTTGATAGATCCTGTTGAGTAGACACCTCGATCTGATGACCTAGATGGTTACCCAACCCTTGGATTTTTTTTCTGTGGGGGCCATTTGAAATCAGTTGTTTATTAGACATTTCCAAGAAATATTGAGGAACTTATCCTTTGGAGACGGAGCCTCGTTTGGAGTTTGTGCCAAGAAGATTGAGCCCTTTTCACAAGCCCTCACTTGGAACATGAAAAGAAAAAAAAAAAAAAAAATCAAAGAAATGTGAGACGCAATCTGATTGGCTGGTATGAAGATCAGCCAGCTAATCTTGATGCTTGTATTATTGGGCTGATGGATCATCCCAGTTGGTGTCTGGTGTCATCATCATTCAACTTTTCAGCTAATAGTTTAAGCCCTGTTGTCTCTTATTGGTTAAAGGAAGAATTAAATATAAATGCAATAAAATAGGTACCTCCACTTTTTTGCTAAAGAAGAGCATATTATAATGATAAAAGGTCCCAAATTTGATAAAAATAAAGTTTTATCATCAAAATATTTGTTATTATTTATAGGAAAGATCAAAGTATGTTTTTTATTTTATTAAATTTTTGAATCATTTCTAGCACGTTTGAAATTTTGGATAAAAATTTTTGTTGCTTTTGCATCAGTGGGGGACCACAAATTAATATAGGAAATTTTTATATCTTTTGGCGATGAATTTTCTTGCAAAGATCAAATAATTGTTGGATTTTAATGAACTTTTCAGGACTTTCATATTTTTTTTTAGAGAATCTTGGCAAAAATATTCTTGTTTTACATGTGTTACCCACCACTTTGTTAATTTTATGAAATTTCAAGAAATTAAAATTACAGTCTCTTCATATTTATATTAGTTAAAAGCAGGACTTTTAGTAATTTTAGTAATCATTCTGTTTTTGCTGAGCAGAACACCATTTTTCCAAAAACCTGCTCTGCTCTGAATCGTAAAATAAAAAATGCAATAAAACTATGACATGATTTAATTAGGAAAGCTTTTAATTGCTTTTATAAATAAAATATATTAAGGATACTATAGTCTTAATAAAAAATGTTTTTTTGATGCATAATGAATTTTTATGGGAATTGTTTTCATTTTTTTTAAATTTTAATTTGAAAGTTTTAAATCTTTTAAAATTCTGTATTAATTTTAGCCATTTAGATTATATTATTAAGTGAAAACTATATTTACTACTCATCAAACACTAAGATTTTAAAAAGAATTTTGAATTTTCTTAAAAGTATGGGCAACCATACATGTTACTATCAGAAAATTGAGCAATGACTATAGTAAATTTAAAGTCAACATTCCTAAAATTAGATTACAGAGAATATTTTCCAATATTTTTAAGATTACTGAGTACTTGAAAATTATATAAAGAAGATGCTCACATCCTTTTCTTGAATTTTTTCTTAACAGATAACAGAACAATAAACCTGTCATCACCTTGTTATCTCTTGCACTACTGTCTGTTAAAAACACAGCTACCGCTTAGTTTAAAAATGCATTCCTGTGTTATTTTAGACTTAAAGTAAATAATATTTGTTTCAAATCAGATTAATTATACTTTAAATCAGGAAATATTTCTCAAAGAAAGTTTCAGAAAAAAAGTATATTTTAATTTTTGAAGATTTTTTAATAAAGAGAATTACATTGTGATGAAAAATGACTAAAAAGAGCACTAATCAGCTATTTTAGCAAACAAAAAAAAGAAAAAGAAAAAAAAGATTCCAATCAATATAATTTCTGTTTGAAATACACCAGAGTATTTTGCTTACTGGAAATAGTAAATTTAATTTTTTACTTTTCAATTAAATCTAAAATGAAAGCTCAAAGAAAGCTTTTTAATTATTTTAAATTCATTTTAAACCTTGGGTATTGCAAATTAGTGGAGGTACCTACAGTAAAATGGCCAAGGAAACTCTCCCATCCCATGACTCATGTAGGCAAAAGAATTGAAATGTGTTTTGATAAAGGAGAACATTTTGAACAGTACATATAACAATTAAATAACTAGTAAATAAAATTTTCATGCGTAATTATACTTTTAATAAATTGTCCCTATGGTGTGCAATTTTTGCCTCACCCTGTATAATATATTAAATAATGGAAGTTGTAGAGAGGCATGATTTCTTATTTCCTAAAAGAACATGTCACTTAAAGAGGTGGATAGTACAGAATAAAATCCTGGTTTAGTTTCTTAATTGTACAAAATTTCCAAAATGTACTTCTTTGCTTTTGAACTGAGAGAAGTACATGGCTTATTAATCTCGATGGTAACTGGAGAAAGGAAGGAGAAAGAAAGAGACTAAAGAAAAAATGGAGGAAGGAAAGGAGAAAGAAAGAGACTAAAGAAAAAATGGAGGAAGGAAAGGAGAAAGAAAGAGGCCAAAGAAAGAAAGAACGAAAGAAAGAAAAAAGAAAGAAAGAAAGGTCTCAAGAGGATAGAAACAAGTTTACAGAGCTGAATTCAATGAAACAGACAGACAGAGATATGCAATTTACACCCACCAAACTTTTACAGAGAAGAGGAAGCCAAGACAGAGAATATCAGGTTTCAGTGATTCAGAATGCTGAGCTGAAATTTACCTATGCCTGGCTGGAGAAAAGGAATCCTGTTCCTTATGGAATGCCACCACACATATCATCTTTTTATCCACTCTTTTTTCCCATGTCTTCAGGGTTTATTTGTCAGATAAAAAAAAAAGAAATGTAGCATCATCACAAATTGTTAGTCCATAAATCTGCAGATTTATTGGCACTAACTTTTCTTCCTCTGTTTCAGAGATGCAAAAATATTGAGAAAAACAATATTTGTGGTTACAGCCTTTCAACAAATACAATGAGGAAATCTGAGCAGGAGCCAGGGCCCATAATTTAAAACAGATCTCAGCACCTCCTGTACAGCAATAATTAATTTTTACTCTCTCTTCCACTCCCTGCTCTGCCATTCATTTACACTAGCTCATTCAAGATGTTTTAAACATTCCACACCACTTCAAATAAAAAGTTAAAAAGGACCCCCCCCCCCATCAATACTGGAGAAAACCAGTTTTCCTAAAAAAATTGTTTTAAGAGAAAGATTTTATAAATTTCAAGCGAAAACAGTACTGGCAGGTCAATCAATGAATACCAAATGTTTCCTTGTAGGGAAATGGCTATTACTATCACCATTGAAATTTATAGGACAGATAATGAAGTAAAGAAGTCTTAGAAAATTTGACACTCACTAACAGGACATACTGAAGGCAAGACAAGTGGAAGGAAACAGTGAGTAAGCTACCTAATGTGTTTGTGTAAAATGGATGGAAGAAAAATGTTGCTAGGGAGACTATTTCCCTACAAGTTTGGACTCAGGTCATCTGACGAAAGACATAAAAATACTCCTACACTCAGAGGAATAGCAGGAGCAGCAGTAGCCTTTGCTGAAAACAGTCATTCATGGCTAAACATTCTCCTCCCTAGTTTCTATTCTACATTGTGTTTCCCTGTACCAAAAAGTAACTTAAATTGTTAAATCAATTTCAGTTTTCTACTATTGTTTTTGATAACTCAGTTATAACAAAAAGGAAGGATAGTAAAAAGACAAAACACTGCTAATACCTACAAAGTATAGGAAGATTTGGAGAACCACGATCATTCACACTCTGAAAGGACACAGCTCATAAAAGAAGTCTATTATGTGCTTAGACATTGTCTGAAATGGCTAGTAATTTTTTCTTTAGTTGCAGTAGAAGAAAATAATACAAAACAATTTGCCATTCTGTAACTGAGAACCATAGCTTGATCAGAATGTAGAATGAAAGAGGTCATTCCAGGGGCAAGGTTTCCTTGTTTCAAATTACCAGGGTCAGATCAGGGGGAAAAAAAACTTTCTTTCACCAGGATTAAACAGGGAACAAGCTTTCTTATTACAAGTCATCTGGGTCAAATGAATTTCTTATATTGAATCCCTTGACCACTTCTGACCACACAAACTACATGGAAGAAAGACCAGCACTTGAAGCAGCAATAGATGCTTATCATTTATATATATATATATATATAATTAAGTAATTCATTGAGTCTGAAAGAAACCTCAACAGAATGCAGAAAGCACTGGACGGCCGTTTCGTCCTATATTTGGGACTCATCAGCAGTGCATATCCACTACCGAGAATTGAAACCCTGACAGGTTGTCAAGCAAACGTCATACCAACTGTTGGGCCTCGGTGACGAAGAGATAGCAAATCAGACTCAATATAGCGCCGCTCGCTCACATATTCCGTGGTGGAACTCAACTGAAGTTCTCAGTAACTATTTCTATCATATATATATATATATATATATATATATATATATATATATATGCAGAAATATAGTCTTAAAGTGTGCTATATTTATGGGATAAAGTGCTCAGTATCAGAGATAGAGCGTGTGTAAATATAAAAGTGGACATGGAAGTCAGCACTTAGAGGTGACAGTCTGTTTCATGCTAGTGCAATCATCAGGCAACAGTTGCCTGACGATTGCACTAGCATGAAACAGACTGTTGCCTCTAAGTGCTGACTTCCATGTCCACTTTTATATATATATATATATATAGGACCAAACGGCCGTCCAGTTCTTTCTGCATTCTGTTGAGGTTTCTTCTAAAAATCTCAATGAATTACTTAATTATGATTATCTTGAATCCTCCTAATAATTTCATATATATATATATATATATATATATATATATATATATATATAATTTCATGATCAAAGCCACATCAGAATATGGGGTGTATTTAGTTGGTCACATGATTCATGACACGGATTTTTGTAGTAAACAGTCACAAATTCCCAAAGCCCTAAGTCCAAATCCACTTATCCACTTCACTGCCTTCTCCCACTTGTTCACTGCTTCTCACTTTATATGCATTCAAAGGTAATCCAAAACTAGAACATCTGTGTTATATCCATCAACCCTGCAGGTAACACATGCAAGCTATTTGATTAACTGTTTCTTTTATAAATGTCAGAATGAATTTGCCCTACTTTTTATTTGTATCATACCTCAATCTTTTTGAAGGTAAGTGTATTTTTTATACACAATTTTCTTGCTTGTATGCTTTCTTTTAGTGATGTCATTTAATATGGGAGATGTTCTTTTGTTAAGCCTCTTTGCTGAATAGATTATAATCATTGTTGCTCCTCAAATGTGATCATGATGAGTTCAACCAATAATTATATCAATCTGTAAATTGGTAGCCAAAATAATTATGCATAATTGATAAAAGTTAGCTTTTTTGGTATATTAACACCAGCAGTGATTCCATAGAATCAAATATAGTTTTCTTTCTGTTTGATTTTTCCTATTGCAAGGAACAAATGCACAGTAGCAAGTGTTGACATTTTATTTCCTGTTACAAGACAAAAAAGAAATATATTCTGGTTGATCTATCGATTTGGAATATGTAATTTTTTGATATTGACAGAGGTCTGCAAACCAGGTAATTTCAAACCTTTCCTTTTAAACTGATAAAAATGTAGGAAAGTAAAACTCTCATTTGCTTCTTGCTTACGAATCCGGGCAAAGCCAAAGACATATTTTCTAAAAGAATTGAGGGCTGTTTTTACTATTAATATTTTTTTCCAAAAATCTATTTCTGGTAAGAATTTTCCTTCACTGGTAATATTTTTTTTCAAAAAATATATTGCTGGTAATAATTTTTTTTTACAAAATATTTCTGGTATTAAAATCTATTTTTACACTTTCATAGTGTTTTGACCCCAGTTTGGGGGTTAACTATTTGCCCATAGCTGGGAACCTAACAGGTGCTACCACTCCAGGTCAAGGTGAACCTGGGAAAACCAGTGGTTCCACACTCTTCAAGACCTCCTGATCAGAGGCCTTGCTGTTGGACATAGTTTATCGTCTTATCCAGGATGCAGATGTATATCCAGGACGGACTCTGGAGGTGAGATTTTAAGCTGCTTCCTTCAAAAAGCTTAAATGAGGTTATTGGTCCCAGTAAGAGATCACAGATTTTTAGTAGGTATTTATTAAATCATCTATTATATAAAATTCATAACCATCATAAATTCTTGGGTCAAAATTTAAATATCTGGAAGATTTCATAAAGATTTTAAGTACCCACATCTTTTTAAAAACTAGATTTTTTTTTTATTACTGCACTAGATATAGACATAGGCATAATGCTAAAGTCATTTTTTGTGATGTTTCATAAGTTAATAAACATTTATGGCTTTCTCATGACCATTGATCGTACTACAAATGTAAACACAATATTTTTTTTAAAGTTTTGATTTACCAACAAATGAAAGATATTCATGAAAAAGGTAAAAAATGGGTGGGGGAATGGATAACTTTGGTTTCTGGTTAAGAAATTTTCAGCTTGATGTCTACTTCATACAGCTAAGTAAAAAAGGTAAAGATTCAATTTAATTAACTTGATGGACACAAAGTAAGGGGTCCAATTTAGCATCTTACTTCCATAGAAAACTGAACACTTTCCTAAAAAGTTAATTTTGGAATTTTCAAAAGCTAATATGCTAAAAACATGCTCTTGGAGTTAGTGGCCACAACAAAAGCCATTGTGGATGTTACCAAGGTTTATAAGTTTTGTGTGTATGTTTTAGGTGAAAGTGCGTGTGTTCAATATGAAAACAAAGAAAATGTAGAAGAAGCATACAAAAAAGATTATTTCTACTATGGACATTTATTCCTTTATATTGACTGTATTAAAATAAAGTTAAAAGGCATCTTGTCATGTCTGTTTTCCTTTTGGTTCTGAAATAATTCATGAGAAGTAAGGATACAAATGAGTAAAGCTGGTCGAGCTCAAGTCAGCTCTGCACCGAGTTGAGAAGACCGAACCTTTATTTCATGTGTAGGTCTGCTAAAACATATCCGATGATGTTGCTGGCAAGTGGAAAAAGTTCAGTCATCAGTGGACTGCGGAAAAGTAACATCCCCCAATGGAAATGCTATTACTGCATGGTTAACATCTTTAAGCCTAAGAGGAGAAAGAGAAAGATCCTGTCCTTTCCAGAAGTGGGGTTATAAAATTGCACTTGTGACCAGAAACCTTTTCCAGCTTCTTTATAACTTGCACCATGGGGAAAATTAATTTATTTTTTTTGTTATTATTTTTGTTATTTATTGGTTTTATTTCATTTTACCCCCGCACCATCTTCGTATTACACAATGACAAACCAATCAGGTTAACAAATTTTCTCTTTCTTTTATTTTGAAGTGAATTTGTTAAAAGTCTGGGGTTGACAATGGAAGAAGCAACCTCAATCTCAGATGAAAAAATAGCGAGAAAGAAAGATCAATTCTACCCTAGGGATGTCTTGTTCTTATTTGCTACTGCTCAGTTATTGTTTACCTAGTTTGTACCGAGTCCGAGTCTATATGACCCAGACCAAGCATTGAAGTCATAATTATTATACCAACAAATTTACAATCAAATGCTTTAATCCACTAGGCTATTCAAAAACTAATATGTAAAAAACATGCTCCAAGATTCCATTAACCTTTAGCACTCGACATTATTAATATTACTTCCCTTTCCACTGCATTCTTTATCATGGTCTTTCAATTGAAGTAACCTTATTGTTAATTTCACTCAAAGTTGTTTTCTGTTGCTATAGCAGGATATGACAGCACAACTATGAAATTCAAACACACTATTGTTCAGGGATTAGAGTCATCTTCAGTAGCAGGATAAAATTTTTTTACAGCAAATGAAGTTACAGAGTGATAAAGGTTAATAACTATATATAATTTAGTTATCTCTCAAGCCATTCTTGAGTAATGTAATGACAGACAGATAAAAAAGACATTTGGAGACTTATATAGTAAAATGGATATTGACCCTACAGGGAAAAATTCAATCCTGAAAATTGATTAAAAAATATGCCTATTCAAGAAGATAGACAAGACATAATAGCTTGGGTGTAGTGTAATGTATAACAGGTTGAAAAAATTCTTGGTTTAATCCACTTTCAGAAATCTGACCAAACATCAGACATTGTTTTTTTGGTGAGGGAGACCTCTATTTGGTTTGCCATATCAACAACTTTTCAGTGTCCCCTTGTGTGTGTGTGTGTGTGTATATATATATATATATATATAGAGAGAGAGAGAGAGAGAGAAAGAGAGAGAGAGAGAGAGATGTTTTCATTTTGTGTATATCACTGGTTGTTGATTATTAAACTCAAAAAAGAGCAAAAAGAAATCCAAGAAAGTGGGGGAAATAGAAGAAAAAAAAACGGAGAAAGCCAGGAGAAGTAAGGGAAGAAGAATATGATGTAAAGAAAGAAATATGAAACTGGTTTTTATAATTATGATATTCATATTGTTATTCACTTAAAAATGCACAAAAGAAAAAATATATGTTGGGTCCTTGTCACCAGGAAGTAAGAAGAAATTCATTTAATTTTCTTTACAAGTCTTTTTTTTCACCTAAGATCACTTGCCAGTGTCACACATTCTTGTATTATATAACTGAGAAAATTACAAACAACTTTAATAAAGTTTCTTGGAAGTTAAAAATTTGCTCTTAATATTTGCTACATTCAGTAAAGTGTTCCCTTTTAAAATATGACTCAAGTACAAGTTTTTAGTGGATTTTCTCTTGAATATTATTTGAGTTGGCATATAAGGGTGTTCCAATAATTTGGACTGATTTTAGATGTGAATTAAGTTTAAGTATCTTGTGATTTTTTACTTTTCCTTTCATAATTAACAAGTTACATCTTTGACAATTTCAACTATAGAAAGATTAACAATGAGACATGTTAAAGTTATCAAAGCCTATTACGAAAATGGATATTCAAACAGAAATGCAATTGGAAGTTCCCAAGTTGCATCATCTCTCAAAACAGTTATGTCAGTTGGCCACCATGATCGTGCGACTTGATACTTTTAGATTTCTTCCTTTGGGGTCCTCTCAAAAGTAAGGTCTATGTCAACAAGCCAACAACAATTCAACAGCTGAAGGATGAGATAATAAGGTATATTGGTGAGATTGAGGAGCAACTATGCAGAGACGTCATCAAAAATTTTGACCATCCAGTGGAGGTGTGCTGCTGAAATCTTGGCAGACATTTGGGCAATATTATTTTTCACTTATAATTGCTATGATCCAAATAACAGGATCCAACAGAGAAATAAATAAATTTTCACTAATAACACTGATTTATTTACTGCTGACTTTGATCAGTCTTAATGAAACACCCTTTATATCAGATGTTTATGTTTTCCTAAAATATAAGCAAACAATTTTATTTTTTGGTAAAATTAAAGGAAATGTTATTTACTGTAGAAAAAGTCTGAGAATAACCAAAATCATTAAACCTCTTTGGTTCAGGGAGGTGTAGTGCATTGGTAAATAGGATTGTATCTATTTGCATATGTTAAGTAGAAGAGAAATAACGTGTATAGTAAAGTAAGAGACAGGGAGAAGTTGACTACTGATCATGTGTCGGTAGAACAGCACAACATTCACATTATTTACTTTTGGACTAATATTCTTATCTTTGTTGTTATCACAACCCATTGTGTCCCCCAGCCTTATAAAAAAAAAAAAAAAAAAAATTATTAAGGAGAGAGAACAATAAAAGAGTGGGGAATTAAGAAGCCCGAAGATAGCATTTGACATTGCCTTTAAATTTTTGAGGATCCAAGTTAACTGGGAAGCAAGAAGCTGGGAGAGAGTTCCATAAGTGAGAAGTGTGATAAAAAAATCTATTAGGATAGAACTTAGGGTTACATCTAGACATTTCAACTGTATGATGAGACCTCATTGGCAACCCAGTACTGTACTTCAATTCATAAAGTCAAGGTATCTAGTTGAATATTAATGTAAGTTCAGTCTTTCTGAATTAAATTAAAAAGAATTTTAAGTTCCCCCTAAATTTATTTTGGTTCTTTATACAACACTGACATAATTTTACCATAAACAATCATAGTCACCATTAGAGAAAAAAAAGCAATTACAAAATCTTTCAAGAACTGGCTCGGCAACTTACAAGAGAAACAGAATCTTTATATAGCTGTGTACTGTCCACATTAAATCTTTTACTGCCAAAAAAGTGGATGCATTTAAAAAATCTGCACTAGGCTAAAAGGATAGAAATCCACCATGTTGTGCAGGTGATACAAGCCAAAACAACATTTCAATAATACTCATTTTAACATGCATTATTAAAAATGATTATGAATAGGCTTTCCGACAGTGACATTTAAATGCTGACAGTTGAGAAAATCTGACATTGCTTGTAGCTTAATGCTATATTCAAATGTTTGCTAGCAGTTCTATCACTGAAACTATCTGATAGCTGTCTATATTTCTGAGATGAGGTATTGGAATTATTTACACTATTTACATTGTTCGGACTGTCGTGTTCATCCTTATTGCCACATTCACAAAGTTTTGGCCGTTGTATGCTCTGGCCTTCTTCAGGATCTGTCTATATTTCTGAGATAAGGTATTGTAACTATTTACACTATTTACATTGTCCATTGATAAGTGTTGGCTGAAGTATTCCAGTGACTTGACCCAAAGAGTTGTGAGTTCAATACCTGGTTACAGCAGAGGTGAACAAAAACTTGGAAAGTTGAGTTAAAGGTAAATAACTGATACTGAGACACCCAGAGAGGCATGCCACTTGGAACTAGAGCAATCTACCCTGGTGGATGAAATAAAGGGTTCGGTTCACAATTCCACTCAACGGAAAAGGGTTGGAGCGTACAATGGCTGAAACATCATAAATATGGTAACAAAGATGAGGACAACAGTCCGATTAATGTAAATAGTGTAAATATCTGATAGCTATTTGAGTCCCCCCCATCCTTGGTAGGAAAACATATGTTTTAGATGCATCTTAAACGTCAAGTCTATTATGGTATATCTGCAGGGATTTGAAGAATCACCAACAGAATGCAGATGAAATGGTTCCAGTGAGAATTATCTCTGATTGTAGTGCTCCCTAACTTCATTTGGCAGATTAGCTTCAACCCAAGTTTTGGGCTATTGAAGCTGATTTTCGAGGATTAAAGTGTCACTGAAGAAAATGAACATTTACCTCATGAGGTTTTATGCCCTGTAGGTGTATATGCAGCTTGCTTAAAAATTTTATATTGCTCATCCTGAAATATCTTTAGGAGTTATGCCTGAAAACAAACCTCAAATGTTTATTGATTTATTTAGGAGAAATAAAGTAAGCAAATATAAAACATACATATTTTGCTTCATTGGAGGAAATTGAACATAGAATAAGCTGCACCATTGGTTGTTTTGCCCAACACTGCAAATTGCTACGAAGGCAAAACATTAACCTGAAAGTTAGAGTCATGTTCTTAAATAGATCAAGACTTTCATATGGATGTCATGCATGGCACCAAACTTGTTCAGAAATATCTAGACTGCCAGCTCTATAAAACCACTTTGACATATGGCCACATAATGTCGAAACATTGATTCTTGTATGATCAGCAAAGTTAAGCAATGTCAAACTTGGTTAGTATCTAGATGGGTGACCACTTGGGAATGCAAGGTGGTGTAATGGATAAAGTAATTGGAATTGTTAATCGGAGAACCAAGTTCTGATTCCAATTGGGTTCACTATATTCACTTATGTGCAAATAACATTGAGAAAGGTATGAATCCAACTCTTCTCCCACCAGTTGTGGGCTAATTCGTAAGATTTTTTTTATCATTGAACCATTATCTCCAAAAACAAAATAGCGTACAAAATATTTAGACTTTGGTATTCAAACAACACACAGAGCTTGATATACCACTAAACAAAAAACCCCAACCAACCAACAACTACTTTCTTAGACCAATGATTAAAAATAGCTTTGAAAGAGTGAAGCGAAGATCATCCTTCTTTGAACATTATGGACTGGCGATACAGATTCACAAACAAAGACCTCTACCAAATAATAGAAAGCACATCACTTGAGGATGACGCAGAGCGGCAACAACTAAAATGGATAGCACATGTAACTCAAAGAGAAAATAATGACAGAATGATAATAAAGCTTTAATATTCTAGAAATTACACTCTTAGATCTATTAACTTCTTTTGCAATAGCAAAAATCATCATCCCTGGAGTTTTTTAAAATGAGATGCTAACACTTGTGTGATTCATCAGCTTTGCAATGGCTTGTCATTGTGGTAACTTAGGAAACATTGCTGCAAAGTGATAATTAAAATTTGTTTACAATGTTGTCGTACTTTATTTACACTATTTATATGGTTCAGACTGTTGTCCTCATCTTTGCCATATTCACAATGTTTTGGCCATTGTACACTCTGGCTTTCTTCAGCTGATATACGTTGGAATGTCGAACCAAACCCTTTACTTCGTCGACCAGGGTAGATTGATCTAATTCCACGTGCCATGTCTTTTCTGGATATCTCAATTTCAGTTATTTCCCTTCAGTAACTTCAACTCTCCAAGTTTTTTGTTCACCTATGTTGTGGCCAGGTATTGAACTCACAACTCTTTGGATCAAGTCACTGGATTACTTCAAACAACAATTTTATCCACTGGACCATGTAAATTGCAATGTATATCACCTGAAGAAGGCTGGAGCATACAACAGCTGAAATGTTGTGAATATGACAATAAAGATGAAGACAACAGTTTGAACAATGTAAATAGAATAAATAGTTACAATACCTCATCTCAGAAATATAGATAGAGGTGGTCATACTTCATCATGAATACAATTAAATATGCCCATGACTATAAATGATAATGTTCTAAAATTTTGGATGCTACCTTTTCGTGTAATAAACAGTTTTTATTTGATAAGTTTCTTTATTCATAGTTCTTTATTTTTAAAGCAAGTTCATCCTTGACAGAACAGATGTTTAAAAATAGTTACTGCAATTTCTATCACAATCAAATCTGGAAATTCCTTTATCTTTAAGCTCTGTTGATTTTGTCATTGAGCCATCAATTTATTTTATTTTTTAAGCTTTAGCTTTTATTATTACTATCTATCTATCTATATATATATATATATATGTATATGTATGTATATATATACTGTAATGGAATGTCCCACACTCCCTATCGCCTATGTGGACTGAATATATCAATAAATATATATAGTGAGCACAGGATATAGCTAGGGGCTTGCTTTGGGAATTACTAGCCTGCCACCCAATTCCCTGTCATTCAGTAGAGTATTCTATTTTACAATAAACCTCTCTTCCTTCATCTACACGCATATTGCTGTTCCTTCACTAGAGTAACACCTTTGTCTGTTTGTAACCTCTTTAAGGATACAACAATTATATATATATATATATATATATATATATATATATATATATATATATATAGAGAGAGAGAGAGAGAGAGAGAGAGAGAGAGAGAGATTTAATAGGCTGGTTAATGAGATTTGAGAAATAAAAAGACAACAAAATGAGAACAATAATGGTGATAGGATTTTGATGATATTTATTATATATTAGCCTTTTGACTAAATTGAAGCACAAAGAAAGATTTCCAAATCAGAATTTTTGGACATGCCCATTATTATTGCCCATATCGTTATCATTTTATTACTCAAATTTCATTAACTGGCCTATAAATCTACACATTATAAAAGCACATGTGAACCAGGTTTCATTTAATCATATATATCAGTTGTATGCAATGTTTTTTAAAGATGTCTAAGTATGCCTACAGCTGCAAAAGTCTTAATAAGGGAACATATGAGAAAATCTGGAAAGTGAAATTAAAACAAGTTTATAAAATGATCACAGTAGTAGATTTATATCTTCAGCACTTTATTTTTCCTTAACAATTATTTGAGGTCTTTGAGATCTTTGCATCATGTCTTGGACAGATTGATTAAAATCTCAATCATTGATGAAAACTAAAACAGACTACCTGCTGAATAGAACACTGGGACTATTTTTACTTTATAACACTCTGAACCAACTAATGGGGTCATGTTGTTTTTAATAACAAAGCAATGTTAACTGGTACCATAAATAGACTAATTGCAGGGTATCCAGCCTGTGCCAGGTACTAACTGCATTCAAGTGAATATCACAGTAGGGGCAGCTACTTGAGTCTTTGTATTGATGTAACGTGATCACAAAAGCTTCACACTTATCAAACTAAACCAGAATGAGTTAATGTAACTGATTCAATATCCATGCCATTGTTTGCAAAAAGGAAGTTTCAGTGGCAGAAGCTAACCACACAAAATTCAAAGCACAACTTTACACCATTCAGCAAAATAAGTACATATCCAGCATACATGCAGAAAGATAATGATATATTTCCTATATATATATATATATATATATATATATATATTTCCTATATATATATATATATATATCCTATATATATATATATATATATATATATATATCCTATATATATATATATATATATATATATATTTCCTATATATATATATATATATATATATATATATATTTCCTATATATATATATATATATATATATATATATATTTCCTATATATATATATATATATATATATATATATATATATTTCCTATATATATATATATATATATATATTTCCTATATATATATATATATATATATATATATCCTATATATATATATATATATATATATATATATATATATATATTTCCTATATATATATATATATATATATATTTCCTATATATATATATATATTTCCTATATATATATATATATTTCCTATATATATATATATATATATATATATATATTTCCTATATATATATATATATATATATATATATATTTCCTATATATATATATATATATATATATATATATATTTCCTATATATATATATATATATATATATATATTTCCTATATATATATATATATATATATATATATATTTCCTATATATATATATATATATATATTTCCTATATATATATATATATATATATATATTTCCTATATATATATATATATATATATATATATATATATATTTCCTATATATATATATATATATATATATATTTCCTATATATATATATATATATATATATTTCCTATATATATATATATATATATATATATATATATATTTCCTATATATATATATATATTTCCTATATATATATATATATATATATATATATATATATTTCCTATATATATATATATATATATATATATATATATATTTCCTATATATATATATATATATATATATTTCCTATATATATATATATATATATATATATATATTTCCTATATATATATATATATATATATATATATATATTTCCTATATATATATATATATATATATATATATTTCCTATATATATATATATATATATATATATATATATATATATATATATTTCCTATATATATATATATATATATATATATTTCCTATATATATATATATATATATATATATATTTCCTATATATATATATATATATATATATATATTTCCTATATATATATATATATATATATATATATTTCCTATATATATATATATATATATATATTTCCTATATATATATATATATATATATATATATTTCCTATATATATATATATATATATATATTTCCTATATATATATATATATATATATATATATATATATTTCCTATATATATATATATATATATATATATATATATATTTCCTATATATATATATATATATATATATATTTCCTATATATATATATATATATATTTCCTATATATATATATATTTCCTATATATATATATATATATATTTCCTATATATATATATATTTCCTATATATATATATATATATATTTCCTATATATATATATATATATATATATATATATATATATATATATATATATATATATATATAATTATTAAGAAAATGAAAATTTTAAAAGGTCATCATGATATTTTATTTCATTAGAACTGATATTTCAGTTCTAACTCATCAGACCGATATCTTCACACAAATAAATGGATAAAATTTTTTCCAGGCACAAAAACAATAATCTAAGCA
>OZ038509.1:14623402-14678402 GCA_964036315.1 Acanthosepion esculentum | reverse complement strand
ACAATCAAACGCAAAATGATCTTCATATCTTCTATAGAAAGCTTCAAATGTTTTATCTTCTTCACGAAAATATTTAAATGTCTCCATAGAATTCCAAATTGTGTTGTGAGAAAATGCAGTGTTGTTTTCATTAACAACATCCTTTTTACTAAATGTTTTTAGAAATAATTCTTGCAATTTTTCTTCCAGTTCTTTTTGTTTTTCTTCCTGTTCTTTTTGTTGTTTCAACCAACATTTGTTGCCGTTCCTCAGTCTTCTGTTGCAGTTCAAACTGTGCCTTCATCATCTGAACAATAATTGTTTTAAAGTCTTCCATAATGACTTCAGATACGTGTTTTCTGAGAGAAAAAAGAAACAAAATTTAGACAATTTTTCTTCTCAAATCTCTTTTCTCCCCATTGCCTTTGTCCCTGACTATCCCACACTGTGACAATATAAAATCGACCAAGAATGGTGATATATTGTAAGAGCCTGGGAGCTAATTTATAATGGCTGAATTAGTGGTCAAGGCACTTTCCAGACATTTTTGCCTCAGTGGATTATTTTCTCTTTTAATTAAAATAGCATTCCCTATATCAAAATTGTGGTCTGTTTTGTTATGGTGAACAACCAATGTCTTTGTATGTTCTTATTTAAAATGTCCCTTTTGTGTTCATATAGTTTGTTATATATATATATATATATATATATGTGTCATTCACAGACAGTACTGTTTCACTGTATCACAGCTCCTCAGTGCGACTAGACTTCCGAATGCCTCAAGCCAGGATTGAAACACAACTAATTTTGTGTCAGCCAGAGCTATCTTCACTCGGAAGAGTTACACAACTAAATCTAGCGTATTGTTTTTACAAATGTAAACAAATGCCAAACAGCCAAAGTGCTCCATTCATTTTACTGAAGAGCTTTGCATTAGTGCTGGCTGTTGTTTATATACACATAAACACATGTACACATACAAGATCAGACAGAGACTAATACATCAATTTGTAAATGCAAATTTAGCAGACTAAATGTTTGAAATGGAATTCCCTGGGATGACTATACCTGGAAACAGTTCTTGTGATAATAACTTTAGTAGATAGGTTTGCCTATTGTCTGGTTCACACTCCTCCCTAGCATTTTGAACAAGAGTAGATGTTTATCCCTTGTTTCCTGTTTAGAATTGAGTTTTAGGTTCCTTTTAAAATCTTCTCATTCTCTTTCACTCTCAGTAGGCCCTTGCACCTTAGTGGCATTATCACCTTGCTTGGGATGAAGTGATTAAAAAAAAAAAAATTTTTGTACAGTAGTAAATAAATGCCTTTAAACTGTTCAATCTGTAAATGCTGATTTTAAGATTGATAGTTTTTACCATAGAAGAAAACTATTTGATATTTTATACATACATAGAGTATATTTATTTAATTTGCAGTGTCCTTTTATGATATGGGCAATCATGGCTCTCTACCATTTCGTATCCTTTGTAACTCTAATCAATGTTTATCCCCTTACTATCCCTCTGAATCCCTGTTCTGCCATCCATCTACACAATCTTATTAGGTAAGTTACTTGCTGTTTTCATATACCTCTTTTGCCTTCAATATATCTTGTGAGTGTCAAATTTGCCAAGCCCTTTTTTTTTTATCATTATGTGTCCTAGAAATTTCAACTATCTCTTTCTGTTTCTAAGTATAAGCATCCTTTTGTTTTCATTTTACTTGAAGCTTCCTCTTAGCTCACCTGTTCCATCTATGGTATTCTCAGAATCCTTCCGTAGAACCATATCTCTGTTGCCTCAATTCATCCTATACCATTAATTTCATATATCTGAGTTTTAGCTGAGTCATATCATTCAAAATTACAAAGATTTATCAATTCTGTATTTCAGGACTGCACAGTGGGTTGAAAAATAGCAAAATTTCAATGTTAAACAAATTTTTAAAATGAAGATTTTAGTTTTGAAAATCATCAGAGAGATGTTGATCAAAGACATCAATTTGTGGTAAAAATTTGAAAGTGAATGTGGAAGATGATTCAGAAACATTTTTAACTTGCTAACTTCAATCTATTAATTGAAACTATGTTAAAAGACTTGCAATTGGCAAGTGAAACAAAAACATGACAAACAACATTTTTTTAATATATATATATATATATGTATATATATATATTATCCACGGTTCTTAGTTGATAGTCATTGATTGTAAAAATGACTTGAACATTGCAATTAAAAGGTGTATAACTTTGTCAAGAAAAGAACATTTAAAGGCAAAATTCAAAAGGGAAAAAAAAAGAGGAAAAAAAGGCTTGGTTAGGTTTAGTGTTAGTTGGTTAAAGTATGGGTATCATAGTTTAAAAAGACTACAGGTATTGATTGGAGAAATAAATACTATCTTAATCGTACTGCAAAAATTATCATTTGGGAGAAATAAAGTTAGAAAGGCATTTAACTAATTAAAGTCCGCTGTCCCCAAAAATGTGATCGTGGCATTAATTTGTTAGATATAAAAACCTATAATTAATCCCAGATTTTTTGTTTTAACCTACAATTATTACTAGATATTTTTGTTTTAATCTACAATTACAACTGGATTTCTTTTGTTTTAACCTACAATTAATACTGGATTTTTGTTTTAACCTACAATTAATACTGGATTTTTGTTTTAACCTACAATTAATACTGGATTTTTGTTTTAACCTACAATTAATACTGGATTTCTTTTGTTTTAACCTAGAATTAATACTGGATTTCTTTTGTTTTAACCTAGAATTAATACTGGATTTCTTTTGTTTTAACCTAGAATTAATACTGGATTTCTTTTGTTTTAACCTACAATTACAACTGGATTTCTTTTGTTTTAACCTACAATTAATACTGGATTTCTTTTGTTTTAACCTAGAATTAATACTGGATTTCTTTTGTTTTAACCTACAATTAAAACTGGATTTTTTGTTTTAACCTACAATTAATAGTGGATTTCTTTTGTTTTAACCTACAATTAATACTGGATTTTTGTTTTAACCTACAATTAAAACTGGATTTTTTATTTTAACCTACAATTAATACTGGATTTTTATTTTTTATTTCTTTTTAGAAAACTACAATTAATTTCATATTTTTTATTTTAATTATAATCATTAATACTAGATTTTATGGTGGAATGTGTCTGTGTGCTAACAATTTTAAATAATTTAATTTTGTTGCTCAATTTGGGAATTTGATGATTTTCAGTTTGCATAGATTGCAATTTCATCCTAAAAGGATTGATTGATTGATTGATTAATTTGTTTTTCACAGTTTATCAACCTTTTGTAGATTATTTAAAGTCAGAAAATATTTTTAGATTGGAAGAATTCTTTTACAGATAATAATGATTTACTAATTATCTTGTAGTTGGAGTGGGGAGGTTTGAGGGAAGACTAGAATTTGAACTTGGCTCTCTGACTTTTTAATTGTCCATTACACTACCCACACATCCAAGCTTACAGCACCTGGTATTCCCAAGTGGTCACCCATCTAGGTACTGACCAGGTTCAGTGTTGCTTAACTTCAGTGATCATAAGAAAACCAGTGATATGGCTGTAAGCCTGTCCTAACAGGAACTAAAAATGGAAGAGAAAACACCTGTAGTAGAATGTAACGTAATAGAAAATGATAGTGAAACAGAGGAAGAAATTGTTATCCCTGTCTAGATGAGAAACTGAAGCTCATAGAATTCAAAAACATGAATAGTTTAATAATCAAAAGAAAGGAAATTATTTCAAACTGTCAGAATATTGATGCATTTCTTTTGAAAAACATGGGAAAAAAAACCCAGATTTGAGGAACCTCCAAGATATACAAACATCCGTATTGAAAATTACTATACATAAAAGGCTGTAAATAGGCAACAAAATAATGTTATTTTATTAGTATATAGAGGGAGAGTAGAATATATATATATATATATATATATATGTATGTATGCGCGCACACACACACACAGGGTGAGATGGATAAATTGTCATCTAAATTATGCAAAAATGAAAATAACACTGACATTTCATTTTAAAATATATATTTAACAAAATTACACAAAAATATCTTGAAATTAGAATTTCAAGATAAATTTATTCAATAAAATCACCATTGGCCTCAACCACGCCCTCCAGAAAACTTCAGAATCTCCTGCACCTCTTCTGATCAGTCTCCTTGTTTAAGTTGGTGAATACTGCCACAATCCTTGCCTTCAGTTCATCTTTGGTGTTACAAGGGGTTTTGTTGGTCTCTTAGTCGACTGTGTCCCACACATAATAATTAAGGGGGTTAGGTAGCCAGATGTAAGGGGTGATGTAGTTGCAGCAGTTGTCTGACAGCCATGATTGGGTTCTCCTGCTTGTGTGTGCAGGGTCCTGTTGCCAGACATAAGGTCTTCCAGCAGCCACCTTCTTGATCCAGGACAGCACTATCTCCTGCCCTGTGGGAAGATGAATGGAGGCATAACATTGCCATCACTAGTGATCACTCCAAACACCACGATGTTGGCTGGATATATCATCCAACTCTTTCTGAATCCTCTGCACTGTTCTCAGATTGACACCCAAATTCTCTGAAATGTTTGTATTGGAGCTTCCATTGTGAATGCCAAGAGTACAGCATACTCTTTCCAAATTTCTGGTGTAGTGAATTGTATCATGGTGCTCTTTTTCTCATAGACAGTGCTCAACTGACCCTAATATACTGTAGCAGTCAACAAAATCAAAACAAACAACATGCATGTGTGAAATTAAAAATATATAATGACAACAATTTACCTATTGCACCCTGTGTGTGTGGTGTGTGCGTGTATATATCAGGTCATCCCATATGTTCTGTCCGAATTTTGAATAAAGAAAACAAGTGACCAAATGTTACATTTAATTACAGATTCAATCAACAATGTATTTTCCCTGATTATCTATGACTTCCTTCCATCTATTAACAAGCTTACTAATTCCATTACTGTAAAATTCTTTTGGCTTTGATTCGAAGAACTCACAAATGTCAGTTTTAACAAGTTACAAAAG
Organism: Acanthosepion esculentum; assembly: GCA_964036315.1. Classification (NCBI taxonomy): domain Eukaryota; kingdom Metazoa; phylum Mollusca; class Cephalopoda; order Sepiida; family Sepiidae; genus Acanthosepion; species Acanthosepion esculentum. The sequence continues at coordinate 14,673,374 of OZ038509.1, read as the reverse complement.
CTGTTTCTTCCAAATGATTCTGTAAGCTATGAAGCAAATGGTAGTCTGAAGGAGCAAGGTCGGGAGAATAAGGTGGATGAGGAATTTTCTCCCAACCAAGTTCTTCGATCTTTTGTGACGTGATTCTTGCTGTGTGTGGTTGCGCATTGTCCTGATGAAACATCACCCTTTTTCGATTCACTAGAGCAGGTCTTTTTTTCCTCAAAGCTTGGTTCAAACGCTCTAATTGCTGACAGTATATTTGAGCATTAATTGTTGCATTAGGTGGTAAGAATTCAAAGTGGATTATTCCTTGGCAATCCCACCAGATTGAAAGAAGAACCTTTTGCCCATGAAGTTCCCTTCTCGGCTGTGGCTGGGGTCCTTCCCCTTTACCAAGCCACTGTCTATGACGCTTAACATTTCGATAAAAGATCCATTTTTCGTCGCCAGTCACAAGTCTATCCAAAAAAGGTGAAACAAGTTGGCGAGAATGGAGGGAAGAGCAGATGTCAACTATAGATTTGAGGTTGTTTTCAGACAATTCGTGAGGCACCCATTTTCCAAGTTTAGGAACTTTTCCAAGTTGTTGAAGATGACAATGAACAGTTGTATGGTTTGAACTGAGAACCACTGCCAATTCCTCAACTGTTAAAGCAGGATTTTCTTCATGGGATGCTTCAAGAAGCTTTTCATCAAACTCAACTGGACGTCTGGTTCGATCTTCATCTTCAAGGGTGAAATCTCCACATTTGAATTTTGCAAACCATCTTCTGCAAGTTCTTTCATTCACACATTCCTCTCCATAAACTGAGTGAATGTTTCTAGCCACTTCGGCTGCTGAGTTTCCTTTCTTGAACTCCTAAAGCATTATGTGCCTCAAATGATTCTTGGGTACTTCCATGTTAGCAGAGTTTTAATCAAACAAAATTTAATTTTCTTGTTCTCTGAAATAAAATTTGATCAGTTTAAATGCATCTAAACAAAAATAATGTTCAGCTCCATTAGACATAAAATACTCTTTAAATTTTGTCCATTTTAACAAAAAGTTAAAATTCGGACAGAACTTATGGGATGACCTTATTTATATATATATATATATATATATATATATATATATATATATACATAAATATATATGAAGAAATATAGTCTTAAAATGTGCTATATTTATGGGATAAGTGCTCAATATCAGAGATAGAGTGTGTGTAAATATAAAAGTGAACATGATGGAAGTCAACACTTTGAATGTTGACTTCTATGTTCACTTTTATATTTATATATATATAGTGGATGCTGGTTTTAAAAAAAAACACCATAACTGCAAGGGTTAATTTTAAAATAATTATAACAAAGCACATTCACAGTTACATCAAGTTTGTCTTCACAATCCACCCCTGAGTATGATCTCAGAGGAGATCGAAAGTACTTGGGTTAACAAAAACTACCTTGATGAATTTCATCTTACTTAACATCAAGAAGCTAATTAGAGAACTGGAAAGGATTATTATACAAATAAATAGACATAATATGTCTATATTATTTAATGAAAAATGCTTCAATGATGAAGATATGCTGCATATATATATATATATATATACATATATATATATATATATACATACACACAAACACACACTAGTGTATTTGGACAGCAATGCTTCTCTAATATATGTTTATATTTCTCTTGTATGCAAACAAGAAATTTCTTTTTTGGCACTTAGTGTGTATGGAAATGTCCAAACGATTGTTCATTCCAAGCACTTTCAGCTAATCTATTAGACATTTTCAAAGATTCTAGTTGTCCTATTGTAAAAAATATTTGCATGTGCTATTGTAAACAGTCTGAAAAATTGTTGAATGGTAGACATATTTTTGATTCTTGAATACAACCAGAGCATTATGGCTGTGTTCATAGTTGATATTGCTAAGGGTTTTTTGTTTTTTATTAAAAGGGCATCAGTTATTTTTAGACACATATTTGCATTTGTAGGTGCTTATCATATTTGCATTTTTGATAAGTATGTTGTTGATCGACGTTGGTATATTTTCATGCTGGTATATTTGGCAGGTTGTTGGTATATTTTCATGCTGATAAAAATTTGATCTGAGAGATATAGGGTCAGCTATTTTGATAAGTGTGTGGTGTTACATCCAACCTAATTTATGAATTTGGTTTATATGTACATATGTGTCTGCAAACAAGTCAGGCTAAAAAGTAATTCAATGTTTAAAGAATTTTTAAAACTTAACTAGATATATATCTTTTAATATATCAATAAACTTAATTAAAAATTTCTAGGAATTAAACCATTTTCTTTCAAGACCAACCGAAAATATTTGATTAACATTGAAATTTGACATTAGTAATGAATACTGTGTAGGATTAAAATGTAATAATTATTTCTTAAACATCACTGAAGTACATGCAGGGTGAATTAATTCTAAATTAAAAACATATAATCATAAACTCATTTGCTAAATTTTACTTTACAAAACTAAATGAATATTTATTTTTACATGAAGCTAACAAGCCTCCCTCAAACCAAATGCCACAATAATTTTATGTTAAAATTGAAGAAATTATTAATAAAGTAGAAGAGAAAATCAGAGTTGGTCAATAGAATCAAGTAAGTTTGCACAGATTGCTTACCAGTTTCAGTGTTAAGTGTTGGCTCATTGACAACAGTCAAGAGGGATGAAAGCTTTCACCAGAAATGTGTCATTTGTACTTACCTATAAAAAGAAAGAAAGACAAATTAGCTGGCTGTATATATATATATATATATATATTAAAGGTAATAGATTCATTGGTATATAATCCAAGTGGATCCTAGTAATATAAAATATTAAAACTGATCTACAAAAAGAGCTCAATGTATTTATTATAAAGAGCAAATAAATAGTAGAAAACCAAAAAATTCAAAACTACCTCATATGGGGTATAGACCAATTTCAACTGCCGAAAACTTACCCCATATGAGGAAATTTTGAATTTTTTGTTTTACTACTATATATATATATATATATATATATATATATATATATATATATATATGATTGAATAAATTACAAACATTATGTCTGTTTATTTTTATTATAATCCTTTCATATTCATTAATATTTTTTTCATCCATTACAATTAAATAAGGCAAGAAATGCACTGTAACTTATTTAATTGTAATATATAGAAAAATATTCATGAATATGAAAGGATTATGACAAAAATAAGCAGACATAATGTTTAGTATTTAAATAGTCTAGGGTTTAGGAGAAATAACAAAAAGATAAAATTTATTAATAGCTACAAAGAACAGGAAATTGTGGAGAGTCATACTAGCCTATGTCCTGAGGGGACATGCCACATAAAGAAGAACTGAAAACATTAACATTGTTAATGCTGACCAGTGATGGTTGAAAGTACAAAGATTATGAATTTTGGTTAGTTTCTCAATAAAATCAATAACAGATAAATGCTAATATGCAAAATGGAAAACTGTAAGAAAAAAAGTACGGATAAACCTCATCAATTTCAATAAAACATCCTTGAATTAATTATTGCAGCCTAAATGTGGACATGTGTGAAATGTGTGCCAATTTGGCTCATTAGCTTGGTTTTTGTTCTGCTAAAGGATATAATGATGCCATATCTGTCATCAAACAACTCCAGGAAATTGCATACCTCTCTTATAGGAAATTGTATACCTGCTATGTTGACCTCACTGCAGCATATAACTGCATCCTTTATAAACCGCCTTCTAGAACCGCCACTGAATGCATCGATCTAATAGAACTTTATCAGTCCACAAAATCCTAGATTTCTTGCAAGGACATGCCAATACTGAAACATATCTGACCTCATCAACAAGGTGGAAATGAGAGCCCCAGTCTGTTTTAACTTTTCCTCTGCACACTGACAAGCACAGATGTGAAGAGATTAGGTACTAATCATTTAAGCATTCCCTACCACATCCCAAAAGAATCTACCAACAGGAGACAACAATAATGTTTCTTTACATTATTCGGACTGTTATCCTCATCTTCCTTGTTATATTCACAACGTTTTAGCCATTGTACACTTCGGCCTTCTTCAGGTGTTTGGAAATTTGAACCGAACCCTTTATTTTGTCTACCAAGGCAGATTGTTCTAGTTCCACGTGACATACCTTTTCCGGATAACGGAGACACCTGGACGAGGCATGACACGTGGAACTAGAATAATCTACCCCAGTGGACAAAATAAAGGGTTCGGTTCAAAATTCGAATCACCTGAGGAAGGCTGGAGTGTACAATGGCTGAAACGTTGTGAATATGGCAATAAAAATGAGGATAATAGTCCGAATAATGTAAATAATCATAACACGTCATCTCAGAGACAGAGACAAATACTGCTTTCCCTTCCAAGGCCAATGTACTAATGATAAGAGGGACTATGCTGATGACATAGGTATTCATAGTTGGGAGAAGAATGACCTTGAAGAGAAAATCAACATCCTCTACCAAGTGTTCCATGAAATAAGACTCAGAATAAACATTTCCAAAACACAAATATGATATGACAATAGTTTAAGTGTAAATAATGATAACTCCACATCACAGAAATTCAGATAGAAATAAAAAAAATCTATTCTTATAGACAGAGGAGGAAAATGAGAAGAGTTACACTGTTCATTATTATTAAATATGACATTAGCCATAATTACGTTTACTATAATAGATTTTTTTTTTGTTCTTAAGATGTCTCATAAGATAATCTCTGAAAGGCATATTTTTCAGAAGTAATCTCTGATCAGTATGGAATAAAAGGATGTAGCATATTATTTACCACACCTGATGGTTTAACATTTTAACCTGAATTTCCATTGTTAAATCACTGGATACTCTTTCAGAAATTTAATTTTAGCCTCTATGCTTTCACTGAGATTAGTATTCATTCACTGAAGAGAAGAGCAAGAAAGATAAAATTTGCTGGATTTATGAAAAACACATTGAAACAAGCCTAGATTTGTTTGTTGCAAGTTTCTGTGAAAAACACACCTACTTTCTGATGTCTTTCTTTATATAAGGTCTACAGCAGCATGGGGCTTTTTCTCAAGTGAACTAATCTTACAGTGCTGTTCTAATTACACTACTATAGAATCTGAGATTATATATATATATATATATAAGAGAGAGAGGAAATATGACAAATGGGAACTGTTTCATTGAAACTAGATTTGATTACACGTTTTACCTTTCTAGGCTTCATCAGATCCCAAAATGAAATAAAGAAATATGTATGTCTGTGTGTGATTAAATAATAAATCATTGGTACTTTTCTGCTAAGCTGGTGTTTCTTGTTACTTGATGGAAGAAAAGAATGAAAATGAGAGACCTTTTTAAAAAGCTGTTAATATTTATTCTGTATCTTTTCTTTATAATTCTTAGTTCCTGTCGAAAGTTATTTCTATATTCTCTCAGCTTTTCTGTATTAAATTAAAGGTAAATCCTAATCTTATTTTCAGAATGGCTCGAAAGCAAGAGATTGATATAGCCTTTTCTGAAATTGATTTAAGGTAAATCCTTATCCCATTTTTCGGAATGGGTTGAAAGTAAAAAATTATATGTTATTAGGTCTGTCCATGTGTTTTCCATGTTGACAATATGTGTATAAAATAGGATATGGAATCCTGACAAAGTTTTGCCGAAACATGAGCTTAGCAGGAAAAATACTAATGATTTAAGCATAGACACAAACAGACACACATATATTTCTTTCTTTTGTTTTGGGATCTGATGAAGCCTAGTAAAGTGAAATACATTATCAAATCTAGTTTCAATGAAACGGTCTTCCATTTATCATATTTCTTCAAAACTTTGTTGGGATTCTATATGCTATTTTACAAACACATACATACATACATACATACATACATACATATATTTGATCTGACGTGCTATACCATTCAACTACAGAGAAGCATCTTGTTAGCAAAATCCAAATTACTGTTTATGAACACAATCTTCAATGATTTTTATTGATCGATCATATCTGCTCAAGAAACATTTCTTAATGTAAACAATGACAACATATTATGAAATAGATTAAGTCCAACAATTATTTAATATATTTTCTGTCTATATGTTATTTCAATAGATACAATTTATTTAAGTAAATGTTCTGTTTGTTAATTAAACAGTATTAATTACATTTACTGGCCTAAATGTTCAAGAAATTCCATAGAAAATATGCATTCTCCGACAGGAATCAAACCTGTATTCCTATATGGAAACTGTCATTTGATCAAACCATCATTGGAATTAATTTGTTTCATTATATGTTGTCATTGTTTAAGTTAAGATACATTTTGTGAGCAGATATGATTGATCAAGAAAAAGCGTTAAAGATTGTGTTTATAAACAATATATATATATATATATATATATATATATATATATATATATATATATATAGTTTGTGTGTAGTAATAATAACAAGATGGAATAAAAGTAGTAATAAAATGAAGAGAGTATTTTTTTTAATCATTTCACCCCAAGAAAGGCGATAAGGTCACTAAGACACAAGGGAGCAAAAGAGAAGAAGAATTTAGAAGGAACCAGAAATCTAATCCTAAACAGGAAACAAGGGATAAACTTCTACTCTTGTTCAAAAGACAGGGAAGGTGTGTGAACAGGCAATAGTATTAAGTATTGTTAGTATTGAGACAGTGTGCTGTTATCAAAAGCAAAAATGATAAGTTGGAGTAAAACTAGTAATAAAATAATAGTAATAATGAAGAATGTATTGACTGAGTGTTTTGATAAGAAGCAACAATAATAAGACATAATAAAACTAGTAATAAAATAATACTAATAATGAAGAGTGTATTGAGCCAGTGTTGAGATAAAAAGCAATAAGTCAAAATAAAACTCGTAATAAAATCATATATCATAATTCTGTATGTTTCTTTGTTTTTTTTTTGTCCATAAACTTTGTCATGCTTAAGCAAACATATATACAATTAAAAAAAAAAGCATATAAAATTAAAAGTATCATTTAAAAAACCTTTTTTTACTTAAAAAAAAAATCAATAAAAATATGCAAATAAACATGAGCATCCACAATTTCAGAACCTAGTTTTCAGAAAACACCTAATTTTGGTAGAAAAAGTGCTGAAATTTATCACCAATCAGAGAACATTTCTTAATATTTTAAACGAACTGTAATTTTACTGACAGGTTCTGAGAATTAGCTGAATCCTACCTTTTATATATATATATATATATATATATATATATATATATGAGGAGGCACGGTGGAGTAATGGATAACGACTTGGATTGAGGAATCGGAGAGACGAGTTCGAATTCCAGTCGAATCCATTACATTCACTTACGTGCTAATACCCTTGGGAAAAGTATGAATCCTCTTCTAGATTTTCCCGGAGTAGTATTGGATAGCGGCTGGGATTGAGGAATCGGAGAGCTGAGTTCAAATTCCAGTCGAATCCATTACATTCATTTACATGCTAATACCCTTGGGAAAGGTGTGAATCCTCTTCTCCCTCCAACTATGGGTAAATAGCAGGACAGACTGGGTTCTATAGCCTTGGATGGCAACTGGTCTAGGAGAAGGACAACTCTGAATTCAAAACCTGCGGAGGGTCGTTTGGGGACCTTGTGGCATTCGCTGCACCAGGTCCCTGTATTCGTCCCTCCAAAAAGTGTGGATGGCCCTGCACAAAGCCTTCACCACTATAATCAAATCCTGTGTGGGTGTCGGGCTTTCAGTTTCTGGGAACTGATCTGCCTGACCGTCATACGTCGAGTTCGACGGGAGAGTCCATCATCATATATATATATATATATATATATATATATATATATATATATATGAATTGCAAATAAAGTACTGCTGTTATTGAAACAGTGCTCAATGTTATATAAAGGATCTATAAAATATATTTATTAATAAATATGCATATTATCCCTCACTGTTAGCTTGACTCAGAGTTTCATGCCAAATGCAATCTTCAGGTGCTGATTGCATTTGGCATGTAACTTTGAGTCATGCTAACAGTGTAGGATATCTATCTCATCATCCACAGACAGACTGTTTCAGAGTTCATCAGTGTGGCTAGACATCTGATTGCCTCAAGTCGGGATCAAAACCCAACTGATTTGGGATCAGGTAGAGATTTTACCCCTGAGCTATCAGCACCTAATATATAAAACACACACACATACTTAATGTAAAGTTTACTCAGTGTGATGATTAGTCATGGATGTAATAGCCTTTCCAGTGAAAAAGTTTCTTTCATAAACTAATTCAGGTTTAAACTGAAGAGTGCATATCAAGTTTGCAAGCAGAATATGTTTTTTTAACAGGCCAGTCTCACTCAATTCAGAAAATACTTGTATTTAAAAAAAAAAAAAAGTGTTTAGTGTTTGCTATGATCACAAAGCTATTTTATTCATTGACTGCCACTTTGCTCGTCCATTAAAGATGCTGTAGTTAAACCAGAAGAGCTGACACTGTCCATTACATACTGCATGTGACTTATGCGTATACATTACATGTGTGCTTGCAATGTCTGTGTTGTGCATGAATGACTTATGTGTCATTTAATATATATACACACACACACACATTATATATTTAATATATATTGTAGATACGTTTGCCTATTGCCAGGTGCACACTTCTTCCCAGTCTTCTGAACAGGAGTAGAGGTTTATGTCTTGCTTCTTGTTGAGGATTGGGTTTCCAGTTCCTTCTAAAGTCTTCTCATTCTCCTTTACTCCCAGTAAACTTTTGTGTCTTAGTGGCATTATTGCCTTGTTTGGAGTAAAATGATTAAAAGAAAAAAACAGGTGCATGTACACATAAGTTGGAAATAAAACAGTTGACATCTCTACTCTGGAGTGAGACAAGAAAAAAATAAACTTTTTGGAAATTATTCAGTGATAAATGTAATATTACACATACACACACACACGTGTGTGTGTGTGTGGCTCATAGCATTAATGTTGAAGACTGGGAAACTGTTGTTGGAGATAGATCTGGCTGGAAAAGGTTGATTTGGGAATGCTGTAACAATTTTGAGCATTCCAACAAAAAGCATGCCATTAGGAAGGGAGAAATAGAATCTGTCCCGGAGCTATTAGGACACCATTGCATTTGCAGTATTTGTGGAAAAGTCTTCCTCTTGGCGGCTGGTTTAATGAGTCACGTGAGTTCACACCAGACAGGTTAGGTGCAAACTCCCATGAATGCAACCCTACCAGAAAGACCTGCAGGTTACTTGTGTGAGTTTTGTGACAAGGTTTGTAAGTCTGTTGCGGGACTCGAACATCACATGATTGTACACTGGGGCAGGCAAGTTTCCAGCATAGGTGACACAGACAAACTTTATATTTGTCACATGTATAAGAGAGGTTGTAAAAGTGAAGATGGCTTTAAGAACCCCCTTACAGAACCATAGTAGAGCCTTAGCTCAGGTATAAATGATGGAAATAATAAAATTCTGAATGAAAAAAAAACACAAAAAAAAGCCACCAAGAGGTAGTCTTCTGAAAAGAAGTCAGAATCATCAAGTGAACACAAGAACAGAACAGTACATATACACAATCTGAATGAAATTGAAATGGATGTCTGTGTCACTAGAGCTAATTTCCCTTTCTTTCTGACAATAACCTCTGGGTAACAAGAAAAGAGTCTAAGCAAAAATGTGTTTGACTCTTGAAGTCATTTTTAGGATTCCCTCTTTATTTAAACTGAATAGAAGTGCACAAGAAATTGAGATAAAAAAAAAATTGATCATTTCGCCATCAGTACAGCAACATGTATTGAATTAGTAAATACAGTACAACTCCTCTCAACTGAACATCCGAGATTTTCAGTACAGAGTATTTCGCTTGCTGGAAATAGTAAATTTAATCTTTAAGCTTTAAACTAACACTAAAATGAAAGCTTCAAGAAAGCTTTTTAAATTCATTTTAAAGCTTAAGTATCGTGAATTAGTGGACGTACCTATGTAGTATGACCTTTTACTACTACCTTTTGTGAACAGTACTCTTTGTGAGCCAGTGTGCCAACAGCAACCAAGAGATGACTTTGAAGAAAATGATTTGTGGTTGATTTTGTTTAGCAGCAACCTCCATGGATTATTTAATGCCAAAATCTAATTATTTTAAACATAATTTTATGGCTTCAACTAAATATTTTGAATGCAATTGCATGCCTTCAGCTACAGACAAAATGTATTGTTGGTCATTTTGCTATAAAATGTATTGTTGATAATTCTACTATAAAATGTATTGTTGGTCATTTTGCTATAAAATGTATTGTTGATAATTATTCTACTATAAAATGTATTGTTGGTCATTTTGCTATAAAATGTATTGTTGATAATTCTACTATAAAATGTATTGTTGGTCATTTTGCTATAAAATATATTGTTGGTAATTCTACTATAAATAAATATTGTTTGTAATTTTACTATAAAAATGCGTTTTTATACTTTCATAGTTTTGTCTTTGTTGGGGGGGGGGGTCACTATTTGCCTATAGTTGGGACCTTAACAAGTGCTACCACCCTGGGTCAGGAGGAACCTGGAAAAAAAAGCAATTAAGAGGTTGTTCCATGCTCCTTAAAACCTCCAATCTCCTGATCAGAGGCTTTACTGCTGGATGTAGTTTATCATCATACCCAGGACTACTCAAATCAGACAGTTTATTAGCTAACACTACCTATTGTATTTAATCTTTTCTTAGACTATGCCCTGCGCATTTACAGTGTAGTTTATTGCCATACCCATGAAAGAAGAAAATGGTGAAAACTCCCATATTTGTTGATATAAAAACTGCCACTATTTTTTTTCCATCAAGAAATAGCAAACAATATATTTCTCAGATCTTATAATCAAAACTGAGGTATCTGTTTGGCTAATGTTTTTCCAAAATCTATCAACTTCCCAACCTTTGTAGCTCTTAGTAAAGTTTGTAAAGTCTTTTTTTTTGCTATCCATTTGCACAAGCTTTTTAGGTAGGTTACTTGCTGCTTTTCTCTGTTCCTCTTGTCAAAATGTCCTGTGAGTGTCAAATTCTTGAAGCCCCTTTTCCTGATTATTTGTCCTAGAAATTTCTACTGACTCTTTCTGATTCTTAGTTTCCATCTTCCTTAAAACTTCCTCATTACTCACATGTTCAGCTCATGGGATTCTTCGCATTCTTCTATAGAACCATATCTCTGTTGCTTCAACTCTCTTCTTCATCTGTGAAGAAATTCTCCAGCATTCATTGCCATATGGGTGGACCAATATTACATAACACTTCAGCACTCTTTTCTTTGTTTTTAATGAAATTTTCCTGTTTCTCAATACCCTGTTTAGCTTTTGGAAGGCATCTTTTGCTATTTCAATGTGCCCTTTGATTTCGATGCTACATTTTCTGTCTTCTGCTAAAACACTTCCTAGATATTTAAATTTTTGTACTAGCTTGATTTTGGAGTCTCCAATTCATAGTTCACATCTACAGCTGTTCCATTTGCTGGCAGCTATACATTCTTTCTTCTTACAATTGATATTTAGTCCTTTCTTTAGACTTTCTTTTACAACCTTCTGTAAGTGATTCTGCAGTTTCCTTTCTGCATCTCCTATCAATACTAATATTACTGTAATATTACATTTGAAGAGGAGAGAAAGTTCATATGCCATCAAAGAAAGGTAAGTGTTCAGTCATTAATTTCCAAATTCTACAAACTTTTGGATAACACCTGATATGTGTAAAAGAGAGTAGAAGACAAACCAATCAGTTCCAATTTCATCAGGGTTATCTATATTCACTTACATGCAAATACTCTTGGGAAAGGTATGAATCCACCTCTTCTCCCCCAAGCTATGGGTTAATTAGTAAGACTTTTATCACTAGAAAAAAAAAAAGTAATTCTTACAATCTAGAAATATTTCTTGGCTTTAAATGACCTGCAAAGAGTTGATAAGTCATAGATAAATCAATCTGTTCGTTATGTTCCCCTCTCCTAAAAAACCTTTGAGGATGGTATGAATCTACCTCTTCTTCCCCACCTATGGGTTAATTAGTAAAATTTGTATCAATAAATCATTATTATCCCCCCAAAAAAATGTTACACTCTAAAAATATTTTCTGGCTTTAAGTAATCTACAAATGGTTGATAAGCCATAAAAAATGACTCAATCAATCAAATATAAAGAAATAAATATTAATCAGGTCTCTCAATTTGTAAGATGCAAATTGAGAAAAAAACATTCAATACCTTAAAAGTAAATAGAATTAGAAGAATCTCTCTGATGATTTTGATTTAAAAAAGAGATACAAGTGATATTAAAGGCAGTAAGTAAATATTTCTCATACATAGTATGAGTAACATGTTAGATAAGTTGGAAAAAAAGAGAGATAGAGAGATTGACAGCTATACATTCTTTCTTCTTTCAATTGATATATAGTTCTTTTATCTTACAATTGAGGATTAGTCTTTTCTTCTCACTTTCATCCTGTGAGAGGTTCTGCAGTTTCCTTTCTGCATCAAGACTAATATTACTGTAATATTACATTTGAAGAGGAGAGAAAGTTGATATTCCATCCAAAAAAGGTAGGTGTTGAGTCATTATTTTCCATAGTCAAATTCTACAAACTTTTGGATAACACCTGATATGTGTAAGAGAGAGGCCGACAAAATGAAATATATGCACAAGATATTTCCTCTGGCTGATTGTCAAAAACATAAATCTTATTCAGGTTGTGAAGAAAGAAAACTGGATAATAGCCCAGGTGACCAATTACCAATTTGTAAGTGAAGAATCTATGCTCAAAGATACCAGGCAGACATCTCTCTAATTAGCTATACTTATCCCCAGAGGCAGCAGGAAATAATTTAAAGGACTTATCCAGCCTTGGGCAGTTTATAGTCTATATTTCTATTTACTAATTCATTTTATATTACTTTAGCCATTTTTCCAACGTCAACAAATGGCTACACTATGAAAAAGGATTGGCATTCTATAAGCAATGTTTTTCCAGCTGAAACAGACAATCTCTTTTGTGCAAATTGAGAAATAAAAAAAAAAAATAACGAAAAAGGATATTATTTCCTCGATTAAAATGTTGTTTTCTATTATAACACTTTATACGGATTTTAATTTATTAAAAAAAATACTTTTTATTAAAAAGTACTTTTTAATTTGCTGCTCCTCCCTACACCTTCACCCCCCCCCCAATATTTTTGCAACATTCTTATAGCTAAGTTCTGAATTTTTTTGTGTGTGTGCTATTTTGTTAAAGTTTTCAATTTCATTTTATCTTTTTATTGTTCGGTGATTTCTTTCTATTTCCAAAACTGTTTTTTCATCATCACACTATAACTTCACAATATACTTGTTTCTCTTTTTAGGGTATATCTTCCTTACAACCTATGGCAAACTTCATAATCTTAAATTAAAGCTGAATACCAGCCCAGTCCTGAAGAGTTGTGATCATGAGTCACAGCGGAGTGTGGGTGATGGACGTAGCTGGGTGAGTCGAGCCTTCCTGACAGCTGATCCTCTTCATGTTGATGGTCAATATCAATAACTATCTCATTTTATATGATAGGCTCTCCTGTTGTCTTCAATGCATAAAGATCAGCCAGATGACTTACACATATTTGATTCTAATTTGTAAAGGCTTATGCAGAACCAGCCAAATGTTTTGAAAGAACTGAATAGAGAACTGGTGCACATAGTGTGTCACAAGGTCCCCAAAACTGCCCTCCAAAGGTTCAGAGTTGTTCTTCTTCTAGACTGGTTTCTAACCAAGGCTAAGGAAACAAGTCTGTCCTACTATTCAAACCCATGGAGGGAGAAGAAATGGATACATATCTTTCCTGAGGGTATATACACCTAAAGTAGATAGGTTTGTTTATCATCCGGTTCACACTCCTCCCCAGTCTTTTGAACGGGTTTATTCCTTGTTTTCTGTTTAGTATTGGGTTTTCATTTTTTTTCTAAAGTCTATTTCAATTCTATACTTCTAACATCTTTGCCTAAACTCTGAAATTTTATTTGCTAATTAAATCTTGATCTCTTCATGTTTACAATTATCTATCTTTCCTGTTATACTGCCCTTTCTCATGTTAATACAACTCCCCACAATAACCTTCTACCTTGAGTGGCCCTTGTATTGGGTGAACATTAGATTAAAAAAGAAAAAAAAAAGAAAGTGAATGTCACAAACTTGATTGGAATTTGAACTTGGCTCTCCGATTTCTCTCTTCAAAGCCACTATCCATTACACAACCTGTACATTCATAGTATCTTTTATACATCACTGAGTGTGCTATATTTGTGGCCTTGCACCAAATTTAACCTTATGAAATAATTTAGCAGTCCATTTAATCCTAACATTACAAATCTTATGCAAAATTTACTCTAGTTACTCTTTTTATACAGGTCACAGATTCCCATGACTTTTTGTTGCCATCCAATTCTATTGTTTATCATATTCAGCAGGTCAGAGGGATTGTAGTTTATGTTGTCACAAATGCGTCCGATATTGGTCTTGGCTTGTTGCCCTCTGCTCACTCTTTCTCGCGTAAGCTCCCACAAAAGAACTTCACTAACAATTTTGTCTAGCTCTCCAGCAATGCCCCGTGAATATAACTCTATGCTCTTTGATGATGTCTGATACTGGACCAAGGTTGCCATGACATTGCTCATTGGTCAGATGATTTATAAACTTGTAAAATCTAAGCTACTGAAATAACTGTACTATGTAATTTTGTAGACATTAATGAATTAACTATGAACAAATGCCTATAATTGATTTCAATGGTAGTATAACAAAACTAATTATTATTTATCTTGAGAAGATTGTAGGTGGCAGTGAATCAAAAAGCCAGAAGTGATTTGCACGGGCAAGAAGTGCGAGAAAAGAAACTATTAAAATAGGACTTATGGCGACAACTAACTAGTTCAACAGTAAGACGAGGAGATCTAGTAGCTAATCTCGTAGTATGCTTAAATTCATGCAATCAAAGTACCAAGGGGAGCTCATTAGAACAACTTCCATGAAAATATTTATGAAAAAGACAGGAAGAAGCCACATGATGTCAGCAGGAAAGTGACTGAAGTTGAGATGCTGGGTTAGGACTGATAATATTACAGAGTCTTCTTAGGATTTTGTCAAGAACAGCAGAAGCACCAGACCAGATATAGCAGCAATACTTCATACACAGACAAAGAGTAGATTTATAAATGTGCAAGATTTTTTTATGAGTGGGCCAGTTAATTTAAATAATATCATGTTTAAGTATCTAATGAAGGAATTTTTTTTTTATCATTTCATCCAAAGCAAGGCAAGAGAGTCACTAACAGGCAGGAGGGTTACTGAGTGTGAAAGAATATAAGAAAAACATTATCAAGGAGTGAGAACAACAAAAGAACAGAATTTAAGAAGCTAACAACTAAAATTGCATTTAAATCTTTGAAGATCAAAGTTGACTTGAAAGCAAGAAGCTGGAAGAGAGTTCAACAAGACTTGTATCATGAGACCATTATTATAAAAAATTCTTACAACCTAAAAATATTTTCTAGTTTTAAATGACTTGTAAAGGGTTGATAAGCTGTAAAAAAAGGAACCAATCAAATATAAAGAGATAAATATTAATCAAGTCTCTCAATTTGTAAGATGCAAATCGAGAAAATAAAAAAAAGAAACAAAAAGTTCAATACTGTAAAAATAGAAGAATCTGATGATTTTGATTTAAAAAAAAAGAGATACAAGTGATTATTAAAGGCAGTAAGATGACTAAATAGGTATTTCTCTTAGATAAGTTGGGAAAGAGAGAGAGAGAGAGAGAGAGATTAAAAGCTCATGCAGTCAAGGTACCACAGAGAGCTTATTAGAACAACTGCCATGAAAATATTTATAATAAAGACAGAAGGGAGACACATGATGTCAGCGAAAAAGTGAATGAAGTTGAGATGCCGGGTCAAGACTGAGAACATTATAAACCGTTCTTAGGATTTTGTCGAGAATCTCAAGATATATACAGTGTAACCCGGATATAAGAGAGTTGCCGGGACCGGAGAAGTATCTTATATCCGGGTTTCTCTTATATCCGGGTTTGGTCTATTTTGTTTTATTAACACAGGCTCTAATTTGGGACCAGAGAAAATCTCTTATATCCGGGTTACACTGTATATAGTAGGAAAAAAGTTTAATACTGTAAAAGTAAATGGAATTAGAATAATCTCTGATGATTTTGATTTTAAAAAAGGCAATAACATAACTAAATAGGTATTTCTCATACATAGTATGGGCAACGTGTTATATAAGTTGAGAGAGATTAGAAGCTCAAGTTTTATAGAAACATTGATTTTACGCTTTCAACTAAAGTTTGATAAGATTAAGCAAAGTAAAATATGTATGTAAATTTATCAGGTGCTCTTGAAAGCTTTGAATGTATCAAATATCTTTTGAAATACATACAATTTCAAAGTAAATAAATAAATGTAGGAGGATGATGTTATTCAATTCCATCTCCGAGTAGAACGAAGTGGCAGTGACTTTTCCTTTGGGAAAAGATTAGAAATTTCCCTTACATCTGGCACTGAAGGAAAAAGGGTCCCAAAATATATGTTCAAAATGATTTTAAGACAGGAAGTGGCTACTGGTTGGGGTAGGGATAACATGTTCTCTAGCTTTGTGCTCTAAGAGCTTTAGTTAGAGCTTACTAATTATACGTTCCCTTCTACCATTTTCATTTGATTTTTTTTAACATTCTCCCACACTGATTATAATACCAAACTAAATGTGATAAAAAGTCAAAATGTGTTTCACAATTGCTCTGAGTGAAGGAGGTAAAAATCACAAAATATTACTTTTAAGAGGAAAACACTTTTGGAAAGCCAAGTCTTGGCAATTAAATGAATCAAACCAATGAAAGTGCTAGACAGGCTTGTCTTTTATTTATTCCATTCATTACAAACGTAGTTTTTAAGAATGATTTACAATACATTATGAAAACACTGAATGTAAATTAGCATTAATGGCAGAGGTTATAAAAGTTTATTTATTGCTATCTCTGTCCCATAATAGTCGCTATGAAATGCGTAGGCAAATATAATAACTATTATGGGATAGAATTATTTTTAAATGCTGTGTCTCATAATGACTGTTACATTTAGTGTATGAAATGTTTATGCAGATATAACAACTTTTATGGGATAGAGCAAAAAAAAAAAGTCCCATAATGGTTGCTACATTTAATGTATGAAATGTACAGTGTAACCCGGATATAAGAGAGTTGTCGGGACCGGAGAAGAAGTATCTTATATCCGGGTTTCTCTTATATCCGGGTTTGGTCTATTTTGTTTTATTAACACAGGCTCTAATTTGGGACCAGAGAAAATCTCTATTATATCCGGGTTACACTGTATATGCAAATGTAACACTTATGGGACAGAAGAAAAAATGCTATGTCCCATAAATGATTGTTACATTTAGTGTATTGAAATGTCTATGCAAATGTAACAACTATTATGGGACAGTGAAAAATGTTCCATTAAGAATTGTTATATTTAGTTAGTGTAAGAAATGTGTATGCAAATGTAACCAAAAGATTCGGTACAATTTCGAAGTTTACCGTTTGGCAGAAGAAAGGCAACAAAGAAAACGATACAAACTAACAAAAAGGAAAAAAGAAGAAAAAAGAAAGAAAAAAAAAAGAAGAAAAAAGTAAAAAAAAAAACCGATGGGAGACAGTCGCTCAGAACCTTAAAGTGATCACATGATTTATTTTTCTTTTCTTCAATAATAAATGAGATTGTTTTGGAGAGTAACCGTCTGTCCGTAGATATTATTGTGATTGATTGCTAAAAAGAATTACCTGCAGAGCCTCTTAACAATTTTTTTTTTAAAACAATGTAAAATTTAAAAAGTAAATGAGAAGCCGGATTATTAAAATAAAACTTTTCTGTTTGTCTTAAGAGAGAAGTTTTGGGAGTGGGCAGGCAGTTCAGTCAGAAAAATTTCCCCCACCACTATTTCAGAGTGGCTTTATTCCTTCTCCTCGTAAAAGTAGCAGTAGCCAACGCAAATTGTTAATTCAGCTGTCCAAGTCAGATTATTGTCTAATGGTGTAAGTCACCAGGGGCACACAAAGAGAACGGGGTAGGAATTCTAAAATCCTCCCTCATACTGTCTCGGTGTAAAAATGATAAAAGAGGGTTATGGTTAGGTCAAATACATTTTGATCACTCAGAAATGGATTTCTTTATCTCGTTTGAACCAGAACCAGGCTTTTTTTTTGTGTACTCGACATTTTAGCAGAAATAACAACTGACACTGATGCTTTCATAATCCTTTGTCAGACTTTAAATAATACAAAAAGTCTTATCGTGAAAGAGTACTCAACGAAAATAAATGGGTCATCATAAAGTCTTCTTTTTAATTTTCTATGAAAACTTCCTATCCTTTGTAGCTTTAGCAACATTTGCCTTTTTACTATCCTACTAAATCCCTGTTCTGTCATCCATGTACACAAGCTCGTTATGTAGGTTGGTCATGGCTCTCCACTACTTCCTATCATTTATATCTCTTTGTAATGTTTGCCTTTTTATCCATCCCATTCCTTCTGTTTTCTATTTTTACACATGCTCATTAGGTAAGTTGATAATGGCTCTCCACTACTTCCTATCCTTTATAGCTCTTAGCAATATCTGTCTTTTTACTATCCCACCCATCTTTGTTCTGCCATCCATTTACACAAGCTCGCCCGTTTAGTTATTTGCTGTTTTCCTCTGCATCTTTTGATTTCAATATATCCTGTGCCGTGTCAAATTTTCTACCCTACACTTTTTTTTTACAATGAGGTTAACCCTGTACAAAGCCCAAGAGCCATTCGAGGTAGATGGTTACCGAGTAAGAGGCACCACCCCAAGTAAGCAAACAATGCCACCAAGATGCAAGCACCTACCGAACATGAAAGAAGGAGAAGGCTTTAGGAGGAATCAGAAACTCAATCCAGAACAGGAAACAAGGGATAAACCTCTACTCCTGTTCAAAAGACCGGGGAAGAGTGTGAACCTGACAATAGGCAAACCTATCTACTCCTGCAGTAACGAGTATTGTATAACTAGCTACTGTAGCAAAAGACACATTCAAGAAGAGTCACTTTTTCGGTGCTTGACAATGTCATCACTTATGCCCCAGAATTTTCAACTGTCTCTGATTCTAAATATGTGTCTTGGCTTCCATTTTCCTGAAAACTTTTTCGCTGTCCATACGCCTCATCCATGGTATTGTGAAACCAGGCCAATCATCATGAGGTTCTTACCCACTTTGAAAATCATTTATCGCTACACCTGTGAAAATTCTTAATCACGGCTTTCTTGTTTTAACTCACCTTTCTAGTCAAAAGACTAGCGACAAGCCCGTGTGAAACTAAACAAGTAAAAACTAAACTAGACATGTTCATCTCAAAGGTGACTAGAATAAACCCACATTGGTTGAAACTAAACAAATAAAAGACAAATGTAGTAATAAATAATATTCAACGTTCACAGATGAAGCACTGTCAATTGCATTAATGAAATTAAACGTACGGACATAAAAAAAATGACAGAAATATTTAAATAGTTTGCATTGGTTATATTTTATTTTTATGCATAAATAATTTTAAGACCTTTTCCATACAATCATCTCCATTGTTGTCCATAACGAAGGATTCTGCTTTTTAAAATAAGTAAAATTTAATAAAAAAAAGTTGGCACGAAACAAAATACTTTCTAATTGATTTTTTTTTTAACGGCTTATCAACCTTTTGTAGGTTATTAAAGCCAGGATTTTTTTTTGATATTGTAAGATTTTTTTTTTGGGGGGGGATAATGATTTACAAATCCTATTAATTAATCAATGGCTGGAAGGAGTAGAGGTGGATTCATGCCCTCTCCAAGGGTATTTGTGTGTCAAGTGAATGAAATTGGAACACGGCTGTAAGACATCCAAATCCGAATCATTATTCATTACATCACCACATATCCAAGCTTACAGCACCTAGTATTCCCAAGCGGTCACCCTACTAGGTACTGACCAGCCTTGAACTTGCCTAACTTAAGTTCTCATATGATAACTGGTGTATCAACTTGATTTGGCCATAAGCTCTTACGGAGATATACCACTGTGATGGTTGCACTAAGCAGGTTCGTCAAAAATGCTGAGTAATGGATCCAGTTAATGGAAGACGAGATCGGGTTGCGTGACTGATAAAACAATATAATTTTCATATACACTGTAACCCGGATATAAGAGAGTTGTCGGGACCGGAGAAGAAGTCTCTTATATCCGGGTTTGGTCTATTATATATATGTACATTAACACAGGCTCTAATTTGGGACCAGAGATAATCTCTCTTATATCCGGGTCTCTTATATCCGGGTTACACTGTATTTATGTTTTTTATGATTTTTAACTAATATTTCATCTTTTTTTTATATATTTCTGTTACATTTTATTGTCATTATTATGATTGTTAAGTTAAGTAATTTTTTCTTTCTGACTTGCTCTGCTTGATTCACGATTGTTGAATGACGATCTGAGGTGTGTGTGTGTGGGGGGAGATAAACAATTGTAAATATTGTAGGCTCTACACATCAAAAGATGGCAATCTAATATGAGCGCAGGAATTAAAATGTCTTTTTAAACCATCAGGTTATTTTAGTTACATGATGCTAAAATATATTCCCCCCACCATAGCATGTAAAACTAAAAGCCATGTCCATTTCAAACTCAGGCCAGTTAACAACATTATTAACGTTCAATTGGCGATCTCTCTTTAAAAATGACCAATGATAGTCAAATGCACTCCAAAGAATGCACACAATTCTGGTCAGTTCCGTTTTTTTTTCGCTTGTCATCAAACGATTTATATAGGAAAAACTTATCAAAATGCGCAAAATGTCCATTCTATTTAAAACATGTCTAAAAATGAAATTGTATTGTTTAAAACATCTTGGTAATAGTTTTTACGTCCTTATCTATTAAAAAAAAATTATCTTTATCCCATAAACCTGACCACGGTAACTGACACTATTTGGCAGCCGGTTTAATTTTGTTTGTATGATTAATCATTTAAACTTTGTTGACAATCTCTACTTTGCTGAACAGTAGAATAAACTAATTAAACGGTGAGATGAGGGAGAGAGTCATACACATTAATCTTCTGTATTAACAAGTATACTGACATACAGGGGTTGAACAAAATAATTGAAACACTTGTTAAATTCAAAGAAAATTTATTTAATATGGAGTTGGTCCTCCTTTAGCCTCACATACAGCTTTAATACGTCTAGGAATGGAATCATACAGTTTCCTGACTTCATCCAGAGGTATTTTCAGCCATTCTTCCATTAAAACCTTCTCCAGCTCTTTAAGACACGACGGTGGAGGATAGCGGCTCCTAACTTGTCACTCAAAAATGCACCACAAATGTTTAATAATATTGATATCTGGAGATTGGGTAGGCCACTCCATATGTTCTAGCTCACTTTCATGCTCTTCATACCAATTCTTAACCACTCGAGCGGTATGTATTGGAGCATTATCGTCTTGGAAAATGCAGTCACCATCAGGGGATAAAGTCTGGGCCATTGGATGAACATGATCTCCCAAAATGTTCAGGTAATCTTTGCTGTTGATTCTACCACGCAGTGCAGCTATTGGACCGAGACATTTCCATCATATAGCGGCCCAAACTATCACTTCCATCATGCTCCACTGTTGGAAGAAGGCAGTCAGAGTTGTAAGGTTCTTTGGGCTGCCTCCACACATAAACTTGCCCTGAAGTTGAGAAAAGAGAAAAACTGGACTCGTCTGAGAATATGACTTGCTTCCATTGGTCTGCAGACAAGGCATTGTGATCTCTGTACCACTTCAACCTCTCCTGAATGTTGCGAGTGGAGAGAAGAGGTTTCCTTATGGCGACTCTTCCATGATATCCAGCCTTATGGAGCTCACGACGAACAGTTTTAGTAGAAACTGGACTATTCAGATAATTATTCAACTCAGCAGTCACTTTGGCCGCAGTAGTCCGATGATTTTTCGCCACATTGCATTTCAATGCACGTCGGTTCCTGTCAGTAAGTTTGCAAGTCCGGCCCGAATTGCTATGCTTGCTAGAGGTTTTACCCTGTTTCTTGAATTGAATTGTGATCGAGGATCCTACCATGCGAGCTCCAACAATTTGCCCATTTTCGAACTCAGAGAGGTCACGCATTTAGCTTAAATTTTGCTAAATTCTAAAAATAAATAAGCCAAAGACAGTAAATTAGATAAATAAATGTGTTTACAATAGATATAAACTGCAATTATGAAGTTTTAGTTAAAGTTCTTAATATAATAGGTCTTTGAAATATAGGAGTAGAATTTGCAGCTGTTCCAATTATTTTGTCCAACCCCTGTACATCTCTTTTTTTATAGTAAGGCTTGGAGGCCACTCAAGGTAGAGGGTTATTGCATTTAACATCATAAAAGACACATGATCATATTTAGATATACTTCATATTTCTGCTGGACATATTTTTGTCTTGCAGTGAGGTTCACCCTGTATAAGACCCGGCGGTCACTCGAGGTAAAGAGTTACGTTAAGGGGTAGTTTATACGGATAGAGGGGGAGATAACGGTTAACTCTAAACTTAAAAAGGTTAAGATTGTAGTAATCAGGGAAATATCCTCTTGGGAGTCTGTTCCACAGAGCAGTGGTTCACGGGAAGAAGCTGTTTCAGTGGAATTTAGAATGTGGGTGGTTTGCTACACTGTAAGTGGCATGGCGAGTAAAGGTTAGGTGTTGCAGAACCCAGGAATGTAGTTCGTCTGAGAACTTTCCATGGAAATAGTGATAGAGCAATGTGAGGCTCACCACATCTCGCCTGTGAGAAAGAGGTTGGAAAGTGGAAAATAATTTTTAGATTTATTTTATCAAAATCAAAAAGTATTTTTTTTCTGTTTTCAAGCAATTTTAATTATGGCATTATAAAAGTTTTCTAATAAAATATTTAAATTATTTTGTCATTTTACAATACAGAAAGAAATTATATCAATTGCTTGCCACAAATCTGAAAATAAAAATCAAATATTACTGTTTTCATTTTATCCTAATTAAATTATACTGCACAGTTTTATATAGAGTCAGTCTTTGAAAAACAGAAATTTTACCTCATAGAATGTATTCCAAATGATTTGTCTCTTAATACAAGTATCAATGTATAGTTCATCTAATCTTGTCTTTCATTGAGTTTAACTGATATCTTTTTACTTCAGTTCATCTTTCATTTCTCGTTTTTCTAATATGGCTTCCAAACCAAAGTTCATCTTTTGATAATTCTTTTCTTAAAGGCCGGCATCATTTTATTTTTACCTCAATCAATTTGCTAATCAAAGGTAAGTGAGGCTGCTTTAAACAATAATCAATAAGTCTGTAGCCTGAATTTTGATATAGAAATTTTCTGTGAATAATGCTGCGGGTGTGATATTAAGAAACAGGGCTTGTTCGTTAGAAAACAAAGAAAAGAGTACTGAAATGTAACGAAATATCAGTCTTCCTATATGACAGTGAAGCTGGACAATCTCCTCACAAATGAAGAAGAAACTTGAAGCAACAGAAACGTAGTTCTACAGGAGGATGATGAGAATATCTTAGACTGAACATGTGAACAACGACGAAACTTTAGAGAAAATGGAAACAAAAGAACACCTATACTTAACACCAAAAAGAAAAAGTTGAAATTTCTAGGGCACAATAAGGAAAGAGGGCTTGGAAAATTTGATGCTCACAGGACAGATTGAAGGCTAGAGGGACAGAGGAAAACAACACAGAACATACATCGTGATCTTGAGTAATGGATGACAGAGGAGAAATAACAAAGACAAAATTTATTAAGAGCTACAAAGGACAGGGGATTGTAGAGACATAATTGACAACGTCCTGAATGGACACGACACAAAGAAGAATAATAATATAAATTATCAATGAGATTCTGAACAATTAAGAAGACAAAGAAAAGAGACTATATTAAAAAATAAACATTTGTTGTATAATTTCTTCTTGTAACTATTTACAGTTTACGTTGTTCCGACTGTTGTCCTCGTCTTTATTGCCATATTCATGACATTTCAGCCAATGTACAACCCGAGCTTCTTCAGGTGATATTGGAATGTTGACCTAAACTCTTTATTCAGGTCACAGAGGTAGATTATTTACATTATTCGGACTATTGTCCTCATCTTTGTCGCCATATTTATTACAACGTTTCAGCCGTTGTACGCTCCCGCCTTCTTCAGGTGGTTGGAATGTCGAACTGAACCCTTTATTTCGCTCACTGGGGTAGACTGTTCTAGTTCCACGTGCCGTGTTTAATGTTATCAGTTAATTCCCCTCTCCAAGTTCAACATTCCAACCACCCGAAGAAGGCCGGAGTGTACAACGGCCGAAACGTTGTAATAAATATGGCGACAATAGTCCGAATAATGTAAGTAAATAGTGTACAAATACCTCATCTCAGAAATATAGACAGATACAGGGGTAGATTGTTATCACCTGAAGAAGTCCGGAGCGTACAACGGCCGAAACGTCGTGAATATGGTAACAAAGATGAGGACAACAGCCCAAACAATGTAAATAGTTACAATACCAATAACTCATCACAGAAATATAGACAATTTTTTAAACATTTTTTTAATCATTGGACTGTGGACTTGTGTAATAATTGCATCGAGCCTCCAGGTGTCAAAATTGAGGTTGCTTTAACCCATTAAATGCAAAAGACAAGAATTTCAATCGTTGCAATTCTCTGGTCCAATTGCAAACGATGGAAATTTCCATACGTTTTACACACATACACACAACTTAGTGTGAATGATACAAATTTCTGTTATTAAAGTTAACGGACAACACAACGTCGCATTTAGAAAATGACAACTGTGATACTTTTCTTGTCGCAGTTAACTTGTAACGATATTGTAGTTATGTCAAAAAAAAAGAAAATGACACCTTTTTAAAAACTATGGCTTAAATAAAAAAAAAAAAAAGGTTATCGATTTCTTACTTTAACTGTTAACATAATCCGTTCCGTAGTCCCTTTTCTTAACAAAACTGTTCGTTACGCGAGTAATTGAAATGTATTTTTAAAATAAATCAATGTGTTTTCTACCGTGAAAAGAAAAGACGCTAAAATTTGCTATACTTATTTATTTATGGTCATCCGTTGACGCAACCCCCACCCCCACAAAAAAAACAATTAATCAAAATTTTAAAGTTTCTGAAAAAGATTAAAAAATATAATTTAATTAATATCCTTTGGTCTTTCCACTTAATAAATATTTTGTTTGGTGATAAAACTTTGTTTCTATTAAAAAATTAGGGCCATTTTTTTTTCATCATGTATGGGCATTTTTTAGCAAATCTGTGGAGATGTATATATAAATATATGAATAAGTTCCAAGCTCACACAAACTCCGCATAAAAAAACCCATAAAAATAGCAAATACACAAAATAGCGTAGACATAAAGGGACACTTCGACGTGATATAATGTTTTAGCAAACAGGTTTCGTTAGAGATCAATTACGACTGATTAGTGAGTTCGATCTTCACTGGGTGCTTCATACTTTTGGTCTTGTGCCACATCTGAGCCACACATTTAGTAAATTACTATATACAGTGTAACCCGGATATAAGAGAAAGCCGGATATAAGAGAGATTTTCTATGGTCCCAAATTAGAGCCTGTGCTAATAAAACAAAACAGACCAAACCCGGATATAAGAGAAACCCGGATATAAGATACTTCTTCTCCGGTCCCGACAACTCTCTTATATCCGGGTTACACTGTACATAAATAAAGAAGTAGTAAAAAAAGGAGATGTAAAAATAAATTGATACAAAAAAAAATGTCCTTGTACCTTTATTTCCCCCCTGGAAATTATTAGCTCTCTAAGGTGATCAAACAAGTAAATGTTTGACCTTTGAATAAATTATCCGATTGTACTATCACAGGTAATTTCATTTTTCTTTAATCCACACAAAAAGTAAATTTTCCATCTTTTCAATAAAATTGCTACAAAATTTACCAAGTTTGGTTATTTCTTTAGCAACTTGAATACTTTTTAATTCATCCTTGCTTTTTTGAGAATGGTGCCAATTTTTTTCATTTCAAACTCAGTATTAACAGATCGCAACATCTATCAGAGATGAAATTTAGATTTTTATTATTGCATTATTCCAAAATTTTAATACATCAGCATATAGCTATTATTGTCAACAACTGAGTACAAATAGTTATTAATTAAATAAAATTAGTAATTAATGTAATATTATCCATAAATATGTCGTTTTTGATAAAAGTTAAAAAATATAAATACGTAATTGTCAAAAATTCATTTTCCACAATATAGATATTTATGCTACGTTATAATGCTGTTGTAGCATACCTACGGACGATAATGGGTATGTCCCCATTCACATAAATACAATAGTAAATACTGTATGTTGGTCTGCAGTTGGAGATTCGTCTCCAGCTGTGCTGGTCAAACTCTCTGCCTGGAGGTAGAGAGGATCCCCAGACGAGGCTATGCCGAAGGGCAGAGTCTCGTCTTGGGAAACAGCTACCTGACCCCTGTTTTATACAGAGTCTACGGAGAATTTTTGGCTTAGGCTACGGGCTCAGATACCCCACATTAAATTCGACCATGTGCCACTTCTGACCACCTGGGGTAGTTGGTGGCTATCCTGCAGTTGGAGATTTATTGTGGGATTCACTTGATTCACTTCTAGCATTTGACTACTACTTCTACGTGCCACTGGGTGTTGTTCTTGTCATAAGTATTATCGTTCATTACCAACCTTCGTTTGATTATTCTATTCAGTAAGCTTCCCTAGATTACAACAAACTCTTATTACTTAAACAATAATAATACTGAATAATTTATTTTTAAACATTAAAGTATAATCACATCTCCCTAATAGCCGTCGTGATCTGTAAGTTTCTTAACACTTGTTCCACTCTGTGGTGGACCTATACTTTGGGAGCTCTGAAGCTTGAACAGGTATGGGGGGCCCCCTTCGCAACCAGCTACAATAGATTCAAGGATCCAACTGCCAAAATGTAGGTTATGAATGAGCTTGCCAGAATCTATCCAGCGAGCCCATGCAGCTGGAGATTTGGACGCTGCAAGACCCAAAGAAAATTTTGAAATTTGACCAATTATAGGGGAATTTTGAGGCCATTTGAAATAGGTATTAGAGCATATTCTAAAGCCAAAATTCAGCCCATTTGCTTATGATTCTATCACTAGAATGATCTCATTTTAATAACAAACACTTAAAAAAACATTGATTCTGTTGAAAAATTCACTCATTAAAAAATGTTGCTTCAGGGGACCCTCTGAGATTAGAGGCCTTGAAGCTTAAGCTTCATTAGTTTCATAGTAGATTCACCACCGATTCCTGGTTCCACTGTCATGCTTAAAAATTATTTCCTTCTTAATTTCCAAATTTCAACAGTAATTGATTTTCTTGCTTCTGTCAATCCATAGTTATGCTTCTTAGTAAAAAAAAAAAAAAGCAAAAAATAACTAAAAATGACATGATTAAACTAAATTTTTTTCTGAATATCGAGAACCAAACTAGTGACATTCTATCATCGCCGACTGGACCCTGAACTACCACCAGTCACGATGAATGGATGTCCCCTCGGGGAGGCTTTGTGCCTTGACAGAATATTGGATCTGGAACTCACACCCGACCTCAAGTGGAACTCGTATATACTATCTGTTGCAAAATATGCAGGTAAAATGGTTGGTTCCCTGTACTGCTCCAGTAGGTACCTGGTTATCCTCTACCTTTACAAGAGCCAGATCAGACTGAGAATGGAGGACTATTTGGGCAGCCATCACTTTCCAGTCTCGTTAGAGTTGAAAAGCATCTCTGAGTCCTTGTGGGTGACAAATTATTTTTCACCCTGACACCACTTTCTCACAGGTGGGATGTGGCAAGCCTCTCACTGCTCTATTGTTACTTCCATGGGAAGTCATAACCTTCATGGCCAGGACCCTTCATGCCACTAGTAATTTTTCAAGCGTAGCTTAGATGTGGCACAAGGTCGAAAGTACGGGGCACCCAGTGAGGATCAAACTCACTACTCAGTTGTAATTGTTGTAGTGAGACAAGCTTGCTAACCATTACACCGCCTTGAGGTGCCCACTCTTCATGCCACTAACACTGCAGCAAACCACTCATATTCCCTCCGTATTCCAGCGGTGAGAAGTAAATTCCATTCGAACAGCTTCTTCCCATGAACAACTGCTCTGTGGATGTTTCTCTGATCACTACAATGTTAACCTGTTCAAGTCTAGGGTTAACCATTATCTTCTTTTTTAAACTGCCTATTAAGGTAACCCTCTACCTCAAGTGGCACCCGGGCCATGTACAGTGTGAACCTCACTGTGTGAAAAAAAGGCCAGCTGAAATAGGAATTACCTCTAAGTATGATTGTGTGACTCTTATGCTGTTAAATGCAATAACCCTCTAGCTCGAGTGGCTCCCGAGCCATGTACAAAATGAACCTTACTGTAAAAAATAGGAAGTGCATCTAAATATGATTGTGTCTTTTATGTCATTAAATGCAGTAATTAACAAACCAGGTTTATATTGTATATGATAACTGTTTATCTTAAACTACTTATATAACTAAACATTCCTTACCTAAAATGGTTACAATCTCATTGTCATGTATGCAGTTTTCACTAATGAGAAACATATGTGAATTTGTCTATATTAATTTCTACTACCCTTTTTCTTCTTAACTGTTTTTATTTTTTTTTGGCTTGGAATATTGAGATTTATGCTTTAGTAAATTTTCTCATAAAATTTTTCCTTCAAGGATGCCGGATGCTTTATAATAAAAAGTTTTTTTTTTTTTTGAAAGACACCAAAATGACATACTTTTAATTGATTTCCTATTGAACCCCCCCCCCCAATCCAAACTAGTCTTCAACAAAGAAATAAGTTTTCTAAACAGTTGCTGTTCCTTTTTAAATCCCACAAACATCTATGCTAAATGCTGTCAACAATGCTACTGTTCTTTGAATAATTCCAAGATGACATTTTCAACTCACTTCTTCATAATGATTCTCAATGTGATTGAAGTCAGGTTTAAATTCTTGCTGATTATTTTTTCTGTGTGTAGGTTGGAGAGATTTTTTCAACAAGTACAGTGTAACCCGGATATAAGAGAGTTGTTGGGACCAGAGAAGAAGTCTCTTATATCCGGGTTTCTCTTATATCCGGGTTTGGTCTATTGTATATACATTAACACAGGCTCTAATTTGGGACCAGAGAAAATCTCTCTTATATCCGGGTTACACTGTATATCCAATCTGTCTCTTCATCAATGCATCAACCATCAAAGTCCACAATGAAATAAAGGAAAATATTTAGGTTTGTACACAGATAGTCTGATGAGCAAAATTGACACAAAAAGCATCAGGAAAACATGCATGATTCTCAATACCATTCATTTCTATGAAGAATAGTATTAACACACCTTGTAAAGCAAGGCTGCTTTGTAGAACTGACTCCCAAGAGGATGCTTCTTTGATCACTACAATTTTAACTTGTTCAAGTCTAGGATCAACTAGTATCTTCCCCACATATCACCATAAGCTGTTCTCTTACTCTATTACGTTCTACCTCGACTGGCTCTTGGGCCTTGCACGGGGTGAATATCATTGTAAAAAAAAAGAAAAGAAAAAAAACTTTAAAAAAATGTTTTATTATGAGGCACAGATTTTATGTGAATGCAATTCATTGACTTTCATATTCACAATGTTAAGTGAAATAAATATTCTTTTAAATAATTTCACTCCAAGCAAGGCAAAAGCTACTAAGATGTAATGGGCTACTGAGAGGGAAAGAATTTTAAGAAAAATCGCTATTAAAGAGAGAAGACAATAAAAGAGTAAGATTCAAGGAGACAGAAGATGATGGCTGACATTGCCTTTAAATTTCTGAAGTTCGAAGCTGAAAGACAGTTCCATAAACGAGAAGTACAAGAGAAGAAACTGTTAGCCCAGACAATGGATAGTGATAATTATTCGGGCCTTTTTCTCCTTAATATTAAAATATACATAATCTTCACTGTCTTTGTTTGCTCACCAAATATTGAGAAGTGACAGCTTAGATCTCTGAAAAGAATCTTGTTTTGGTTGGGGTAAAGAAAAAAAAAAAAAATCCATTATCAATAAAAAAAATGACAAGCAACGTCATCTCTTAATACGTTAAGATAATTTCTGAGTGCACCTATTATTGAGTACTATTAGACAAGTCTCACAAGACATGGTTAAGAAGTTCAAATCTCATAATGTGCTCTCTAAATATAGCCTCACGACAAGGTTGACTCATTCTAATAAATATCTATTCCCTATCCTTCTCTTCAGCTTAAGTGACAATCATATTTAGCAAAAAGATTTTTGATGGAATGGTAAACAAAGTTTTAAAAAAAAAATGTAAACAAGAAGAATGCATGTTTTTAAAATTACAAATAGAGTTAAGACACATAATCAGGAAAGAGGGCTTGTGAAATTTAACATGCATAGGACGTAGTTTTTTTGATTGAGTTGTTTTCTACAGCTTATCAACTGCAGGTTATTTAGAGATAGAAAATATTTTTAGAATGTAAGAATTTTTTGGAGATAATAATGGTTTTAGTGATACAAGTCTTACTAATTAACCCATAGCTGGGGGAGAAAAGAGGTGAATTCAAAACTTTCTGAAGAGTATTTGCATGTAAGTGAATATAACGAACCCAATGGGAACTGGAACTCAGCTCTCCAATTAACAATTCCAAGCCATTATCCATTACACCACCTGCACATCCAAGCTTACAGCCCCTGGTATTCCCAAGTGGTCACCCATCTAGGTACTGACCAGGCTTAATGTTGCACAGGCCATGGTGAGGGAAGGAGGAGCACATGTGTTTATGGATATGGATAGCATGATAGTAAAGAGTCAATCATTGCTTTGAGCTACAAAGGATAAGAAATTACAACAAACCATTGTTGCTCAAGTCTTGAAGGAACAAAGCCACACTTGTTCAGGTTTTGAAGAGACAAAGCCATGATGACTCAGGTTCTGAAGAGACAAAGTCATGTTTGCTTGGGTCCTGATAGGACAAAGCCATGGTTGCTCGGATTCTGAAGGGACAAAACCATGATTGCTCAGGTTCTGAAGGGACAAAGTCATGTTTGCTCAGGTCCTAAAGGGACACAGCACATAAAAGAAAGAAGAATTGCTCAGCTGACCCTTACTGTTTTGTAGGTTTTATCCACAGGTGGGTTAAGAGGAGAGAAAGGAGAGGATACAACAGCACGTTTTG
Source organism: Acanthosepion esculentum (assembly GCA_964036315.1). NCBI lineage: Eukaryota > Metazoa > Mollusca > Cephalopoda > Sepiida > Sepiidae > Acanthosepion > Acanthosepion esculentum. Next base: position 14,641,974 of record OZ038509.1, on the reverse strand, counting down.
AATGATCTGTTACCTAGACTGGTTTTGTACCAAGCTTTAACCCAGCCTGCTCTACCCAGAACTAGGGGAGAATGAGAACTGTACTTATACCTTCGGAAAAGGCATCAAAGTGAATAAAGTGAACACAAACTGTCCCAGCTAGAATTTGTTGATTTTATTTTCAGTTAAACCGTAAACCATAAGCATCTATTCTTCATACATCGAGCAATGAAACATGAAAGAAAATACCTTAACATTTTTTAATTAAATAACTGGCTGATTGTTCCTGTGTATACCTGCTTGCTAGGGGGTCAGCTAGTCCCTGGTGCATATACCTGCACTTCTTCAACACCCAAAGAGCAAACATGTAGTTTATACTGCAACTATGTTGAGTGAATCATAGTTACAGATTTTGGGAGAGAGGGCATAATCTGGCGTGATCAACAGTTTTGAACACGGTCAGCCTATGAGATGTGACAACCAATAAGAATAAGATGGGCAATCCTCAAAAATCCCAACACATTTTCCTTACACACAGTTTACCTTTCATTCCAATCTGAAGATGCCAAACTTAACTCATATCATCAGTGAAATGTGTTGTCATTGAAAAAACCTTTCCCCTTTGTCCCATTATCATCACTGTTGTTTTGTATACTACTATAAATCCCACTAACATGCATGCACAATAATGAACATCTTGAAAGGCAAGAAAAGAATCTCTTTATTTATTTATTTCTCTTTCTTTTGACATGTATTTTTATATATCTTTCATACAGACATAATTATAAACACATGGCTTGGTGCATGATTGTTTTAAAAGAATAATTTTAATTTTTTAAGTGTGTTAGCTGAGAGGTATTAAAATTTAAATAGCTTAATCATTATAGATATTAGAAAGATGAAACTTTGCAATATGATAATTTGCTATAAGTTTTAAAATGATGAGTAAATTTTATCTTTTTATATAAATTATAAGTTGAGTCCATTTTACTTTAAATTGATTTCTTCTTAGTTGGAATATTGTGTCTAATTAATATTCTTTTATAAAAATAGGTTTGTTTTGTTCAAAGTTGGTCAACTTATAAAATGTTTTAATGATGTGTCTGTTAAAATTTAAGTGTATAAAATTTGTTTTATCAAATTATAATTTATACAGATTTTCTTAACTATTTATGTTGCACATGTAATAATCATTAGTGTTGATGTAAACATTCATTTATTTTTTTAAATACCAGAGATTGTGCTGATGGTAAAGTAGCTATCAATATGGAAAAGGGAATCAGCAAGTCAGATTCAAATCCCAACTGAGATAACCCTTGTTCACATTGCATGAACATTCATGAAAAAGGTATGAATTGGAATAATTGATTGAAAAATTTCTTAATTAAGAGTTCATGTACAGTAATTATGTAAATTATTGAAATATTTTTGAAAGGGAGGGGAAAGGGATCTATTCCTACAAAATTTTAAAAAATTGTAACAGAATTTTATTCTCAGTTCTATATTTATTTGTTTGATTTAAATACTGACAGAGCTTTTCTTGGTTTTACATAACAAGATGTCTCTTCTTGCAGTTTTGCTAGAAATAGTACTTGAGATCCTAAATTAACTTGTGATAACTTTGTCTTTGAGTTACAGGTGCTATCCATTTTAGTTGTTGCTGCTGTTGAAAATCTTCAAGTGAGGTGGTTTCTGTTATTTGGTAGTCTTTGTTTATAATTCTGTAGCACTAATCCATAAGATCTGAAGAAGGACCTACAGGTTTCATTCTCTTGAAGACATTTTTAACCATTGGCCTGAGAAAGTGGTTGGATGCAGCTGACAATTTAGTTATTTCTAAACAAGTTTGGTGCCGACATCCATATGAAAGTCTCAATCGAGTGAGGCTATTTAAGAACATGACTTGAGTTTTTAGGTTAATGTTTAGGTTTTGTAACAACTTGTGGTGTTGGGCAAAACTGCCACTAGTGTAGCCTATTTTATGTTCAATTTCCTCAACATAATAATGGGTTACAGATACTTACCTGGCACAGGGATACAAACCCTGACACTGGTGGTATCATGGCTATGACTAGCTTAGACGAGCTTGAACAAGCTATGACCAGCTAAAACCAGCTGGGACCAGTGGCCTGAGTGGAAACACTCGGATCCCCACATTAAAAACTGAGCTTATGTCACAACCTGACTCAGTAATGGGAGGGTTTTTTTTTAATAAATCGCCATAATAATGGGTTAAAAAACAGGCAGTTAATAATAAGAAAGCAGTTGTATACAGCTGACGTTTTAAAAGAATTAAAGGATTTTATTTTATTTTTAAAAAAAAAATAATTTTAATTAACATCAGCAAAGATAGTTGCAAATTATTTTTATGCAGCATTATCAGCTTTGTGAAATAGTAAAACAAAAGGAAACTACATTTGAACATTGATCATTTTAACTGATCAACATATTGATTTGTTTTTCATGGCTTATCAACCCTTTGCAGGTTATTTAAAGCCAGAAAATATTTTTAGATTGTAAGAATTTTTTTGAGATAATAATACTTTACTAATTAACACATAGCTGGTGGGATGGAAATAAGGTGGATTCAGATATTTTCCAGGTGAGCGAGTATAACAAACTTTACTAGAATTGGAACTCAGCTCTCCGATCTCCAATTGTGCTGTTATCCATTACACCAAGTGCACACTCAAGCTTATAGCACCTAGTATTCTCAAGCAGTCACCTATCTAGGTATTAACCAGGCTTGACATTGCTTAACTTTGGTGATGCTATGAGAACTGGTATTTAACATGATATGGTTGTAAACCTGATTAAAGTACAATAACATATTGGACAAATGTGAATGTAAAGACTTCCTGCCCCAACAGTTTTTCCAGTAGTAAAACTGAAGATGATCTGTGCAGTGACGAAACAAAGTTGATGAAATATTATATAACATACATTTCTCCAATGTAATTTCAATATTAGGATATTTCTAAATTAACATATAGGAAATAATACATCAATGTCCACCATCTCATTTTTGGGACAGTAGGCATTAATAAATTATAGTTTCTTTTTCTCTTCTATGTGCCATGTCTCTTCAGGATGTTGGCAATCATGGCTCTCCACAATTTCCTATCCTTTGCAGCTCTTAATTAATTTTGTCTTTTTGTTATCTCTCCTAAACCTTGTTCTGTCATGCATGTACTCAAGCTTCTGAGGTAGGTTATGCATTGTTTTCCTTTATCCCTCTAGACTTCAATCTGTTCTGTGAGTATCAAATTTTCTATGCCCTCTTTCTTTATTATGTGACCTAGAAATTTCAACTCATTCTGTTAAGTATAAGTGTCCTTTTTGCTTTCATTTTCTCTAAAACTTTGTTGTTGCTCCCATGTTCGGCTTATGCTATTCTTGGGATCCTTCTGTATAAACATATTTCTCTTGCTTCAAGTCCCTTCTTCATCTGTGAGGAGACTGTCCAGCATTCACTTCTATATAGGAGGACTGTTATTATGTAACTTATAATTAACACTAGATTTTTTTTTTATAAACCAATATTACCAAATTTTTTACTTTCATTTTCATGATACTGGATTTTATGGTGGGCACTAATAGGTTATTATTAGCTTTTCTTAAATGACATGTCCTTTCAAGATGTACATGATCATGGCTCTCCACAGATTACTTTTCTTTATTACGCAAATTGCCATGCATTCTTGGAAAAGGTTTTACATTGCCTTTTACAGTTTTGATTTTCAAAGTTTTCCCTCTTTTAGACTGGCTTCTATCTAAAGTAATCCTTTATTACTTAACTCATAGATGAAGGGAGAAAAACCCATACCTTTCCTAAGGGCATTAGTCCAAAAAGTGAACACAGCAGACTAGCCTAGAATTTGAACTCGGATCACCAATTCCACTTTCTCTGCTGATATCTTATCCACTACCTGCACATCCATTTTGAAGCTTACTAATAACAACTAAGCATGGAGAGGGTTGGGTCCTATCAGGCTGCCTTGCCCAAGACACACCACTACTGCTATGACTGTAGTATATCAGATAACTCATGAACTTATGGGTTATGTGATTTGCCGATCTTGAATAACAATTGGGTACAGAGGGGGGTTCTGGTCAAAGAGTCATGTCATTTCTGAGAAAACCTTATTTTCAATGAAAATTAAGAAGTCCCTTTACTGATGGCTGCCAAACAAACAAACAAAAAATAAATGGTAATAAATACAAATTTAAAGGTTTGTTAAGTGCAAGCAACGGGTTTTCTTTCTTAATATTTATTCCATGACTTAAAAAAAAATACTGAGATTAAAAAACAAAAGTGAAAACAAACTTAATGATTGTTGGAATGGCAGGCACACAATTGGTTTCCTTGTTGACAGCATGAGAATGTGCACACATAGCAAAAAGTAAATGTTGTCTAAACTTTCACCTATCACTGTTAATGCCCTGATGTTTACAATGGCACATGGTTTATCAAACAAAACCCACCTGTCATTGTTGTTTAGATGACCTTGTACACTTGGTATTGGCAAGTAAGCATTTCTGTGGGAATAGGTGCAAAATCTTACTACCAGCCAACCGGATCATTAAGACAGCAAAGAGAAAGAAAGTGGACGCTTGGTTATACATTCAAAATATGTTTTGATTAATATCACACTTAAAGAAGAGTATGTTGTATATTTCTTAAAGGATTATTATAATTACAAGTTTCTTTTATATGCCCTGTCCCTTCAGGACATAGTGATCATGGCCCTCCACAACTTCATATCCTTTCTGGTTTTGAGTAAGGTTTGTCTCGTGAATATCCTTACCAGTCTCTGTTCTGCAATCCATTTACACAAGTTAACAAAGAAAATTAAGTTTGTAATTTTTTAAGAAAGTGCGACACTGAAACCTGAAGGTGCGTTGGTATAGCAAAAGATGCCTTTCAAAAGCTAAGCAAAATATTAAGCAACAGAAAAATTTTGATACATACAAACAAAGAGTACTAGTCTGTTATATAATATCAATCCTATATATAAGTGAATGCTGGACAATGTCATCACAGATGAAGAAGAAACTTGAAGCAGCAGAAATCTGATTCTACAGAAGGATGCTGAGAATACCAGGTGAGCAACAATGAAGTTTTAGAAAAAAAACAAAAAACACTTATACTTAATATCAGAAAGACAGAGTCTGTCTATATTTCTGAGATGAGGTATTATGTACAGTATTTAGCGTACAACGGCCGAAACATTGTGACAAATATGGCGACAAAGATGAGGACAATAGTCCGACTAATGTAAATACTGTATCAGAAAGACAGTTTAAATATCTAAGGCACATAATCAGGAAAGAGATCTTGGAAAATTTGACATTCACAGGACACTGAAGACAAGAAGGACAGAGGAAAGCAGTGCATAACCTAGTGAAAAGGCTTGTGTACATGGTTAATAGAACAGGGTTTAGGAGATAGCAAATAGATAAAAAATACTAAGGGCTACAAAGGACAGGAAACTGTAGAGAATCATGATTGTTCACGTCCTGAAGGGACACTGAACAAAGAAGAAGAAAAAGAACACAATCATGACCATTTGTGATCAACAACAAAGTTTTAGAGAAACAAAAAGGACAATTATACTTAACATCAGAAAGAAATAGTTCTAGGGAACATGAAGAAAGAGGGATTGGAGAATTTGATACTCACAGGACATATTGAAGTCAAGAGGGACAGAAGAAAAAATGTGCAACCTTCCAAGCAAACTTGAGTAAATGGATGGTGGAACAAGGTTTAGGAGAAATAAGAAAAAAAAAAAACAAAATTCATTAAGCTACAAAGGATAGGAAATCTTAGAGAGCCATGTTTGCCAATGTCCTGAAGAGTCACAGCATATAGAAGAAGTAGAATGTAAATTATGAATGAGATGATGAAGTTTTAAGATACGTTTCAAATGTGGAAAGAACTCTCCTTAGATCCTGCATATCCAGGTGATAATATGTCCCAGATTAAGAGAGAAGAAAGGAAAGCAAAGTCCTGTGAGAAAAATAAAAAGATTAGTAGTAGTAGTAAAACCAAAAGTTAAAAAAAAATCAAAAAAAAAAATCAGTCATTTCCAGTCAGAAACCGACAACACTTTACCATTGATTTCATTTGAGTTCAGCTGCTTATGATGGATGTATGAAGGGAGTTAGGAGGGTGGGACATCATCAACCAGGACTACAAACTGCCCTCCTTAAGGCCCTTCTCTGCATACCTTCCAAGGGAGTGGGCTTAGGAAAGGTGTCTTTGAAATTAGCCTTGGAAGAAGGGGGGGGGGGAATGTCTGGTAGCCATGTTAACTATGGATTATTTTGTTTCCAAACAAAATGGTTTTCTTTTAATGAGAGAGGGAGAGAGAAGGAAGGAACAATCTTTTTGTATTAAACTAAAAATTTTCAAAAGAATTTTTTTAACCAAGCCTCATATTGCAGGTAACCATTATTTAAAATCTGACAAAATCAATCTTAAAGCTTGCTAGATTTTAAGTAATAACAGCTGTGGCTGACTGTGTCAAGCAGGAAGGAGATAATTTTATGAAGTTGGATGATAAAAGTGGTGTTAATATTGTTCAACTGGGTGACTAAAATTTTCCTGTAGATATTAATAATATTCTGGAGATAAAAAAATAATTTTTCTAATTTATATTTTTGACAGTTTATTATTTTTAAGAATATAGGGCAAATAATCTTTCACATAAATTACATTTGCATAAAGAGGACAAATCTTGCTGGGTTAGTTGTCCAACTTATTGTAAAATAGAATAGGATACTGAAAAATTCTCAGCTCGAACAGAGTAACTCTGGAAAAAAATTTGAATGCTCATTTATTCAGAATTTTGAAGTGTATCAGGAACTTTTTCAATATTCCTTTTATTTGTCAGTTATTATTCATTTTTGACTGGTATTCCTTTTGTCTTTTTTTTTGTGACATATGGTGGCTGTTAATGATTAAGTATAACTCAAGACTTCAATGTTAAAATAAAACAGTATTTAATTACACCTGCAAATAAATACTTAAGAACAAAGGAGTAAAAGTCAACCAAAGATAATTAACCATTTCAGTGAATACATTGTTAGAATCAATGTCTGGTAAATCCTAAAACAAAACCCAAATCAAAATGCACAATAATTCATACTAATTTAACTGGATAGTTCCACACAATAGTCACTGCAGTCAGTAGCCTGACACTGCTATTTATACACCTGGCAGAAAACATATTCGTAAGTCTAGTCTTGGTAGTTACACATTTTTTTCCCTATATGACAGTCTTATTTCTCATGGTTTTCCACCAAGTAGTAATAGTCTTAAGTTATCTGAATTTGTTAGATGAAGCATTAGCAATTATTATTCATTTTTGACTAGTATTTCTTTCATCTTATTTCTCTTGCTTTTCACCAAGTAATAATAATCTTAAGTTGCCTGAATTTCTTAGAGGAGGCCTTGGCAATTATTATTCATTTTTGACTAGTATATCTTTCATCTTATTTCTCTTGCTTTTCCACCAAGTAGTAAAAGTCTTAAGTTGTCTGAATTTCTTGGATGAAGCATTGGCAATTATTAATTTTTGACTAGTATTTCTTTCATCTTATAAATAAATATTTCCTATTTGTGCCTTGACCTATCATTCTGTTGGATTCTAATATATATATATATATATATATATATATATATATATATACACGTAAAAATTCAGAAAAAAATATTTTAAAATGTTCTCAAAGTTAAAATTTGAAAATGTAATATTTTTTCCTTTACTTCTGTGCATAAATACATTTTTTATTTAAAAATCTCCACAATTAACTTGATAATGTTCCTCAGTGGATGAAACATTGGCAAAGGAAAGTTTTTGTTTTGATTAAAAAACTTGTTTTGTCCTGCATCAGCAGTTGTATTAACTTTAAGCATAGCAAATTTTGGCCTCATTTTTTGCAGTAACAGACATTAATTTGGAAATTCTTGTGAAAATCAAATAATTGTCAGATTTTATTGAAATTTTTAGGATTATTATTTTTGAAATTTTTTTATTAGAAAATCTTACTAAAAAAAATTTTTTTTTTTTTTTATAAATTACTTACTTAATTTTTACTGATTATATTAGTTAAAAGCAGAATTCTTTGAAGAATTTAAATCACAAATTTTTATTTTTGCAAAATTGAACCTGGTCTTACCAAAAATGTGTTCTGAATCAAAAGATAAAAACACAATAAAACTAAGACATTATTTAATTAGAGAAGCTTTTAATTGCTTATATGAATAATATATATTAAAGATAATATTGCCTGAAGAAAAAAATTTTTTTATGAAAAATGAATTTTTACAAGATTTGTTTTCATTTTTTTTTTTTACAATTTTAAATTGAATCATTATAAAGATTTTAAATCTTTTAAAATTCATTTTCAATGAGATAATTCTTAGGAAATATTTTTATTAAATAAAACTATATTTAATAATCATATATTATAAATCTTATATATTACAATCTGACAATCCTGAATATTTTTAAAAGAATTTTGATTATTTTTGTGTGTGGTTACGTGCATAATTTCTGAAATATGGATGTACAAAGCAATAAATCTAGCATTTAAAGGTCATGTGTCTTAAGGGTTGTTCCCACTTATGGCAAAAAAGAAACCTCAAACTTTATCATCTGCCCCACCATACTGAACTATGAACATGTGCGGCTGTCAATTGGATATATATATATATATAGACAATATTATTGGTAAATATACACATACATATATGTATAAAAATAATTCCAAGAGGATATGATCCAGGTAGAACTCGATGTCCAGGACAGAGTAAGGATATAATAAAAAGACTTAAACACTAATATTCCATGGTCATAATTTATTCCATTGGAATCGTAATCTATTTAAACTTGGTGGGTGAAAATACCTGGATAGCACAATTTTCAAATAAATTGACATCAGAGGAAAAATGGAATAAAAAGAAAGCAACAAAAACCTCCAAACAAGGAAAAAGAAATCATCCATTACCTTAAATCTCTGGTACAAAGAAAAAAAAACCAGCAAGTAATAAGTTAAATGAAGAGTGCTCAATACACTAAGTATATATATATATATATAGATAGATATGTTCAAACATGTTTCATTGAATAATATAGGCATATTGTGTCTCCTTATTTGTATACTGATTCTTTTCAGTTGTCTTATCAGTTTTTTGATGTCAAGATGAAATTCATCAAGGAAGGTGCTGTAGATTTTTTAACCTAAGTACTTTCGACCTTTTCCAAGATCATCTTCAGGGGTAAATTACAAAGACAAACTTATTGTATCTGTGATAAAATCTGCATTGCACTGTAATAGTAATTTTTAAAAATGTGTGAAAATGTTCTGTTACAGTTATTTTAAAATTTTTAATTTTTCCATTGTAGTTATGGAATTTTTTGCAAAACACCTTCAAGTGCATATAAAATTTAATGCCATTTTAAATTCCTATCAATTTCCGGCTTGCTCCTTTATATTGAAACAATTGTTTTGCAAAATATTCCATAACTAGCAGATTAACTCGTCTGCGACCTGGTATTTCATTACTGAGAATTTTTGCCATTCAATTGGAACAGTGTAAGTTAAAGTCAGCCCACCCGAAAATCAATATTAGTAACATAGGGTGCATTTGAGGCACATCCCAAAATGAGGGGTTAACAATTTGAATGGTGGGGGGTGACCTTGAAAAAGAGCCATTTTTGCGTTCTCAATCTTGCATGGAAGGAACCTCTTCCATGGACCACCATAATAATATACGATAATTTTTATTTATAATATATATATTTTTTATAATTCTAATAATCTTTTGCGTTAGATTTCAACTCTCTAAATTGATTGTACACTGTTTTTTTTTTTTTACAGACATTAATTTTGATTTTTGCACAAAGTGTAAAAAATCCTTTTTTCTTTTATTTTTCACTTTCAAGGTTGTAATTTTTTCCAGCCAATTTGGACTCAAAACAAGCACTGAAGAATTATCTATCAAACAAAATAAAATTCATCAAAATCAGATGAAAACTGTGGAAACACATAACATCCGATCACACACACACATACATACACACATTTTGAGAATTATAGATATAGATTACAATGGATAAATTTCAAATTTAAAAATAACCGTAACAATGCATTTGCACATGTTTTGTTTTTTTTAAAAAAAATCACCATCACAATGGAATGTACATTTTATTGCAATTACAATAAGTTTGTTTCTGTAATTTAACCCTGAAGATGATCTTAGAAAAGGTCAAAAGTACTTGGGTTTAAAAAAAAAAATAACTATGATGCCTTCATTGATGGATTTCATCTTAACATCAAGAAACTGATTAACTAACGGGAAAGGATCAGTATACAAATAAGTAGACATCATATGTCTATATTATTCAATGAAACATGTTTGAATGAAGATATACCAGCCTATATATATATATATATATATATATATATATATATATATATATATATATTGCTCCAAACATTATTTATTTTATAAATGCCCTGTTTTTAAAACTGAATTACACCTACTGGTCTGCGCATTTGAGACACTTATGAAAATGTGCATTTTGTGTGTATGTGTGTGTATAAAAGTTTTATAAGTCACCAGAAGAGTCCATTACACAGAATAGCCCATCTTAATGGATTGGTTACTTTTGATAATGCAGTAAAATTTTCTGCTACTTTATTTTATTATAATGAATTCAAAAACTGAAAACAGTAGATGCCAATGTCACAAGTTTATATGAGAATTTTATTCAGGAAGCATTGAACATAAACAAAAAATGCAGAACAACAAAATTTTTGATATGTTATGAGTAAAATTCTGTTGCAAAATTATTTAAATATTGCCATCATTTTTTGACAGCACATTTGAGTTACTATTATTATTACTATTATATATATTATTACTACTATATATATTATATATATTATTACTATTATTATTACTATTATATTATATATATTATTACTACTATATATATATTATATATATTATTACTATTATTATTACTATTTATATTATATATATTATTACTATTATTATTACTATTATATTATATATATTATTACTACTATATATATTATATATATTATTACTATTATATTATATATATTATTACTATTATATATATTATATATATTACTATTATATTATATATATTATTACTATTATATATATTATATATATTATTACTATTATATATATTATATATATTATTACTATTATATTATATATATTATTACTATTATATATATTATATATATTATTACTATTATATTATATATATTATTACTATTACATATTATATATATTACTATTATTATTACTATTATATTATATATATTATTACTATTACATATATTATATATATTATTACTATTATATTATATATATTATTACTATTACATATATTATATATATTATTACTATTACATATATTATATATATTATTACTATTATTATTACTATTATATTATATATATTATTACTATTACTATTATATTATATATATTATTACTATTACATATATTATATATATTATTACTATTATTATTACTATTATATTATATATATTATTACTATTACTATTATATTATATATATTATTACTATTACTATTATATATATTATATATATTATTACTATTACTATTATATTATATATATTATTACTATTACTATTATATATATTATATATATTATTACTATTACTATTATATATATTATATATATTATTACTATTACTATTATATATATTATATATATTATTACTATTACTATTATATATATTATATATATTATTACTATTACTATTATATATATTATATATATTATTACTATTACTATTATATATATTATATATATTATTACTATTATTATTATTATTACTATTATATATATTATATATATTATTACTATTACTATTATATTATATATATTATTACTATTATTATTACTATTATATTATATATATTATTACTATTACTATTATATTATATATATTATTACTATTACTATTATATTATATATATTATTACTATTACTATTATATATATTATTACTATTACTATTATATATATTATATATATTATTACTATTACTATTATATATATTATTACTATTACTATTATATATATTATATATATTATTACTATTACTATTATATATATTATTACTATTATTATTATTATTACTATTATATATATTATATATATTATTACTATTACTATTATATTATATATATTATTATTATTATTACTATTATATATATATTATTACTATTACTATTATATTATATATATTATTACTATTATTATTATTATTACTATTATATATATATTATTACTATTACTATTATATATATTATTACTATTATATATATTATATACATTATTACTATTATTATTACTATTATATTATATATATTATTACTATTACTATTATATATATTATTACTATTATATATATTATTACTATTACTATTATATATATTATTACTATTATTACTATTATATATATTATTACTATTATTATTATTATTACTATTATATATATTATTACTATTATTACTATTATATATATTATATATATTATTACTATTACTATTATATTATATATATATTATTACTATTACTATTATTATTACTATTATATATATTATATATATTATTACTATTACTATTATATTATATATATATTATTACTATTACTATTATTATTACTATTACTATTACTATTATATATATTATTACTATTATTATTACTATTATATATATTATTACTATTATTATTACTATTATATATATTAAATATATTATTACTATTACTATTATTATTATATATATTATTACTATTATATATATTAAATATATTATTACTATTACTATTATTATTACTATTCCTTGTGGATGAGACTTTACTTTTCATGAAGTCAATTTTTGCCACATGAATCAATTGCTCACTACATAAGGAAAAAAGAAATAACACACAAAACTTAGAGTAATTCAAAAATGAAAATTAAATAAAGATTATCTGTGAGAAAAGAAAAAACAAAATAAGTAAAGAATTTAAATACGGATAATTAAATACAATGCTTATATCCCAAAAAGCAACAGTTTCTTCAGTGTAATGAAAACTGCCTAGAAACATAAAAAACTTAAACTAGTAAAATATTGAGGAAATGCATGCCAAAAAGATTTTCAAGAAATAAATATTTTGCCAAAATATTGCTATCTTCCCTAAAACAATTTGAAGTACAAAATTGAAAAGTTTAGCAATATTCACAAAATGAATGAATCTATCTAAAATCTGCTGGAAAGAACTAAAAAAACAAAAACAAACATTTACTTTAATATAATTCTCACATTAAACTAATATGATAATCTAGAGACAATTTTAAAAAATTCAACTGGCAATGTTCTGCATAAAAACGGAACTAATGTCGATAGGTGCAGATTAATGTTCTATCAGTGCAACTGTTAGTTGCCTGAGAAGAAACAAAAAAGAAACAGAAATATATATAAAAAAAGAAACAGAAAAAAGAAAAGGACAACAAAAAAAAAAAAAGAATCTGCTAAAATACTAATGTCAGTTGAAAAACCAGTTTTCTGACTCTTCACATAAATTGATGACCCTGGGACGTGGATCACTTCGGAAAAGCAGATAGAAAAGCCTAGAGAAACATCAAGTGCACTCCAATCGCAGAAGTTTTCCGATTACCTGAAAGGTCTAATCCACAAATATCAACACCAACTAAGAAAAATATCATCAAGATTGGGTCCATGTTCACCTGCCACTAACTATGATGGATAGTTAAATTGTCCACATGCCAGACTCACATACTGCAAAGAATTCTATTTTCTGGGGAATGAAGTGGGGAGAGATTTGGAGAAATAAAGAGCTTGAAGGTGAAGTAAACATGGAGAAATGTGATATTCACTTAAGTCCAGCAAAATCGTTTTTTTAAAGAAGCCTATAACAGGGAGAGTGGCAGTAGCTAAGTGAGAAAAAGAGACAAATGCAATGTCATTTAGTGCACAATGAAATATAGGATTTCTTCTACAATGTCTTTTAAGAGATCAAACAAAGGAAAGATTTCTTTTTCAGTAAGGAAGAGATAAAGTCTTTTATTTCCTCTCAAACTAAATTTATCTCTTAACTCTACTCAATTGTTTTAATTTACACTACTTTAAATACCAAATGCATTTTTGAGCCTAATGTAATTTTTCTAAATGTATCCTGTTAGCATATGACTGTTCTTACATTATAAAATTAATTTATAATAATTGATTTTAATGGAATTGATAAATGATTAAAACTGATCAATAGAAAAAAAAAGTATGTTTGAATTTCAGGGATGAGGAGTTAACATTATTTACACTCACCATTTTACTGTTGAACTAGCAAGATGCAACTGCCACTTCTACTCTAACAGTTTATTTTCTTGCACTTCTCACCTGTGGAAGTCCCTTCTGATTTCTTGGTTCCCTGATAACTACAAATAAATTTGCAAAAATTTCAATTGCCATCTTCTGTTTTCTTGAAACCTGTTCCTTTATTGTCCTTTCCTCAATTCTCCTCACAATTCCTCCCATTCTCTTTCACTCACTACAATCCCCTCTGTCCTTGTGGCATTGTCACTATGCATGGGGTGAAAGAAGAAAAATTGTAAATAGTGGAATGGGGTTGTTGACTCTTAACATGAATGTTAAGAATCAACAACCCCATTCTACTACAGTGTAACCCGGATATAAGAGAGTTGTCCGGGCCGGAGAAGAAGTATCTTATATCCGGGTTTCTCTTATATCAGGTTTGGTCTATTTTGTTTTATCAACACAGGCTCTAATTTGGGACCAGAGAAAACCTCTCTTATATCTGGGTTTCTCTTATATCCGGGTTACACTGTATTTACAATTTTTATGATAAAGATCATCTCAGTTTATGAACTTGGTTACATTATTGATCCTGACCAGGCATCTCAACTTCAGTCACTTTCTCACCAACATGACTGGCATGTCTTTTCTACAAATATTTCCATGGCAACTGCTCTGATGAGCTTCTTTTTTTTTTTTTTTACAGGTGCCCTATCTACAAGAATTTAAGTCTGCTATAAAATTAGCAACTAGCTCTCACCATTTTACTGTTGGACTAGCTCGATGCAACCACCGGTTTTACTCTATTCTTTTTCTCACACTTCCCACCTGTGGAACTCCCTTCAGATTTCTCGCTTTTCAACAGATTCAATCCAATTGATTCAACCTAATGGGCATCTTCTGCCTTTGTGAACCCTATTCCTTTTTGTCTATTCCTCATATCCTCCCTATTTTCTATCTACTCATTCACTTTTACGTTCACTCCCTGTCACCTCCTACATTCCAGTGACATTGTTGCCTTACTTGGAACAGGGATGAAAAAAAAAAAAAAAATGCTGTTATCACAATGTTTCAGCTATTGTCCCCCATCCCCTGACTGTCTCAGGTTTATATCATCTGGGTTACCTACAAGGAATTCTAAAATATACTCTTTATTTAATCGAGACTGTTCTTGTTCCACTGCCCATATCTAGTGATATTTCATCTAGTTTTGATTTTTAGTACTGTACTTTTATTGCTCACCTATTTCAACTGAGTCCAAGTATACACCTCCTGGCTTTGGGGTTGAACTCACAATCACTATGTTACCAAATTCACAAACCAATGCTTTAACCCAGTAGGCTATTTAATTTATATATATATATATATATATATATAAAATCCTTCCTTTATATACCCTTCTCAGTTTTTATGAAACTTTTACAATCAAAACATATGGTAGACTAAAAGGGACACTAACTTACAGCGCTTGATCTCGATTTCTGCTAGTTGTTTTTATATTTTTAGCATTTTAATATGGTGTAGATTGCTGTAGAAATTCCACTTTTCAGTTGTAACAATTGTTCCTAAGTGAAATTACTCTGTCGACCACTAAAATATTATCATGGACCCCCATCCAATTTGCTATTTGTTTATGTGAACCCTCAGTAATGGTAGAGAGACCCCCATGGTGCATACAAACCCTGGTTGAGAACCACTGTGCGAGACAATTTTTCTCTCCAGAATTTATCTTATATATTTATTAGTTTGCTATTTGTCCATACTTTGAATACTGCTACCACATATGGTTTGGTGATTCTGCTATATATTTAGAGATTCTTGATACCCCCCCCCCCACAAATTAGCAACATTATTGATCTTGACCTGGCATCTCTGTTTCAGTCACTTTCCCACCACACTAATGTAGCTTCCCTCTGCCTTTTCTATAAATACTTTCATGGTAATTGTTTGAGTGCACTATTTGCTATGGTACCTAGACATTATGAATTTAAGTGCAATACTAGATTGGTAACAAGGTCTCATCAATTCACAATTGAATTGGCTAGATGTAACTGTTAAGTTCTATGCTAACAGTTTCTTTTCTTGCACTACTCACTTGTGGAACTCTCTTCCAGCTCCATGCTTTCCAGCCAACTTTGATCTTCAAAAATTTAAAGGCACTGTCAATCATTATCTACTGTCCTTTCGATTACTCTTCTCATTCTGTTCTCATTCCTGAATAATGTTTCTCTTTTTTCTTATTTTTCACACTCAGTAACCCCTTGTATATTAGTGGCTTTACTGCCTTGCATTGGGTGAAATGATTTTTAAAAAAAGAAAGAAAAAAGAGAAAAAGCTCTGATGTGGTTAATGTCTGCTTCAGTAAAATGAGAAACCTTATCAATTTTGAATTTTATCATTTGTACCCTCTTACTTCTTTAAATAATGACCTACATTCATATTTAAAATTGTTGCTGTAATATTTTATAAGTTGTTAAGCTCAAATATTTAAAAATATTTAACAAGGCAATAGAGGAAATTATACATGTGGAACTCACAAAGAGCTTATTCAATCATTCACTCAAGAACCAAGATTCATCAGAAAATTCAAATAACAAAACCATGAAATTTTCATTGTTATTTCTTGTTTATAATAATGCTTCAAATGGTAAATAATTTTTTTATAATAATCTCCAGTGATTCTTTCTTTTAGAAACTCAAGTTAAATGTAAATTTAAGGACAGTTTCAAATTATCTTTTTGCCATAATCATTCTACAATGCCTATACTGGGTATGTAAAAAAATATTAAAATACATGAGAGAAAACAAAGAAAATTGAACACAGTGCCTCGAAGAGTTTTAAGTAGACATTATTCTGAGCTAGGATATGCTGCTGGTATAGCGTATAGTAACTCAGAATGAGAAATCAGAAAACCAAATTCAAATTCCAGCTGTATTCATTACATTTACATGTGAAAATATGCTTGGGAAAGCTATGAATCCATCTCCTCCCCTATCTATGGATTATATAGTATGAGTTCTATAGGGAAAAATTATTTCCCCCAAAAATTTGTTAATATTCACATGCGACACAATGCAAAAAAAAAAAAAATAATAATCATTATTCATAATGATGCAAGATAAGTTTCGGCTTTAAATAACCCACAAAGTGTTCATAAACCAAAAAAAAAAAAAAAACAAGTCAATCATATTCTGAGCAAGTCTGCCATATAGTGTGTAGTTCTATCTATATTGTGTGATTTGTTTCCTATTACCTTTTTTTTCTTTCTTGTGTTTGCAAGCAGATTTTGCAAATTCATCATGGCTGATAAAAAAAAAAAAAGAACAGAGTGTGTTTGAAGTTTTGTTTCTTTTGGAGAAAACTGCTGCTGAAATAACTGTAATGTTTCAAAGAGCTTTAGATAAAATACAAGTGATTATTCACACCTCAGACATTGCAAAATGTCAATTGACGACGAAGCATAATATGGTTGACCTTCAAAGTCAAAATGAAAAAAATCTTTAAAGTTGCCTATACAATCAATTAAAGTTGTCATCAGATGATATGCCTAAGGTGATTGGTTTGACTTGGAGAAGATACCAGTGAATATTGAGAAAAATTTGAAAAGGAGACATTCCCATAAAATCCATGCCTTGTTTATTCACCAAGGATCCAAAAAAGAAATCATTTGAATGTGTCATTTGATGGAACAAGTTCAAAATGACCCACGGTTTCTTTTGAAAATTGTTAGTACAGATGAGTCACATAGTTGAGATTATTTGGGGTGAAAATCTTGTCTAAAACTAGGAGATGAAAACAGGTAAAACATTTGAAGAAATAAATTTTATATATATATATCTCACATAGAAATGAATTCAAAAAAAAGAAAAAAATTTAATTAAAATTTTGAAGGTTCTACAAAGGATTAAAAAATGTAATTTAATAATCAAAAAAATTCTTTGGTCTTTTCTCTTAATAACAAAGATTTTAACAAAAAATTTTGCTTTTATTAAGTTTAATGCATTTTATCATTATATATGCTCATTTTTTAGTGAATGTGTTGAGGTACATATATATATATATATATATATATATTTTAAACATGTTGTGTTGAATGTTAAAGACAACATCGTCCTGCATATTTTCTTTTGAATTTTCTCATATATTTCTCTTTTGAATATATATATGTGTACATACACATACACAAAAGAAATC
>OZ038509.1:14543402-14618402 GCA_964036315.1 Acanthosepion esculentum | reverse complement strand
TATTTAACCCATAACTGAGAGGAGAAGAGATAGACTCATGTCTTTCTCAAGGGGGATTATGAAAAAGTTAACACAAGAGAATAACCCTGAGTTTTTGAATTCAGGTCACTGATACCACTTTCAGTACTGATATCCATGATACCACCCATATACACATACAAATTGAAAGGGAAAAAAAATCAGGATATCATGGGTAGGATTTATTAAACACGATCATCAAAACTTTAATTTATTTTAATGAATGCATATACAGTGAACAGCAAATAATAAAAACATAGAGAAAGAAAGGAAGCAGATTCTAAAATTTCCATGTGAACAGATACAGATATATAATTGAATTGAATGGATAAATATACAAGTGAGCGTTGTATACAAATACATATAAATCTATATCTATAATTCTCAAAATGTGTTCGTGTGTGTGTGTGTGTGTGTGATCGGATTATGCATTTCCACAGTTTTCATCTGATTTCGATGAAATTTTTTTTGTTTAATAGATAGTTCTTCAGTGCTGGTTTTGAGTTCAAATTGTTGGTGACAATGGCTCTTCATTACTTCCTGTCCATTATAACTCTCAGCAACGTTTTACTATTTACTATCTGTTTTTGGATATATATCTTTCATAAAATGTTTAATAAAAATAGTTTAAATTATTACAATAATATTATCTATATCTATAATTCTCAAAATGTGTGTGTTTGTGTGTGCGATCGGATGTTGTTTATGCATTTCCACAATTTTCATCTGAATGCTTCTGTGCGCAAGGCTGAAAATGATGATCAAAGGACTCAATGGCTGAGGAGAAACACCGCTTCATCTGCTGCTGTGTCTGAGGCTGAAACAAGATTGAGAACACAAAAATGGCCCTTTTCAGCACCCCCCCATTCAAATTGTTAACACCCCATTTGGGGATGTGCTTCAGTTGCATCAAATTGTTACTAATATTGATTTTCAGGTGGGTTGACTTTAAACTTAAACTGCTCCAAGTGAACGGCAAAAATTCCCAGTAATAAAAGACCTGGTTGAAGACGGGTTACACTGCTAGTACTCTTTAGTGTAAGAAAAAACAGTACTCAATTTTAAGTAACAGAGCTATTTAATGTATATATTAAGAAATATATATAATATCTTATCTTACAATAATTGCACAAAATATAAATAAAAACAAATATATTTTCAGAACTTTAAAATTGCTTTGGCATGAAACTCGGAATTGTGCAATTAATGTATATTATGTGTATATATATATATTATGTGTGTGTGTATATATATATATATATATATATATATATATATATATATATATATATATATATATATATATATATATATATATTACTGTAATTCAAAATGTGAGTAATTTAATACTTATCTATGTTCTGCAAGAAAGCTTATACAAAATATTAATTTCAGAGGCATGCTTTGAGAGTTGAATAGGTACATCTTGACCTGACCATTTACCTTACAGAGGAATTTGTAATTGCTCAGTTGCAGGTTGATTTGACTAGATAACATATGATCCAATCATATCAATCTCAAAAGTTTGTTCACACAACTAGGGTTGAATGAAAAATCACCATAGTAACAGAGCTTAAAAGTGAAATTTGATGATTTCAACATTGAGTTTTGCAATGTTTAACCTAAGACTTGCTTTACCATTTTCTGACATTCAATCTGAATACTGCACATTGAAAAATAAAAACAGTTTTTAGAAATTAAGAACAAGTATTACAGAGAGAGAAAAAATTCTTTATATAATAATTATATATATACTTAAAATAAGTAATGGATGTGGGCATTTGCATAGACAATAGAGCTGGTTTGCCAAGTTCGAATTCCAGCTGAAGCTGTTGCGTTCATTTTTGCACAAATACCGTTGGAATAGTATGAAGCCATCTCTACCCCCTTCTCGGCTAGGGGTTAATAGCAGGGTAGACTAGGTACTAGGTTCTCTAGTTTTGGTTACCTAGGATGAGGACAATTCTGAATTCATACTCGGTTGTGGAGTTAGTAACTCCAGCCTGTAGAAACCTACATGCCATGGAAATCATAGCAGAAACACCTGGTGTAGTGAAGCTGTGGTTTTAAACACCACAGTAGAGATATACATACATGTACAAACTAATCAATATCTTATGCAAGACTATGGTTCACAATAATTTTATTTTGCAGATCAACCATCTTGTGATATTTTTCTGTTTAGATGTGAGCAGCAGACATATTTGACAAACATCACTATCTTGTAACACTGACTGATTTATTGCAAAATAATTTTTAAATGGCTGAACAGAGTTCTTTGCTACTTAAAATAGTTACTAAATCTCAAGGTAGACTACATTTATTTGTTTGCTTTTTTTTTTAATGGCATATCAACTCCTTATGGGTCATTTAATGCCGAAATTTAATTTTTTTTCTAAACATTAGTAATTTGTTTTACAAAAATGCATTGCAGGCAGTTTTTTTTTTTTTTTTGCAAAATTTTCAGGTAATTTTTTTTTACTATGAAAATAAATTGCTGGCACCTTCACTATAAAAATGTATTTCTACACTTTCACAGTGTTTTGACCCCAGTTTGGGGGTTAACTATTTGTCCATAGCTGGGACCCTAAACAGGTGCTACCACCCCTGGTCAGGGTGGACCTGGGAACAACAGCAATTAAGAGGTGGTTCCACACTCCTCAAAACATCCTGATCAGAGAGAGGCCTTGCTGCTAGATGTAGTTTATTGTCACACCCAGGATGATTAGACTTTGTAATAAACAAACATGGTGTAACTGAAAGCAAATGTTGATTTGGTTACATACCCCCCACCCCCAACCTATTGCCAAGGTTATTTGGTTTAACTACTGAAATTGTTCTTATTTAACTTCTGAAAATGACAGATGCATAATATATTCTCTGAAAACCTTCAGGATCAGACTAATTTCATCACATCCCCCCTCCCTATCTAAACTTGTTGCAGCATTGACTTGGTCATCTAGTCTTGGGTGTTAACTCATCTGACAGAAGAGAAATTCTGAATTCCAAAGCATGGAGAAGGCAACAGGAAATCATTCTATCTTTCCTAAGAAGTCATGACAATTCACAGGAATTGGTGGAAAAAGGAATTCAAAAAGGAATTAGTGGAAAGCCATGATTGTCTACATCCTGAGGGGACATGGCATTTATAAAAAGAAAAACGTCAAGATTATTAAAACTGACTTTACTTAACTTCTGAAAGTGCTTACTTGTACTACAGGCATGTAATCTTTTATCTAAAATCCTTGGGGCCAGATTAATTCAGAATTGTTTTCATTTCTGAATCAGGTACTGTATTTAGGGAAGGCAAATTGATTGTTAACCATAAAGGGAGTCTGCAGCTTTTTTTAGCATTTCTGCAATCTTTAAAGTCCAAAGTACAAACAAAAGTTTTGTCAAGTAGAAGAGACTTGTCTGACTAGTAGAAGCACTGAAACAGAGTGGTTTGAGTTGAGCCAACGCTGTCTAGAAATAATAATTTCCATTATACTTTGCAAAGTCTTGAAGAGTGCAGTAGATGCAAATTTTGAGTTATAGGGGACACTGGGTCAGGTTTGGTAACGGGCAACATCTAAATGTTTTTCAAAGCTTTTTGGCGTTTCAAGATATAGGTTAACAAACTGAATACCTGTATTTGCATATTGAAAATGTACAAATAAAAGCAATGAAAGTTATATTACCAAAGATTTTATTTCTGTAGCTGGGATTACAGTAACAAGATTTAGACTACTTGGTATAGAACCTGAAAACCTTACAATATAGCATACAAAAATGTTTTGGTTAACAAAGTACTGATTTCTTAAAATTTTTTTTATCTATACACTATTTACATTTTTTGGACTGTTGCCTCATTTTTATTGCCATATTCACAATGTTTCAGCTGTTGTATGCTCCAGCCTTTGTCAGGTGATATACATTGGAATTTTGAACTGAACCTTTTATTTAGTCCATGGGGGTATACTGTTCTAATTCCACGTGCCGTGCCTTTGGATATGAATTCTGGTTAATTGGGCATTAGGTTCAATAGGTCCCCAAAATTCACTCACTGATATCTCCAAGGACACATGGCTGAAACTGTGACACCCAAAGGCATGACACATGGAATTAGAACAATCTTGGTGTAAATAAAGGGTCTGGTTCGAAATTCCAATGTATATCATCTGAAGAAGGCCACAGTGTACAATGGTTGAAACATTGTGAATATGCCAATAAAGTAAAGGGTCAATTGTTATCTATCCTCCTTATCCTCATAACTTTCACTTCCAGCCACCCCCTTTTTCATTTATATCACACACCTCATTCATCATAACCATTTTGACAGTAACCCTCTGACTCGAGTGGCTCTCGAGCCTTGTATTGGGTGAATTTTAGCATATCTATGTTTAATAGTACAGTGAAAAATACTCTTATGTTTTATAGTTACATTTGTATATTGCTAATTTTAAAATCTTCATTTGACACTTATGTCATAAATACCTACATAAAAATTGAAAATTTTGCAACACAATTTTGAGATCTGTGATAATGCAAAAGTAATCAGTCATAAATTACCATAAACCTGTGTGTATAAGATGCAGATATTTTTCATCTTAGATCATGTCCAAAAGCCTGTTGTGTCTTATACTTTATTTTAGAAATCAATCCTATTTTTTTGAGGACTCAAAACAGACAAAATTGGGTCAAATTGGGTTTATTTGCTTATCGGAGAGATAATATCTATCTAATGGTGTATTGCAATAAAGTGAAATAAGTCTTTCATAATGTTTCTCTATGTGTCCATACTTTTTATTTATTTATTTTTATTTTTTTTAGACACCTACATGGGTTTGGAAATCATTCAAAAGGTAGAAATATTATTTAATTTATGATTTGCATGAAATTAATCCAGCCCTGCATCAGCAAAAAATCTCCCAAAAAAACCCGACTATGTTGGTATGTATGTCTGTACTGCATCCGATACTTTCTGCAATGATTGGCACAGCATTGCTTGATTTTGTTGATCATCTAGAATTACGACAATATCTATTACAACAGGTTAGTCATAACGTTGTCAGATACCTTACAACGAATAAATCAAGATGAATGTAAGCATTTCGTCCAGAATAATCTTGTTTGAGGAAGGGTTTAGCGAGACATCGGCAGAACAATCTGTTCAAAAATATACACAAAGATCTGTCTTTTTTCTTTTTCTTTTTAAACACTTCATTTCATCTGGAAGGGAAAATAGGAAAAACAGGGCCATCTGCCTCTAACTACAAAGCATAGCTGTTCCTCAGTACTGAAGATCACAGACTCCTTTGATTAGCACTATAACAACAAAATATCTGGTTCAAAGCAAGGAAGTCAAATAAAAGGGGGAAAACATGATTGCTTTTGGATAATGCTGCTCATAGAAACATTTCTGTAATATCATTTTATGTATGGATGCTTGCAATAATAAACAGTTTTGGTTGATATGTTAGCATTTAGAACTGGTGAAGCAATAATGAATCAACACTTAATATGTATTAAATACAAATTATTCTATAATATTCTAAAGAATAGTTTTTAAAATGCTTACTGTGAATAAAAGAAAATGACACGTAAAGGTAAAAACAAATCCCGAAAAATAATAGTATTACTTACAGTCAATGACAAAATTATTCGTACACCCATAAATTTTGAATGTTTTTATCCATTTCTCAGAATCTAATGCCCATATGATGCCAGGTTGTTTTATATGTTAATAAGGACAAAAAAGGAATATAAAACTCAATTTTCAGAACAATAGGTTAAATACAAATTTGACAGGTGAATTATGCAAAATAGGAATATACGTCACTGACTGTATATCTACATGGTCCATGCCAAAATTTCACCAGCTATGAATCTGTCACCTTTTAAAATGTTAAAAAAATTAAAAAAAAAATAAAAGAAAAAGGTTAGACATATATATCAGACAATTTGGAAAACTTCTATTTTAACATGATTCATGAAGGAAATAATACAGACTTTGTTGAAATAAAATGTTTTTCTGATGATGTGGATTCTTTCATGAAACATATTAAAATAGATTTTCCAAATTGTCTTATATTTTTTTTTTTTTTTTTTTTTTTTAAGCGTATCACCCCAAGCAAGGCTGGAGGCCACTATCACACAAGGGGTTAAAGAAGGGTTGCAGGAAGAGCAGATAGGAGTGGTAAAGGAAAGGATGTGGTGAAAGAGAAAGACAGTGGGTCGATCAAGGCAAGGGGGTTACAGAAGATTTGGAGCGAGAGCAGATAGGAATGAAAGATGAAAGGATGTGGAGAAGGGAAGTAGATAGATCAAGGCAACTGGAGATGTCGATTGATGCTACACTTAAACCGTTGGAGATTGTATTTGTCAGGGAAACAGTAATAGGGAAGGGAGTTCCATAGGCGAGATGTGCGAGACATGAAGCTATTGGAGTAGAAGAGACGTCTACATCTAACAGTTTCCACGATGTAGGGGTGGGAGCGGGATGGCAGCCTCGTGGGGCGTTCTATTTAATATTCCATCAGATTCTCATCCAACTTTATTCACACACCCCTCCCCAAAGAGATAATATTAACTAACCATTATGGGTTGGAATTATACAAAAAGCATGTCAAAGCTTTCATTCAGTTTAATGATTACATACAGAGTCAACCTTTTCTTAACAATCATTCCATAAGTGGAACATATTTTAAGAGATATTTATTCGATACCAAGCAAGCATCATTTTCAATTATTTTAGTTTTATCGATAACATACATGGAAGAGACTAAAGTACAATATGTACTTACACGTCACATTAAAGTACAATTTATGATGTATCAATTTATATTGACTTTCATCAAATTTTGCAACCATGTGTCGGGCACTAAAAGGTTAAACAGCAAATTTTTTTTGAGGGCAAAAAGAAAAAAACAATAAAGAAATAATAATTACCCTATTTTAAAACCAACGACATTTGAATGTAGTGTATGTGAACAAGGTTTTTCCTAATACCACCCTCTCATTTTACCGCTACTCTCCCAATCATCAAAGCTTTTGTCATATTCTGCATGAAACAATTGAATATTCTTGGGGAGAAAGAGGAACAATTAAGAAAGCACAGTATTTTGAAATCTTTTAACTAAAATTTCTTAGTTTTTTTCTTGCAACCTTTGTTGTGCATTAAAAACAAAAAACAAAAAAAAAAATAGCGATTATCAGTGGTCAAAAATTAATGAAAGCCTTACACTTGGTGGTTTTGAATTCAGAGTTGTTGTTCTCCTAGACTGTTCACCACCCAAGGCTATAGAGCCCAGTCTGTCCTGCTATTTACCCATAGCTGTCAAGAAAATGATTCATACCTTTCCCAAAGGTATTAATACATATGTGAATTTAATGACTTTGACCGGAAATTGAACTCAGCTCTCCAATTTCTCAATCTGAGCCACAATCTAATACTCTACTGTGCCTCCTATATATATATATATATATATAACAAAGTTAATACAAGGACAGCGATGTTAAAAGTTCCCAGTTGACCAAGAAGGGATTCTAAAATAAATTTAGATGTTTGATCAAATTTTAGAAAGTGAAATACGCTTTTCAGCACCCTACCCCAAATATTCTCCTTAACCCTTTAAGCCCTGACCACCGCTTTACCAGTGGTAGCGAAAAATGATGTAATGCCCAGCTACCAGTTGAATGGTGGGTAAACACTTGTAACTATTTTTTTATATCTACTGTGAAATATTATATACCTATTATTTGAAAATTTTGATTCAGGAGCTCAGGCAGAATGCAGGGCTCAAAGGGTTAAATAATGAAGAAGAATTAAATTAGACAGAAGTATGTTATTTATTGCCTTAATAGCATCTATTATTGACGTGTAAGTAGTGTAGCATTAATTTGTGTAGAAAGTGGAATTTGGGAAAAAGAGTACAAATTTCAGCTGTTGTGTTCACTTCACACTAATGATCTTGGGAAAGGCATGAATATTTCTCCAGTAGCTATGGGTTAAGTAAAAGAACAGACAGGGCTCTCCGGCCTTGGATGGCAAACAGTCTGCTTTGAATTCAAAACTTAAGGCAATGGAAAACAAGTCCACTGTATTTCCCAAGAGGTTGTGCCTATTCAAAGATATTAAAAGGAAGAATTGTTGATTTGGGTCACTTGACTGAATTTTAGTAAAGTGAATATTTTTAGAAGTATTTTGGGACTATTACTTATATCATGCAACTTTAATTTTAAACAAAACCACATAAAAGTACATATGACACAATGATCAATTGAAGAACTGATAGTAGTAAATTAAATGGACTCCACAAAAATATAGATATAGAATTTTATAATATATAAATACAATTTAAAATATATTATTACTGCTAGGCAATTGAATGACAAAGTGGAAAAAACTCCATGTAATGCATTTTGTTCTCTAAAAAAACTTCAGACTAAAGTAATGTTATTATTGATGGAATCATATATATATGTAGGAAGAGGTGATAGATATAAACAAAACGTTGGATATAATTAAGCACCAAGAGGAAATGCTGTAGACATAGGAATGGTAAATGTTAAATTTTTTAATTTCTGATGTCCGATGTGTCTAGATATATATAGCTCAGCCAATCTCATTCAGTTTCCCAATGTTTTATTTTATGTTTTTAAAAATCGCTATTGTTTTTTAAATATCCCACATTGTGACAACAAAAGATTGGTTAACAAAGGTGAAATGTTATAAGAATCAGGATGTAAATTTACCATAGAAGGTTCAGAAATCAGTTCACTTTCTATACATTTTTCACCTTATTGCTGGCAAGTAAAACTAGAATTAGCGAGTGGTCTACTGTTCTGGACACCTAGCTATAGTGCAAGATGAGTCAGTTGTCCAATAACATTGACCAGCTATGTTATGACATATAATGTCACCCAAATGACCTTCTGACCTTGATGCAGGACCATGATAGGTGGTATGATACACTCATGAATATCTAAGCTAACTTCATTGACTCAATAAAAATATAGTAAGTACTAATTATAGAATAGACAGTTGTAACTTTAAAGATATTCCACAAATTTATAGATATACAAAACTTTAATAAAGGGTGTTTCAATAACTTGGACTGATTTTAAATGTGAATTAAGTTTATGCGTTTAATGATTTTTTTTTTTATTTTTCTTTCAGGTTTAACAACTTAAGTCTTTGGCAATTTCAACCATGGAAAGATTAACAATCAAACAACGTGTTAAAGTTATCAAAGCCTATTATGAAAATGGACGTTCAAACAGGAATGCATTTTGCACACTTTGCGATTTTTTTGATCAACATAATTGACCAACCGAGAGTGAATTGGAAACGATATAACATTTTTGCATAGACGTTCAATTCCTGTGCACGATGATGAATAGAGGTGTCTAGATTTTCGGCCACATTCTTGTGCACTGCAGCAATGTTTTCAGCTGAACGGCGTAAACGAGCACACAATGGTGATTTCACATTTGTCACCAACCCAGTTTGTTTGAATTTATGAAGAATTTTTATAATTGCATTCTTGAAACTTTAACACATGGTTTGATTCTTAATCTTTCCATGATTGAAATTGCCAAAGACGTAAGTTATTAAATCTGAAAGAAAAAGAAAAAAATTATTAGACACTTAAACTTAATTCACATTTAAAATTGGTCCAAGTTATTGGAACACCCTGTATATATAGTTCATTAATTTTAAAACATTTTCTAACAAACCTATTCAATGTGGTGACATTTTTGTATTTTCAAACAGAATTTTCATTAAAAAACAAAGAAAAAAAATTAATATTTTCATTATCTTTCAGAAAATTATGTTTTATTTTTCCATTCCAAGATCTGCTCAGATTAAAATTGGTATTATCATAATGCCTCGCCAATACCTTCATCAGTTTTTCTTGATCAAAATGTTGATAAAAACCAAGGAATAGGTTATTTGTCTGAACAACTTCTGGAATGACAATGACACCAGCCCAGAATTTCAGATAATATTTATGATTTCTTCTTTGTCTGAGATTTTGCAATGTGTTGCTAATGATTGTTTTGAATTATCCTCATCTTCAAAGATTTTCTTTTTGATCATGTCTCTCTGCCATTCTTGAGTTTTCCTCAGGCAAAACTTTACCAATGCAGAGCTTCAGTGTTCTATTTCTGCTCAGAATCCACTCTTTGCACTGTCTCACATTGTTGTGGTTTTCTTCTCTACTGTTTTGTCATAGTATAAAATATATGTGCATTATGTCATATTATTATGATACATTTTGCACCATAAAACATGGTAGCTGAGAAACTGAATTACAGGCAGAATGACACCAGCAAATCTGCTTGCAACAAACCTTAACCTCAATCTTTACAATCTTAACCTTTTCAAGTTTCAGATCAACTGTTATCTACTTTCAATATTCTCAATCAGCAACCTTCTAACTTGAGGGTTTTTTGGGCCTTACATTGGGTGAACAACAAAAAAATAATTGAACTGTTCAACCCCCCCCCCCCCAAAAAAACACTATTTATATTGTTCAAACTGTTTCACTCATCTTTATTGTCATATTCACAATGTTTCATCTGTTGTACACTCCAGCCGTCTTCAGGTGATGTATGTTGGAATTTTGAACCAAACCAGTCAGGTTTGTTACAGTCACTTACATGCAAATATACTTGGGAAAGGTATGAATCCCCCTCTTTTCCCCTCAGCTATGGGTTAATTAGTAAGACTTGTATTAGTAATTCATTATTCCCTCCCCCGACCAAATTATTACAATTAAAAATAGTTTCTGGGTTAACCTGCAAAAGATTGATAAATCAATCAATTAGTCATCTGTATCAAAAAACTGTCAAGAATGTGTTCTTTGGAAAAGTTCAATAAAATATATTCAGCATGCTCTTTCATAATAGTCACTGGATGCTCCATTTATACATCCTTGTGCTAGAATAGGTAAAGTCTAGTTAATACCTATAATACTAAAAATATATCTTATTTATGGTTTAACATTTAGCACTCTGCATCATTTATAAATATTACTTCTCCTTTTACTGTTTATGGAACCCCCTCAGAATACAGTGTTTTATATATTAGTTCTATATATTTTAAATTGCAGTAGCCTGGCTCTCAATTTCAGTCAAGATTGTTTTAGGTGTTGCCATAGAAGGATATATCTACACAACCAAGAAATTCAAATTCAACTTGCATTGGCAGGCCTAACATTTTACTTGGTGAAAATAATCACCTCCAGAGTGCTCATGGCTAAAGTAATACAATGTGATTAATCAATGATTTCCTTATTTGCATTTCATTTAAAAATTAATCCATGAAATATGGCTGATTTTAAATTAAAAAGTTGCTTTAATCTTTCTTTATTGTAATGATTTAACTGCATATAAAATTTTATCTTAACCTTTCCCCAAATGCATCTTATGTAGTTGACAAATGAATCTTAGAAATAAAAAAAAAAAGGCAGAGCAAAGATAATCTCAGAACCAAAAACAAATTGAAACAGATCAGAATTTAAGAATGAATTGAATAACACTTAGATATCAGAGATAACAATCATAGTTGTGTGCCTGAGTAATTTCAATTATGGAAAGGCTAAAGTAGGAAACATTCCTGATAGGATCTGCAATCGCATAACAGAGATTGAAGCTCAATTCAATTGCACTGAAATGGAAAAAGTTTTAAAAGCTGACAAGGAATGGATCAGGGATCCAATTTAAAGTGCTCCCAAAAGGGAAATGAGAACTAAGTGTGAACATTGGAAGGAAAGAACAAAGAGAAAGAGAACGATAGAGACAGAGAAAGAAAGAAATGGGAAGGGAAGGGATATACTGATCGATTTTTCTATTGGATCATTTCAAGGAGCAGCATGCAATGAAATGCTAAATTTTAGATTGGATTTCTTGGATTAGTGCCCAGAGTTCACAGATGAAAACAACAAGAGATCTGATATTTATACCTTATTAGGCATTGATGATTTTAGAAGCAGATGATAGTTTGTGGGGTGTAAATAATCTGAACCACTTCTGAACTCAAACCTTTCTTTGGAATCAGAGAGGAAAGTACACAATTGGACATCATGCATAGAAAAGTGTCAAAGATATAATTTTGAGTGGCAAGTCCATTTTTTTCTCTGATGCCTTGATCACGTCTCTCCATTTCTTGTCCTCCATATACACCACACCAGACTGGTTCACTGTTAAATACAAAACAGTTTGTGAATGCTCAAGGCCTTTTACATAGCATTATCTGTCTTAGGCTTTAGCATAGTATTGATGAAGAGCTTTCTAGCGTTTTGTGTTTTAATCAATTCATCCCAAGCAAAATGATAATGCCACTAAGATGCAAGAGATTACTGGACGTGAAAGAGAATGAAAAGACTTTAGAAGGAAAGGGAAACCAAATCCTAAAAAGGAAACAATGGATAAACCTCTCTTCGTGTTCAAAAGACCAGGGAGAAATATGAACAGGATGATAGGTAAACATATCTACTCCTATTGAGGAAAAATAATCAGTAAATAAAATTTCAGAGTTTATGCAGACATTAGAAGTACAGAATTGAAGTCGACTTTAGAAGGAACTGGAAACCCAATCCTAAAAGAGAAACAAGGGATAAACCTCTCTTCCTGTTCAAAAGATCAGGGAGGAGTGTGAACCCGGATGATAGGCAACCTATCTATGCCTATTGAAGTGAAAAAAAAAAAAAAAAAAAGGAAATGGAACAGCTTGTCTACTGAAGAAAGTGTTGTGTATCTAAGCTCCAGGTATGAGCTGAGATATGAGCATGATCATCTGGCTGAAATATGTAAGAGTTGGAGAGGATATCAAATAATTATAATTTCTTGACTAGAAATGTTACTGCCACAAGTCAGAGAAGATAATAAAAAATGACCAAGTGATGTGGAGATGAACACACATCTTCAGAAGTGGACTTGGACTTGTCCAAATGCATACAGAATGACTCTGAGAATCGTCAGTAGAAGGAGTAAACAAGTAAAGAGTTAGAGATCTAGCTTATCTGCTTACTAACTATTTCAGCAAGACTATGCCAACTCCAAGTGACATACTACTCCTTGATTGTGTTATTCAATGCAGTGAAGAGATAACCAAGTCAAGATCTTGTGATGTTTCTGTATCCGAACGGATCTCATTCTTGGTGCTACCAAATCAGATATCAAGAAACAAGAAAATGTATCTTCATCGACATGACTCTTCCTGGTGACAATAATATCAAGAAGATGACAAGCTTAAGAAATACACCAATCTCAGGATTGAAGTTGTCAGAATTTTTTGGTCAGTAGGAAAACGTCTTTATAGTCACGTCTTATTTGCTATCCGCCAAAACCTATAATTTTGCTGGTTATATTTAAAGGGGTTGAAATATAAAACTAATAAATCAGTGTCATTAAAATATTTGGAAATGTTCAAGTTTCTTCTTCTTTATGTGCCATGTCCTCTCAAGACAAAGACGAACATGGCTCTCCACAGCTTCATGTCCCTTGCAGCTCTTAATAAAATTTGTCTTTTTGTTATCTCTCCTAAACCCTGTTCCACCATCCATTTACTCAAACTCTTCTATGTGCCATGTCTCTTCAGGACAAGAGTAATCATGGCTCTCTACAACTTCCTGTTCTGTGTAGTTTTTAATAAATTTTGTCTTTCTGTTATTTCTTCTAAACCCTATTCCATCATCTATATACTTAAGCTCACTAAGTATATTATATGTTGTTTTCCTCTGTCCCTCTTGATGTTAATCTGCCCTGTGAGCATCAGATTTTCCAAGTTCTCTTTCCTCATTATGTGTCCTAGAAACCACAATGGTCTGTTCAAGAATTTTTATAAGAATTTAACATTTCCAAATATTTTGCTGACATAGATTCATTGGTCGTATACAAAACAATGTAGATTTGGTATTTAAAGCAATCACCAGTTAACTTCACCAGATTCACTTCTATCAATCCACTATCACTACTGACAAATTGGTAGTGTTTAACCTTTGTGTCAAACTAAAAGACAAAAAAAAAGAAGAAAAAAAAAACAATGTGTCAAAAGGACATTTATTCCCTTGACACTGCTGTTTTTTTTTATTCTATCCGGCAATGTTTGTTTACAAGATTATAAAAAATATGTAAACCAAGTTCAATGTGATATTTATTGATGTCAATCAGCTAAGTGACAAATTTTATATTTGTATTAATCCTATTACAGCTCTATCTCTTATACCGAGCACTTTGTAGCAAAGACTGCTTGCCCTAAATGTCCTTTCTTTCAGGTTTCTACTGACAGCATTTCTGAATTTACACTATCTTTGTTATTGCTATTATTTTCCATTTTATAAAGAAACAAATTTGAAAAGAAATCTTTTTATTAAAAAATTTATAAAAAATTACAAAATTATCGAAATATGTAAACCAATCACAATGCAATATTTGCAACAAAAAATACAAATATTCTGTAATTATACACAAGGAAAACTTTGTCCATCCAATGAATAAGGAGACATACACAAAATATTTGTGGTCTTGCCTACAATCTAAAATTAAAAGAATGTTTAGTTCAGAGGAAGCGATGCTCTCAGCTTATTTTAGGGAATTTAAGTGACTAGAGCAAATGAAAGAAAAACTTATAAAATGCTTTTTTAAAAATGTTACAATTAGTTACTCATTGTTATGTTTATTTAAATTTTCTTGTTCACAGACATTTTTATGAATTTATGAATAAAAATAAAATGATTTTCATATTTATTTCTAGTCAGACTGTTGTCCTCATCTTTATTGCCATATTCACACCCCCCAAAATGTAAAAATGCCACACCTGTTTCACACCAGGGTTCCTTGGGTTCATAACTTTTCTTTGTCTCCACACTTGCTGTGGCTGTTTCTGACCAAACAATTCAGTTTTAATCTCATTACACCATAAAACTAGGTTTACAAAATCCTTATCATGTTTCAAGTATGCATATAAAAATTTGGGTCTTTTGAGCAAAAGTGTTTTTCTTGGATGGTAACTAGTGAGAAGTTGTTCACTAGGATTGTGACTTTTTGTAAAATAATTCATTTCCTTTATCATAATTTGGTGAACATTTGATAAAAAATAACGAAGAAGAGTTTAATTCAGTTTACTTAAAAAAAAATGTTACCCCCATCATGAAATTTCTAAAATCATATATGAATATAGTGGTACTATGACTTTTTGAAACCTTCTAGTAGTTGTTTTTCTTTATTCGTAAGTTCATACGTTATGCTATAGCTATAAAAAGTTAAATGCATTAAAAAATTACATAAGTACTGTCCAATTACATCATTAGCAAATTGAAAAATAAAGCTTCTGCAAGTTTGCAATTTTTTCTTTATTTATAAGTTTGTATGTTATGCTATAGCTATAAACTATTAAATGTGTTAAAAATACATAAGTACTGTCCAATTACATCATTAGCAAAGTGAAAAATAAAACTTCTGAAATATTTTGCTTTTGTACTCTTATCACATATATAGTAAAATTGAATTTTCAATTTAGGGGTGATCTTTTTCAAGAACTGATATAAATTAATGCCTTTTTCATTACTTTTGAACAAAAGCTCATCAGTTTATGACACAGGAACATCCAGTTACAAAAATGTCATACATCTAATGTTTACTCAGCCTCCTGCTTACTATACAATTTGATACACCATTGTTTGTCAAATCAGAATTATTTTTTAGCACCAGTTTAAGGTTCTTTTTGTATTTTGCTATGCAAGTTTAAGCTTATGGTCCTTTCCAGGAGGAGTTGCAATAGTCTTGTTTCCTGGTATTTTTCCATGATATACTTTACAGTTGCTGTTAATTATAAACTAGTATAGTGCCATTAAAAAAAAAAAATGATGCAATTATTTACATACAGATTGGCATTTTTGCCTCAGAAGAGGTAATCTGTGTACTCTGTTGAAAATCAAAATCTCTTTCCCTGGCCTTTTGCCAAGGATTAGCATCAGAACTGTGCAAGCTGCAGAAAATCAGGCTCCTCAAACCTTTGTCCAAGAGTAGTGTAGTATCTGTGCACTTGACCTTAGTATTTTCCAGTTAATTTTGCCCTGATGGTCAAGCAACAGAACGGAAACACAGTGGATATATTATATGCTTGCTTAAGCCCAGATCAGACATTCAAATCCGTGTGGGAATCACTTGTTAATTTAAGTATCTATTTGTTTTAGCATGATAAAAATTATTCACAGAAAAAGATAAAACAGACTATTAAAAATCAAATGACCATTAAAATGAACTATTAAAAATCCAAATCGCTATTAAAATGGGCTATTAAAAATCCAAATCGCTATTAAAATGGTTTATTAAAAGTAGAAATTGGCTATTAAAATTCAAATCACTATTAAAATGATCTATTAAAAGTAGAAATTGGCTATCTAAATCCAAATTGCTATGAAAATGGTTTATTAAAAGTTTAAATTGATTATTAAAAATCCAAATCACTATTGAAATAGGCTATTAAAATCCCAAAACAATAAAACAGGATATCAAATATTGCTAAAAGAAAGACATATTCCAAAGTAAATAATGTAGTTCTTTCTGATAAAATCTTAAATAAGTGAGAATAAATAACATACATAAATAACAACATTTGAAGAGAATCAAGCATAATTTCATTCTTTGGGTGTAATTCAATTAAATATTAACAAAGCATTTTAGTGATTTGTTTTGCAGCTCTGAATGAATTGTGCAGGTGGTTGTTAAGAGAGAACATTAAATGCAAAACAAGTCACCTGGCTTTCATTAAACTAACGCTAAGTCTGAAACTTCTAATTAGTCTAATATAGAGAATGTCTTACTAATTGACTTCAACTACAGTTTTGAGAAAGAAGATTCTTGAAAAAGTCAGGCAAATTTAGCAAAAAGAAAATGAGAAATAACAGATTTGTATTAAAAATGCAGCCATGTTTCTGTCTATTTACATTTCTTCTGTTGCCTAAGATCAAAACTATCAATTCTCATCATCTTTTATCAGAGAGTGCATCAAATAAAGGAGAATTTAAGTTGTTTATCATTCAGAAATTTGGATTGCATTCATAATGATTAGCATTCATAAAGATACTATAAAAATGTTCTGAGGCAATACTTACAATAATTATTGGTTCTCTTTTAATTAAGACAATAAAAACAGACATAATTAAAAGGGTCAAAAAGAGGACAACAACTACAGTTGTTGATAATACAAAATTAAGAGTAAGGTTCTTATTTACTCAAAAAAAAATGTTTGAAATAGAATACCTTACCATAAGAAAATTACACAGTAGCATTTGGTGTGAAATAGTAGATGATAGTGTTTTTTAAGAAAAAAATTGTAGTTTTTTAAATATCCAATATACAAGAACTATAGTGCTTGTATTGAATTAATATTTTTTTAATCATTTCACCTCAAGCAAGGTAATAAAGCCACTAAGATGTAAGGAGTTAATGAGTGTTAGAGAATATTAGAAAAAACACTATTAAGGAAAGAGAAAATTAAAAGAACAAGAATTAAGAAGACAGTAGATAACGATTGATATTGAATTTAAATTTTTGAAGTTTCATTGGACATCAGTGGATATTATCAATTGATGATTTAAACTTTTCTATTGGTACAGACATCATTCATTTAAGATTTGAGTTTAAATGACTTATTGGTAACTCGGATTAACGAGGTTATGTTCTTTTTTGGAAGATTTACTTGCAAATAATCCTAGAAGAATGACCCAAAGACAGAGAACAATAAAAGAAAAGAAATTAAGAAGACAGTAGATAATGGTTGACATTACATTTAAATTTTTGAAGATCAAAGTTGGTTGGAAAACAAGAAGCCAGAAGAGAGTTCTACGAGTGAGAAGTGCGATAGAAGAAACTGTTAGCATAGAACTTATGGTAACATCTAGCTATTTTAACTGTAAAATGACGAGACCTAATTGCCAATCTAGTACTGCACTTAAATTCATAAAGTCTAGGCACCAAAGAGGACATTTTCTCCAAACAATTACTATGAAATTATTTACAGAAAAGTCAGAGGGAAGCTATGTTACAGCGATGGGAAAGTGACCGAAGCTGAGATACCAGGTAACTGAGATAAAGACCATCAATTCTCACAGTCTTTTATCAGACAGTGCATCAAATAAATTAAGTAAAATTTAAGTTCTTTGTTTATAGTTCAGAAATTTCCACTGAACAATTACTATGAAAGTATTTATAGAAAAGGCAGAAAGAAGCTACATTATGGGAAAGTTACTGAAGCTGAGATGCTAGATAAGCACCAAGAAAATTGCAGATTCTTATTTGTATTTTATCAAAAATCTTGAAATATATAGCAGGTGCACCAGACAAGATGTTGTGGCAATATTCAAAGCAAAGATAGATTATTTTGAAATAAACTATAGTTTAACTCTCTTAAAAATATGATACTGTCAATTTATTTGCATACTTATAAAATCTACAGACCTGAAATGATAAGAGATACTGGAATTGGCAAGATGCCTCATCAGAACAATGATAAGTAGTTCTGCACACTATAATACAGTACTTCACATTTTTAGCCATGTGCTGTATAAAGACATCTTTTATAAATTCTGATGTGATCAAGTCAAAATATAATTCCTAATAGTTATTTTGCCTGATTCTTTTAAAAAAAAACTAAGGGGAAATCATTTGCTTTTCAAATTATTTAAAAAATATGATTTTAATCTAAATTTAACATTTTAGCAGTAAATAACTGTCAATAAAGAATTCTGTACGAAAGTGAATCGGAATGAAAATTAACAAATGACTCAAGAAAAAACAATTGTGATGGTTTGTAATGTAAAGAGAAAAGAGACAAAATTTCTACTTTCATGAGTTAATTTATTGACTAAATATCTGCAGAGAAATGTGAAAGGAAGTGAAAGCACTTTATTTGCTAAGTGAAGTCAATCAATGAGCAGAGAAAGAAATGTCTGATTTAGATTGGTTGAAAATTACAAAATAAGATTGAATCTTAGGCACAGAAAATCACAGAGAATATATAATCTAATGGCTTTGAAATCTTCTTAATTTTTTTTTAAGGGTTATTAAGGAATTCATAATAAATTTGAGAGTTAATTAAAACTACTTCAAATTTTGGAAACATTCTATTGCTAAAAATTCAGCAAGGTAAATTAGAAATGAGAGAAAAGCAATCATTATACATTAATGTAATAGCAGGAGAAGGGTGATGTGTTAATTAAACAAAAATTCTAAATTTAATAGGAGAAAATGAAATCAGGAGTTCTTCATGATATTTCAAAAGTTGATCATATTTACTAAAAAAATTACAAAAAATAGTATCACACACAAAGTGGTCATATATTCATCTAATTCTAAGGATTGTAATATTCTATAAATGTCTTTCTTTCAAACTTATGCAATCAGGATTTATCTATAACATGATAATTATTTATCACAGGTAGGATTTATGAAACAAATACTAAAAGCAAAATATCAAAAGCAAGTAGATGCCAAAATTTTCAGCATACACTTAGCATGTGACAGATATTGCAATGTTTTTTTTTTAATGCCATATACTCTCAAGACTTATGCTGAACAAACCTTAGCTTCTGGAAGAGAGTCCATAATCAGGCATAATCATCAGTTGAACAAGACCAGTACACTGAAACCCTCGATCACAATGACTTATGACTTTGTGCTAACACAACCTTTGATGGCTTCTGATTACTGCCATCTACACAATTTCATTTGCAAGGTCTGGGTGTCAACCCATGGAATGGTTTTCAGGCACTTCCCATGGTGCCACATGCTGATATTGGTTCCCTAGGCTGGAGATACAGAAATTGAACAAAAATCCTAACATGACTCAAAAGGAATTGATATACTTGCAAATATTTTAGTAAAATCAAATTCTGTGCAATGCAAGTTTGATAAAAAAAGAAAAGAAAAAAATGCTGACTAAAGTAAAACCTGAATAGTATATCATTTAAAATTCACAAAATGTGAATGTTCGATGTGAGATGAAGTGGCTAGACAATGTCTGAACATTTTTTAAGCAGATGCAGCATGGAGATGAGAGAATAAAAAGGAAAGTCTAAAGTTTTAATCATATTGGACTAAATTACATATCCGGAAAAAAATAATTATAAAAAAGTCCTCCAAGTTCTAAGCATAAGAATGCTTTCAAACCTTTCCAATTCAAAGTACCATACATAAATCTTGCTGATTTTATTCTCAAAGGATTCAAAAGGTCATAAAAAAATTTTCATCAACTGTTGAGAATGTCTGCTGCATAATTTAAAAATCAGTTTCACTTCAGTTAAAACAAGGTACCATCTTGAGAACATCTTGGGCATCAGGAGAACAACTAAGAAATGACTGGTTATGAATATGGTTAATTTGAAACCTTGGATACTATTTGCACTATTTATATTGTTTGGACTGTTGTCCTCATCTTTGTTGTCATATTCACAACATTTCGGCCATTGTACACTCTGGCCTTCTTCAGGTGATATACGTTGGAATTTTGAACCTAACCCTTTCTTTTGTCCACTGGGGTAGATTGTTCTAGTTCCACATGCCCTGCCTTTTCTATCAGAGTTTCAGTTATTTCCCTTTTAGTAACTCAACTCTCCAAGTTTTTGTTCACATCTGCTGTGGCCACTTATACTTCTTTGGATTAAGTCACTGGATTACTTCAATCAACATTTTTATTGACTGGGGACATCAGTGAGTGAATTTTTGGGACTTATAAACCTAATGTCTTGGTTTTGCTCGGTTCAAAATTCCAACATATAGCACCTGAAGAAGGCCGCAGTGTACAACAGCTGAAACATTGCGAATATGAGGACAACATTCTGAACAATGTAAATAGTTACAATACCTCACCTCAGAAATATAGATAGACCCTGAAGAAGGTCAGAGCGTACAATGGCAGAAAAGTTGCGAATATGACAATAAATATGAGGACAATATTCTGAACAATGTAAATAGTTATAATACCTCATCTCAGAAATATAGAGAGATTTTGAAGAATTACTGAAACTGAATCAGGAAAGTTAAAATGAATTTTAACAGCTGAGAAATGGCATAGTAGTTTAACTACACTTGAGCATCTTCAGTCATTTGATTATAATTAGCAGTTTTTAAATACAGAAATTGAGTGTTACATTCACTAACAACAACTGAAATGGCACACTGACATCTTTGATTTTTCTGTACATACACATTTGATCATCATAATCACAAGCTGGATGACTTGATATACTGACATAAATGGAGACACAAGAATGCCACTACCATAACCATACCAAAAACAAACTTTCACCAGAAAAAAAGTTATGTGGTACATGTGAGGTATTGCTTAGTGGAAACTGCTCAATCTAAACCAAATTATCACTACCAAAGCACACTGCATGCAACTGCAAAGTGTGGCTGTACAAAAAAAAACAACAACCTCTCAATTGCACAAAATCTATCTGTTGCACAATACTAGAGTACATGTTACATAAAAAACCCAGGACAAAAACTGCCCAAGAAATTTCAACTATCTCTTTTTGATGTTAAGTCTGAAGACCAACTTCTCGAGAGCTCCTCTCTGCAGCTGCTCAGTCTCACGCTGTCCGCTGATCTGAGATGGAATAAATACATAGAGTCAATTGCATCATCCACCGCAAGGAAAGTTGGCTCCCTGTGCCGAGCCAGGAAATTTTTCTCCCTGGAATCGATCCTCCAAATCTATAAATCGACCATTCGCCCTTGCATGGAGTATTGCTGCCATATATGGTCTGGAGCCCCTGCTGTTTGCCTCAGGGTTCTTGATAAGATCCAGAGACGGATATGCAATGTAATTGGCCCTGATCTGTCATCTCATCTGCAGTCGCTCTCTCACAGACGCGACGTTGCCTCGCTCTGTCTTTTTTACAAATACTTTCACGGTAATTGCTCCGATGAGCTGCTTTCACTGGTTCCCAGGCCTCATGAATTTAAACGTCCCACGAGGCTGGCATCCCGTTCCCACCCCTTCACCGTTGAAACTGTTAGATGTAGACGTCTCTTCTAATACAATAGCTTCATGTCTCGCACATCTTGCCTGTGGAACACCCTTCCTTATTCCTGTTTCCCTGACAAATACAAGCTCCAACTATTTAAGTGTAACGTCAATTGACATCTCCAGCTGCCTTGATCTATTCACTTCCCTTCTCCACATCCTTTCACCTTTCATTCCTATCTGCTCTCGCTCCAAATCTTCTGTAACCCCCTTGCCTTGATCGATCCACTATCTTTCTCCACATCCTCACCTTTACCATTCCTATCTGCTCTTCCTCCAAACCTTCTGTAACCCCTTGCGTGCTAGTGGCTTCCAGCCTTGCTTGGGGTGATAAGCTTAAAAAAAAGAAAAGAAAAAAGTATAAGTATCCTTTTTATTCCATTTTCTCTAAAACTTTGTCATTGCTCACATGTTTGGTCAATGCTATTCTCAGCATCTTTCTGCAGAACCATATTTCTGTTGCTTTAAGTCTCTTCTTCACCTGAGATGAGATTGTTCAGCCTTCACTGTCATATAGGAGGACTGATATTACATGACAGTTAAATACTCTTTTCTTTGTTTCCAATTTTTCTGTTTCTTAATACATTGCTTAACTTTTGGAAGGCATTTTTCACTATCCCAATGTAACTTCTGTAGTAAAATCTTTGAAAGATTGATATTATTTCTTCTTCAAGAGAAGAACCTTATAAAACAATGAGCTATGATTCTATCTTCTCAGACATAAAACTTAAAGTAATCAGTTTTTTGTATTTTGATTTTACTATATTTCTATAGATTCAGATTTATTATCTTTCATGGGAAAATCTATCACTTAAAAAACTATCTGATAAAATCTATAAAACGCATCATCTACAGTTTCACTCAATGATGCTTAAATTGAAAAGCTAAGGTAAAAAAATCCCTAAAAAGGTTAAGATATCTTCTATCATAACATTTGTTTACATACTTGTATATAGAGGTGGGGGGAAACCTCACAAAAAAAAACTCCACTTTGAAAGATGAAAAGAATAAAATATTTTTCTTGTTATCTGATGTTGCAGAAGATGAAATAAAAATATAGCATTGCTCTTTGAGGATCCTTATTTCTGGCAGATGAAATAATTTGGTACTTGGGAATATGATGTTGGAATTGGTTTGCTTTCAAAATTCTGTTGATTCAAGCATAAAGAATAATAATTCCCAACAAAAATATCAAATGCATTTTGCAAAACAAATTTTCATTCAGAATCCTTGAATAATGAAAACTTTTACAACAAAAGGGATTTATCTGTCTATATTTCTGAGATGAGGTATTGTAACTATTTACACTATTTACATTGTTCAGATTGTTGTCCTCATCTTTGTTATATTCACAATGTTTCAGCCGTTGTACACTCCAGCCTTCTTCAAAAAAAAGAAATGAATTGTAAGTAGCTGTAAGAATGGGGACATTTTAACAAAGTTATCTTGTTCATTAAGTACTTTCTAATACAGTGTAACCCGGATATAAGAGACCCGGATATAAGAGAAACATGGATATAAGAGAGATTTTCTCTGGTCCCAAATTAGAGCCTGTGTTAATAAAACAAAATAGACCAAACCCGGATATAAGAGAAACCCGGATATAAGATACTTCTTCTCCGGTCCCGACAACTCTCTTATTACACTGTATTTGATCACAAGTTCTATCTTGTATATACTGATAAAAATCTTTGGCCATGACTGTCATGATGTTTTTCCAAGATCAACATGAATCATTGTTGGTAACTACAGTATGTTGTCTATATTTAGCATCAAAGAAAGACTAATCTGAGAAGATATAAAAAAGCCATACATCGGTGAACAGAACAGTAAAAAGAATTTTTGTTTTTACTTTGAACTAGTGATAAAAGTCAAGAAAGAAAAGGCGTGTTCATGTTAATTTTACCTCTGTTGTTATCTTCATTCCAATATATTGGCTTCATCTTGAGAATTTTAAATTTTAAAATAAATATAAAATGTAGCTAATTTTCAATAAGTACAATAATAGAGATGGATATATATATTTTTGAGAAAACAAGCATATAATCTTGCAGGTGTGGCGAAGCTAGAAATACCTACAGGTTGGGTAACCCAGTTTGTTCAAATGGTCTCCAATTGAGGGTTTTTCTAGATTTACCTCGCAAGTCACCTTGGTTACCTCATTCTGTGAACTTAGATTTAAAAAAAAACAAAAAACAAAAAAAACAAACACTCTTGACACCTAGGCTTGCCAGCCATGATACTTCACCATTATTTCCCGTGATGAACAGAAATTTACAGTGTGCCAGTCCCTAGGTGACATCCCTGATTGGTTATGGTTAGACAAATCTGTGGTTTTGAATTATATATTTACTGTAACCTATCTTAATTCACTAAGACTAAAACATGTACATGCTAACACATGTTAATCAGGCCCAGAAGCCATGAGAGCCATAACTAGTATTGTATATTCTCCTCCTCCTCCTTTTTCATGTTGTTCAGAGAGAGAAAGAGAGGAGAGAAAGAGAAACCAATGCATCATCTAAGAAATTCAGACAACCTAAGACAATTACTACTTTGTGAAAAAGCAAGAGAATTAAGATGAAAGAAACACTAGTGAAAAATTAATAATAATTGACAATGCTTCATCTAAGAAATTCAGACAACCTAAAACTACAAGATGATTGAACTCCCTATTTTATGTATGATGGACTCTCCTGTCTTGTAAAAATTATAGTTAGATGGGAGAGTCCATCATGCATAAAATAGGGAGTTACTTTTCAATCACCCTGTATTACTTGGCAGAAAAGCAAGAGAAACAAGATGAAAGAAATTATAGTGAAAAATTAATAATAATTGACAATGCTTCATCTAAGAAATTTTGACAATGTTTTCACAATAAAATAGATATTAACTGAATAATGTTTGTAAATTTTTCAGGACTTCTTTATGATAAATCTACAATGATATCTATTCATATTAAAAATATTGATCATTTGTATTAAAGGTGTAAGGTTTTATCCTACAAACAATCTAAGTGCAAAAAATTATATTCTTTTTTTATAAAAAGATTCAAATGATAAAAGTTGTAGAAACCTATTTGATTAACATAAGCTAAATACCCCAATAAATTAGCATTTTAATATAAGCTTTTTGACATTCTATAACTTTCATTAATCTATGTTGGTCAAAATATTCCATGAAGGACCCAGCTTCTAGTCTAAGCATCAGGTCCATCCAATGTAGCTCAACATTCATCACTAAAAATTACTGTTAAGTAAGGAAAAAAAAAAAAATTTCATTGCACTTTTTCACTCAACTTGAGTGATATTTACTTAATGATGGTAGTTTGGCTAAAGATATGAAAGC
The DNA here is from genome assembly GCA_964036315.1 of Acanthosepion esculentum. Taxonomy (NCBI): domain Eukaryota; kingdom Metazoa; phylum Mollusca; class Cephalopoda; order Sepiida; family Sepiidae; genus Acanthosepion; species Acanthosepion esculentum. Next base: position 14,593,015 of record OZ038509.1, on the reverse strand, counting down.
AACCAATGTTCTTCATATTCTGCATCTTTTTCTCTGTTTACTTTTTGAAAAGAGGCATAGTAGATAATCGATAGCAGTTCGGATTGAGGAATCAGAGAGTTGAATTCGAATTCCAGTAGAATCCATTACATTCACTTATGTGCTCATACCCTTGGGAAAAGGTATGAATCCTTCTTTTCTTTCCCCCCACCAGCTATGGGTAAATAGCAGGACAGACTGGGTTCTATAGACTTGGATAGCAACTGGTCTACTGCTGAAAGAAATGGCAACCTACTGCAGGGAAAAAATCTGCCTCGTCAGTCCTGCATCAAAAGATACATGAACACCTAAGCGTGTATCATGCATGGCACATAACTGACTGACTGACATTTTGAAAACACCAGCTTTTGCCAATATTTTCATTCTGATCAGTTCACCTTTCTTGATTATCAATTATCCTTTTATCAAATCTCTTTTTGTGACATTCTTGAAGCCAGATTTAAAAAATCGTTTTTGGATGTTTTTTTGATTTGTATCATTGCTCAGCTTTTTTGCAATTTCCAACGTTATATTAAGTTCACTGAATAAGTTTACCATATCATATTTCTCTTTTATGGTTATGTCATAATTACAGCTCACGGCAATTTTTAGGCATCTGAAATTCAAAAATAAATATTTATAGCTATAAAATTATATATATTTATTAACAAAAAGATAAATAAACCTTAAACATAATAATAAAATCTCACATTATCAACTAAGTTATTATTAACGTTTCTAAGAAAAACATAAGCCGAAATCTGTGAGTCACGGTGTGTTATATGCATTATGAGAACAGCTATAGCTGACAGATGGCACACAAGTTGATATCCAATCAGTATTAGCTGGGTCACCGTAAAGTGGGTGTATGCTGTTGAAAGACACGGATCTCCTAATGATCCTTGGCTAAAAACATCACTGATGATGTGTGCCAAAGCATCAAACTGATGTATTTGATGAAATCATAGAAAGATATGTGTAAATATTCTCAGATGGAGTGTATCTGTAAAAGAGACAAAATGAATAAAAATAGACAAGAGGAAAAACTGTACTTAGCTGGATGCATTTCGTCCACTGAGGAACTTTATCAAGGCAATGCATTGATAAAGTCTGTCAGAGGACAAAGTGCTTTAGCTAAGTATAGTTTTTCCTCTTGTCTATTTTTATTCACAGAAAGATATGCTGAAAATTTTATCAACATTAGTTGGTTAATAGCAATGTTTTTGTGAAAACATTGACTTTCATTATAAAATTTGATAGTGTATTATTAGTTGCTTAATGGATGTTTATTTACTTTTTAAAAATTTATTTTAGCAAATTTTCTACCCACCTGAACTTATTTGAAACTACCCTGCATTTATAAATTAAATTTGCCCATTTTATCCCCTAAAATGATTTTCTGAACCTCACTTTTATTAAGCTCGTTCCCATTTCTTGCATATTGAGAAAAATTTCATTCTCTTCAATTATCAGGCGCCACACTCCCTTTTAATGAGACATCAAAGAGTAGGTATAAAATATGATGAGGCATTACAAGTTAAAAATTAATAATAAATGCCACTGTTTCCTTTGAGAAGTTTGAGCAATATTCACATAGTGGAGGCATACAAAACTGAACTGTGCAGGTGGTGTAAGGGCTAGCATGAAAGGAGAAATTGGAGAATCAAGTTCAAATTCCACGTCAAGTTCATTACATTCAATTACATGCAAATACCCTTTGGAAAAGTATGATCTACCTCTTTCCCCAGGTAAACATTAGAACAGACTGGGCTATTCAGCCTTGGTTGGCAACTAGTCTAGGAGAAGGACAACTCTGAATTCAAAAACCATATGACTATCATCCCGACTGTGGTTGGCTTTGGTTTATGTACAAAATTAATTTCTATTTCCTAATGTCTTAGACAAAGATGAAACAATGAAAGAGACAAAGATGAAACAATGAAAGAGACAAAGATGAAACAATGAAAGAGACAAAGATGAAACAATGAAAGAGACAAAGATGAAACAATGAAAGAGACCAAATAATAAATCCAGTAAGGTCTCATCTGTTTGAAACAATACCTAGATTATTCTTAATTAAAAACTTGTTTTGTTTTGAAACAAATTAAATTTAGTCAACAAATACTGGTACATTTTTCTTGTAATTCAGTCTTCATGAAATAACTTGTTGCAGAAACTAAGGAATTAGAGATAAAATACAATGTTGAGTTAAACTATGTACTTTAGCAAAACATTTTCCAGAAGGACACGCACACACATACACACACACAGACAGACAGAGCAACCCATTCATTTTTACAGATGAAGATTATATCAAAACCTGTCGTAAATTAAGATTTCTTGAGATGACCTCCTGAAAGATCAGTTAATTTTTAGGGCTTAGATATTCTGACCTAGAATCTCCTTATCTCAACAAATTATCAGATACAGAAAAAAAAAGTTGATAATTAGACTAATTGTATTAGCATTAACAAAAGAGATTGGGCAGATGTTGATTTTGAATTCATAATGTTACTTGATAACATACAATTTCCATTATTCTATTAAAACTCTTGCCTTTTTATATTCTTGAGTAGTAAGCAGAAACATCACTCATAAAGGAAAATTGAAATGGCTCAAGAGTGTAGCAGTAAAATTTAATTTTAAGCTGAAAAACAAAACTAAAAGAATTTTAATATTATTTTTCTCAAACTATTAACACAAAAGATTTGTTTTAAATTTGTGAAAGATTATATACTTCAAATAAAAAGTTAGAAAAAAACAAAACAAAAAACATCTTTACTTGATAGAACAATAACAGTTACTGAACTTAAAAAATTTATTTTCCTGAAAAATTGCTTTAACAGAAAGATTTTATAAATTTCAATTGAAAGTAACACCGAAGGCCGAATGTTTCCTTATAAGGAAATGGCTAATATTACCACTAACATTAGAGATGAAGTGAACAGATACTACACATTGATGCCAGCCCAATGGTTGGTTCTAATCCTGAAACGGGAATGGTGGTTCCAATTCCAAATGGGAATGATTGCAAAACACTTTCTCCCCTCCCCAATTTATAGGCAAAACCCCACAAATGCATGCTAGGAATTTCTTTGCAGCCAATAAGATAGGCCACTTCTCACTCTCCTTCGACACGGTCCAGACCTGCCATTTCAGGCGGTTCAGTCTGACTTGTTGAACTCTCTGCCTTCGGGCAGAGAGGAACCCAGACAAGGCAATGTTTAAGGATAGAGTCACGTCTGGGGAGATAGACAAGCCCGACCCCATGTATGTTGGGTCTATGGGGAATTTTTGCCCAAGCCTATGGGCTCAGTATCGCTCCATATAAAAAACGGCATTGTGCCACATTATGACTTGTGGGGAGGCGAGGCAAATAACCTAAGTCCTGGTCTGTCTTGAAGTCAGAATGCTAGATTTGTTTATTCAAATTCACTCTTGTGCCCCAATTCTTAGTTTGTGAACTTTTTGCCATATTAATGTTGCTTTGCCATATTACTGTTAATTTGCCTTGTATTTGCTTACTTTATATTATCTTTGCTTTGCCATATTACTGTTAATTTGCCTTGTATTTGCTTACTTTATATTATTGTTGCTTTGCCATATTACTGTTAATTTGCCTTGTATTTGCTTACTTTATATTATCTTTGCTTTGCCATATTACTGTTAATTTGCCTTGTATTTGCTTACTTTATATTATCTTTGCTTTGCCATATTACTGTTAATTTGCCTTGTATTTGCTTACTTTATATTATTTTTGCTTTGTTTTATTCTTTCTCTTGTTATTGTTTATTGCAAACTTTGTCAATTCTGTTTGTTGGGCACTTCTGCTGTTTACATTTAACCATGACCCCTACTCTACAGCTAGGAAGTGAAGAAAGGCATAATTTCAGTAACAGGCTGACTAGAAATAAAGTCATAGGAAAAAAAAAAACCATCATAAAGAAAAGTCATATAGTATGCTTTGCTTGGGTAGGAAAATGTTGTAACCAGATTGAGGTTAGGAAAACTGCCAGAGACAAAATAAATAACATTTTCATTTAAAATTTCAGAACATAATCTTGTTTAACTTTAATAATTAGATAAAGACTAATATTTATTTTAATCCTCTGTTAGTACTGTCGGTCATTGTCATGGCATTACTACTTTGGGGCTTCTAAATACCCTGTTTAAATTATTATAGGTATCATTTTGTTCTTAATTTTCATATTGTATATACCACAATCCCCAGGCACTGATTGAGAATTAGACTTACTACAGTAGTAATAATTAGTTTAATTCGTTAACCCTCATTTGTACAGTCAATCATTGTCAGAGCATTAGTACTGTGGGATTTTTAAACACCCCATTCAAAATATTATAGATATATGATTTAGTTCTTAATTTTCTTGTTATATGTTGCATTTTGATTTCTTTCTGGGTTTCATAGAACTAACAGAAGGTTTTATTTTGAGAAATTAAATTTGTAAGTTTCAAATGGAAAAACATTTTGTTGCGTGTTGAAGACCCCCACTCACCAATGTTACTAACAGAGGGTGATTGTAATATTTCTATTCAGTTATTTGAGAATACTTTCTGAAATAAGTCATTTTTGTATTATTTAAAATTATATATTTAATTCACACATATCTGAACGATGTCATTTTTTTTAAATAAAAAAATGGACATCATGCAGATATATGTGAAAGGCTTATAAATTAAAAAAATATATACAAAAATAGAGCAAAACTCCAGTCATTTGAATGAATGTCCTTGACTATCATCATGTAAATATATAGATATGCTCCTGCAATATAGTAAATTCCCAGAAGTTCAAGAAAAATATCAAGAACTTCATTCCTGTTTCTTTTATTTTACTAAATCTAAGATGTTAATTTCAAATTATGAGCATGTCTTTCTTTGACAAATTTCCAACAAAAAAAAGAAACATCTCGTATGACTACTTCAGTGACTAGAATGGAGACACAAGGAAAGCTTGTTTATAAGAATAAAAGATTAAAAATTTATATCATGTGAAAGTTAGCTGTCATATGATATTATCTTGAATGATTGTGATCAAGTAATTTTAAATGTTCCTGGGGCATAAAGATACAATAACAGCAAGCTGCCTATGGGAAATTAAGAGCATCCGTTATATCAAGCAACACAGAAGAAAGCTTTGTTGATAGACATTAGAAAAGCAAGTTGACACTGTCATTGCCTCCAACAGAGTAATACTGGAACAAAAATTTTGATCTGTCAACAAATAAGAAATTGCTTGAGTTCTTTTCTAGAACTTATATTTGATCATATAAAATAGCCTGCCTTGGGCACGTCAATATAGGGATGTGGTTAACAAGCTTGTCACACTAGATCAATTGTGATTGATTAGTGAGTTTCATTCTCACCAAGTGCCCCATTCTTTTGGCCTTGTGCCACATCTAAGCTATGCTTAGTAAATCTGAGGCACTTTGACATGGTGTAATAGTTAGCAATCTTATCTTGCTAGATCAATTAGGACTTGAGTGATGGTTTCGAATCTCACTGGGTGCCTCATTCTTTTGGCCTTGTGCCACATCTAAGCTATGCTTAGTACATCAGAGGCACTTTGACATGGTATAATGGTTTGGTTTGGTTTGTTTTACAGCATATCAACATCAATAGGTTATTTAATGCTGACAAAATTTTTATTGTTGGCAATATTTTTTCCCCAACAATGCATTGCTGGTAATATGTTTTTCTTCAAAAATCTATTTCTGGGAATATTTTTCCTTCAAAAAATGTATAGCTGGTAATATTTTTTAAAAAAATGTGTAGCTGTTTGTATTGCTGGTAATTTTTTTAAGTATAGCTGATCATAATTTTTTTCAAAGTATTTCTGGTATTAAAACCTATTTTTACACTTTTATAGTATTTTAACACAAGTTTGGGTGTTAACTATTTGCCCATAGCTGAGACCCTAACAGGTGCTACCACCCTGGGTCAGGGTGGACCTGGGAACACCAGCAATTAAAAGGTGGTTCCACACTCTTCAAAACTTCCTGATCAGAGGGCTTGCTGTTGGATGTAGTTTATTGTCTTACCAAAGATGTTGACGGCATGTGTAATGGTTAGCAAGTTTATCTTGTTAGATCAATTAGGACTTGAGTAGGGGGTTCAATCCTACTGGGTGCTCTATAATTATTCACCCTTTTTAAGGCAATGACAGTGGTGCTTCCTCAGAGTTGGAATCTCTGGGACTGGACATCCCTCATAATTTGAAGAGAGAGCAGATACTGCACTTTGATCCCTGTCCAAAGGGTGGTAAAGAAGCACTCATCCTCATGATGATAAGATGTGACACAAGATCTTTTTTAATGTGGGGGTGCTCATATGCATACATTTGGCCAAGGACAAAAATTACCAATTACCACTGTCAAACTGATGATGACTAGTATCCACTAACTCTCTCACTTTAGTACAATGAGTTAGGTGCTGCTGCAGAGTTAGAATCCCAAGGCCCAGGAATCCCTCAAAGCTTTTCTGTGACCTGCCCAAAGACAGATACAAGGTGAAAAACAAACTACACCTTGATCCTAACCCAAAGGCCAGATAAAGGTGTGCTAATCCTTTCTTTACTCACCTCACCAAGGTGATGTGGTGGGGGTGTGGCACATAGTTAATTTTAATGTAAGGGTTTCCATAGGGATCCATATGGGCCAAGGATTACCCAGTCCCTATAACCACTGTCATGCTAGCAATGGTATCCATCATCCTTCTTTATCTAATGTAATGAGAGAGGTGCTGCTGCAGGAACTTCTGAGACCAGGCTTACCTCATAATTTTAAAAGGAAGAGAGAACAGATACTACACATTGATCCTAGCTCAAAGGCCTGGCAAAAGTGCTGGGGAGTGATGTTTTCATTCCAAGCAGTGAGCACAGATTTATCTTATCTGAGGTAAAAATGCCAATCCATTTGTAGCTAATTCTCTAATTTTTTTTCACACGAGGTTCTAATATGCCATTAAATAAGGTATTTAGCTGAACTTTTAAAATAATCAACATGTCATAGCATCTGATAAAAATGTCGGTAACAGAATATATATATATATATATATATATATATATATATATATATATATATATATATATATATATATATATATATATATATAGGCTCGGTGGAGTAATGGATAACGGCTTGGATTGAGGAATCGGAGAGCCGAGTTCGAATTCCAGTCGAATTCATTACATTCACTTACGTCCTAATACCCTTGGGAAAGGTGTGAATCCTCTTCTTCTCCCTCCAACTATGGGTAAATAGCAGGACAGACTGGGTTCTATAGCCTTGGATGGCAACTGGTCTAGGAGAAGGACAACTCTGAATTCAAAACCTGCGGAGGGTCGTTTGAGGACCTTGTGGCATTCGCTGCACCAGGTCCCTGTATTCGTCCCTCCAAAAAGTGTGGATGGCCCTGCACAAAGCCTTCAAATCTCATGTGTCGGTATCGGGCTCTCAGTTCCTAGGAACTGATCTGTCTGACCCTTATACGTCGAGTTTGACGGGAGAGTCGATCATATATATATTATATATATATATATATATATTATCCTTCATTGATAGCATGACTAAGTTTCATGCACAATGCAATCTTCAGGTGCTGAGTATAGACTGACTGTTTATGTCTTGTTGAAAAATTAGTTATCTTAAAACACTTAAATAACTCTAGCTTATTAAACAAGAGAAATGAATTGATGGTTACATGCAGGTATAAAAATAAATATCTACTTAAATACCTTGACCCACATTCATTTTTAATGTAAATTACATATTTAAAAAAAAAAAAAAGAACAAGTAATCTCCCTTTACGCATAATATAAAAAAATAAAAAATTAATATTTGCAACTCTAAAATAATTTTTTTTTTGCTAAATGTTTTTTTTTAAATAAAAAAAAAACGGTAATACCTGTATAATATATAACTGTAAAAATTGCAATAACCAGATATTTTTAAAATTGAAATTATGTAACGGTCACTCTATACTCAGCACTTGAAGATTGTGTTGTGCATGAAACTCCAAGTCATGCTATTGGTGAGGGATAATATGTATACTTAATAATATATGGCTTAATAGCTCTGTTGTATTACATTGAGCACTGTTTTATTAACACCAGCACTATATGTGCAATATATATATATATATATATATATATATATATATATATATATATATTTCCTTCTTGACATGAATAGTTTGAATCTTTATCTTTTGCACTTTCAAGGTTTTTGCAATGATCAAGGTTATGGATCAATAAATATATTGTAAACAGTTTTTTTTTTACCAGCTTTCATAACTTTACAGAGTTGCCTTTGAGATTTATTCTTGTCTGTATCCTGGCAAAGATAGAAAGGCAACATCATACAAAGCCTGAAGAATAATCAATTAAAAAAACATCTATCGAAAATGCATTAACCAATGGGAAGTGACTGATATCTAACAACCAATTTTTTCCCCCTAGATTTTTCTTACAGTGGCATTGAACCAGATAGCAGTTCAAGACATTTTGAAGATAGTAATAAAAGCAATGATTGTCTTGGTACTGCTCATAAGATATATACAGAGAAATTTCTTTGTCTTGCATTGTCTTATTCAACCAGTGAACCAGATAGCAATTCAAGACATTATGTTGGTGATGATGGAGGCAGTGAAAGTAATGAGTGTTCTGGAGCAGCTGACAACATATTTTACCAATATGAATAAGGTTTTATTTTGTTTTCATTCTAAGTGTAAGGCTCACTGAAAACATCTCCTGAAGAGTCAAAATCTACTGACCTGCAAACATTAGAGTTTGTCTTAAGCCTTTTCAATGTAGTGTAAGGGTAAACCAGCTTGTTTTGAGAGATCAATAATCAGATCATTAGAAAAGTTTGTGCCCAATTTTCATTTCTAATACAAAATGACTGCATCTTGACACTGGCATTTGTTTTGGTGCTGATTTCTAGTGTGTTTCAGATTGAAAACTTGCATCATTTAGTTGAGAGTCAAACTTTGTTGAATGTTGACATTTTGTCCACAAATGATTGCCTTAAAGATGCAGGTTAAAAATTTGCACTTTAGCCATATTATACTCTGAATTTCTGAAAGGAGGAAGCATTGAAACTGAGAAAAAAACATTCAGAAGGTTTACTTGGATCCTGCTCCAGCTCCTTGGATGGTCAAAAAGTGCTTTGGCAGATTTTGTCAGTGTGATTTAAACCTAAAGGATCAACCATGCTCCAGATGACCTTCCAACAGTGAAGACGCTCTGCTTGCCATTGTGGAGAATAAACTGAGGGTTTTTGATGAAAGAGATTGCTAAGAGAAGCTTAAAGAGTTGCAATGGGACCCCAACCTCCAGCACCCACCATATTCTCCTGACTTAGATTTTCATTTGTTCTGTTCTCTACAGAAAAATTTAAATGGCAAAAAAGCTAACTCTGTCTTGTCTGTCAAAAACTATCTCATAACCTTCTTCCAACAAAAAACACAAAGTTTCTACAAAAATGGCATCAACAAAATTGTAGAACGATGGGAGACAGTTGTTGAAAACAATGGAGACTATGTACTTGACTAATAAATGTTTTTTGTGAGTATGTAAAATTTTAATTTTACAATCAGACAGAAATTTTTGTAATGACCTAATACAATTGAGTAGTGAGTTCAATCCTCGCTGGGTGCTCCATATTTGAAAGCCTGGTGCTACATCTAAGCTATGCTTAGTAAACTACTATATTTCACCTTGAAAATAAAGATAACTCGTGAATAGTAACTTTCCTTTCCTTTTTAATTTTCAATGCACAACTTACAGATTGAGAACTGAAACATGCTAAAATAAATTTAGGTAAAAATATATTATAAAACACAATGTTTAAACACTCACCCTCCACAAAAAGAATTTATTTATGTTTTTTAATGTGTGTGTGTGTGTGAGAGAGAGAGAGTATGTGCATGTGATAGAGAGAGAGAATGTGTGTGAGAGAGAGAGAGAGTGTGGCAGAGAAAAAGTGTGTGTGTGACAAAAATAGAGAGAAAGAATATGAAAAAGAGAAAGAGGGTGTGAGAGAGAAGGAAGGTGTGTGGGATAAAGAGAGTGTGCAAGTGGGAGTAAGAACATGTGTGTGTGTGTGTGTGCATGAGACAGAGAGAAAGAGTGTATGCGATTGAGAAGGAAGGAGATAGGTGAGAGAGAGAGTGTTTGAGTGAGAGTGAGAGTAAGAGATGCAAGAGTTTGTGAGAGATAAAAAGAACATGTGTGTGTCTATGCATTAGAAATAGAAAGGGTATATAAAAGAGTATATGTAAAAGAAAATGTATATGGGCACGTAGCTGAATGGTTAGAACATTCACATTCTGACCATGAGACTCAAGGTTTGAATCTCAGCATGGTTGATTTGTCAGGAAGGAGACTTCCTGATGTTATTGGACTGCAGGGGGTTGATCTCAGCATGCAGCACCTTTGGAAAGTGCTGGAAACCATACCACGGGTTGACCCAAGCCTTGTGAGTGAAATTGGGTAGATGGAACACTTGGGGGCCGTTAATAGCTGTGCTAGCACAAAGTTATCGTGTCTGAGGCCTTGAGCGTGCTGGCCGTGTTCAAACTGTTGGTCATGCTAGATAACACTCTCTTTCCCAGAAATTGTAACTACGGTTTGCTCAGCATAGTTGTAGTATAAACCACAGGTGGGCTCTGTGGGTGCTGCAAGCGTCTGCAATAGGGATTGGCTAGCCACCCTAGTAAATGGGTATCCTCGAATACGAGTGGCCAGCTATACATAAATAAGAAAATGTGTATGACAGAGAATGTGTGAGAGAGTTAAAGAGATAATCTCCATAATATTTCACAAGTGTTTTGTTATGAGCATATAACCTGAAAATAGTTACTACCTTCATGTATGCTCTTGTGCAATATCCTAGAAATAATAATGTCAGTATAACTATTGTAGTCGTAATTAAGTTAAATATTTTCACTGATTTTTTTAGAAGTTTATTTCTGCTGAAATGCTATAACTTTCTCCCAAAGTCTTTGGTTGTAAAAGTATTAGCCTGTCTTTTGTGTTTTTTGAACATCCTCTGCTATTTTTCTTATATAAGTAATTTTCCTAATGACATTTTGAACCTTGAACTAAGTCACCCGGTCATTTCCCCCTCCACTGTCTGGCAGGGAGACACTTAATACAAACATAAAATACACCAGCACCTGATTATGGACACATTCCTTTACAAAGAAAAACTCAGTAGATTGAATACTAGAAGGGTCATGACAAACATGTTTTGAAGCACTTTGGGATAGTCCAAAAGGGTCGATTGAAACCCGGATATTCCGAAGAGCACTTCTTTCTCAGGAAGTACTTTCCTGGAGAGGAGTAGGATCAGATGCACATCCTAATGCCTGCAGCAATTTCTGATGGAATCCAGTCAATTTCTAGACAATCTAGTGAGTTGAACGCAGGTACCATATATTAAAAAGGGATAATCAGGATTTTTTTTCTTCTGAAGGTAAAAAAAATTAATGTTAAAAATAAGCTGATGAAAAAAACAATTGTAATATTCCCAGAGACAATAATAAAACACTGCTTGAAGATATTCAATATTACTATTGAAAAACATGTAATAAAAGTGAGTCATATTTTACTGCAGATATTAAATAGGGTTTAAAATAATGTCTGGAATAAGTGATATGGTTAATATCAAATTTAAGTACAATAATTATTATATAGTTAATATTATATATTATTATAGTAATTATTATTTAATATTACTATATATTATTATAATTATTACGTAATATTACATATTATTGTAATTAATATTATATATGATAGTAATTATTATATAATTAATATTATAATAGAAATTATTGTCTGACATACATTATTGTAATAATTAATATGTATTATTGTAATTATTATGCAATATATGTATATATATATATATATATATAGTAATTATGTAATTAATATATTATTATAGTAATTATGTAATATATTATAGTAGTTATGTAATTAATATTATATATTATTGTAATTATTATATATTATTATAATAATTATTATTGTATTTAAGTAATTAATATTATATATTATTATTGTAATTATTATGTAATTAATATTGCAATTTTCTTTGTTATTAGTTGATTATTCCTTTCAATTAATCTTTTTAATTATTGAACACACTCCTTCTGAAATGATAATAAAAATACCAATATATATCCAGTTTCTTTGCAATTCTAGCAAGGGGAATAACCCACAACTAACTACCCTCTTTTTATTAAAAATAAATAAATAAAAATAAAAAAAAAAACAATCACCACTTTCCTTGAATTGTTAGTATTATTAGATTAAAATCAAAAAAAAAAAAAAGGAAAAAAAAATTAAATTTTTTTTCAATTAATGAATGCCTCTTAGAAATTATCTCATTTTGTTTATAACTACAAGATATAAAAGCAACAACCAATGAATCTATACAGATAATATGTTTATCTGTAGCACTGATAATAAAACAGTTTTATATATATATATATATATATATATATATATATATATAAAAGAATAATCTTTAAAAATATAAATGGATGAAAGCTCTGGTAGTTTTTCAGAAATCCATTTTCTCTGTTGCCCCCCCCCCCCACACACACACACCTAAAGCATTTTTCTCCTTTCTTATGCTTATACATATTACATAAAGCACCTGTTCAATTTATTTTAAGCTATGAAATGTTATCTTCAATATATATAGCTGGAGCTTTTCTGTATCATACTATACAATCAGATGGGTTTTGCTTCTCACATCTATGACTTATCTATAATACGCCATTATATTTTTTTACAGCAGAGAAAAGTACTGAAAAAAAAAGAAAAAAAAAAAAAAAGAAAGAAATCCACAAATATAGAATTCATTTATATAGTCAGTGGCATAAAAGGGATGTTGATTTTTTTTTTTTTATGACAAGGAATCAATAGGATGAAGAGAATAAAGAAAAAGCAGTCAGATCCTGGGTTTGCTTACATAGTTTAGTAATAGAGTCAAATAGGTTCTAGATAAATGCATTCTCATAAGTGGAACCCTTGTTAGACATTTTTAAATGGAGTGAACACAAAAGACAAGCAGCATTATTTTGCTATGTGCAAGGCTGGCTGAACCGAAAATATGTTTGTTGTAGTCCTACTTTCCGAAAGATATTGATTAATCCATAAATCTTTTTTTCTTCTCTTCATTGCACTCTTATAGAATTATAATGTCTGTCAGTTGATCATGATATTCTGACCAAAGGACAGGCAACAAAATAAATCTGCTGGTGATTATCAATAGCTAGAATTTTTTTTTTTTTAATATAATGTTCATTATTTAGAATTCAAAGTGTTTCATTAGCAGATATTACATAACCTTTAAGCAAATTATTTCACTTTTTACTTTGTATACAAGGAAGAAATTCAAATGTGTGACATGGGCGAGAATGATATATAAATTTCTATATATAAAAACAATGTTGACAAAGATGGAAGAATTTTACATAAAACCTTTAAAAGGACTTCAGAGTAAAATGATGATCTTATTGATGGAATTATATATGTGGATTGATTAAAATGCTGGTTATAAATATGTACTGAGAAGAAATGCTGAAGATGTAGAGATGCTAAATTCTAGATTTTATTTAAAATATTTTTTGGCATCCAACATCATTTAGATAAATAATGAACAGATTGTGTTAGATGTGGACAGACTGAGAGAGATGGATAGATGTGGACAGATGGATGGAAAAATAGATAGATTGACTAAGAACATTAGTCTGATGAAGTCCTTTTCAAAGATGAAACATTACATAAACTTTTTTCCATTTTGTCATTCTATTACCCACCCCAAATATGTGACATATATTTATACATATTTTTAACTGGTATTTTCATTAAAATACAAATTTTAAAACATCAGCCATATTACAGTCACATATAGTTGTTTGCTTTATAAAATTATTGGTTGTATTCCACTCCACCACTCCACTGAAGACAAGATACTGCCCCCACCACTCCAGTGAAGACAAGTTACCACCTCCACCACCCCAGGGAAGACAAGATACCACCCCCAACCATTCCCAAAATAAGTTCTAAAAAACTGCCTTACAACCACCAAGCAAAAGATTACTTTAAAATGTTTATTTCATTTAGTTTTTTTTTTGTTTTGAAAATTTGGGCGTGTCCTTGAACTTAGAGTATCTTCAATTCCGGGAAACATTTAAAAATACTGTTGTATGTTTTTAATGAATAACAATAAAGATGATAAACATATATATCTTTACCTTATATGACACCAATTATATTAGGTTTTGTGGTTGTGGCATTGAGAAAACACAGCAGTGGACAAGAGTAAGCAGTATTAAATAGAAAAGTAATAGCTTGGGAATTATAAAAATTGTTCTTTCTTAGGTAACATTGATTGACTGATCCATTTTTTACAGTTTATCAACCCTTTGCAGCCAGTAAATATTTTTTAGATTGTAAAAACTTCTTTTTGGAGATGATGATTTAGTGATATGGAACCAGAATTTGATAAACAAACAAGAAATTATAAAATGAATATAAAGTGGGGTATCAATTCAATATTACAATCAATATATAAAGTGATCCCTCACTTTGTGGCTAGTATAGTTTCTATACATTAATATTCCAGAGAATGTAAATAAATCTAAAAACATGCCTGTGTAGCTAATCCATATATCATTGATTGATTACTTGATTTGTTTTCTACAGCTTATCAACTCTTTGCAGGTTGTTTAAAGCCAGAAAATATTTTTAGATTGTAAGAGTTTTTTTGGGAGATAATAATGGTTTAGTGATACAAGTCTTACTAATTAACCCATAGCTGGGGGGAGAAAAGCTGGATTCATACTTTTCTCAAGGATTTTTGTGTGTAAGTGAATATAACAAACCTGACTGGAATTGGAACATGGCACTCTGATTAACAATTCTGAGCTATTATCCATTACACCACCTGCACATCCAAGATTACTGGTATTCTCAAATGGTCACCCATCTAGGTACTGACTAAGCTTGATGTTGGTTAACTTTGGTGATCATACAAGAACTGGTGTTTCAATGTGATATCGCCATAAGTCATTTAAGATAACAGCCATTCTCATTATATACTGTAAATTGTGGCATACAAGTCAACTCTGAAAAATCTTTTTTGGTTGAGTTTTAAAGCCTAAAAATATTTTGTTGTTTCATAGTTTTGGGTCAGTGGTAGCCTACCATGTGTTGGCAGGGGGTCAACCTATATGGGAGGTCATAGACCTAACTCTGAATTTTGAGCTAAAAATCTTGAGGATGATTTGTACACCAGGTTAACTTGTACATTGCAATTTATGGTAACTAGCATTTGGTATCTACCGATGTGTGTTGTAGGTTGTTTGCTATACAACTCATCTAGAAGATATTATGGCTAGTGTCTCAATATATAGGTAATTGGTGTGACCTTATGTAATTTTGGCACAGGTTATCATATACTAGCTTCATTTACCAGTAGGTTGAAGTTTTGGGGTCTATAGGCCTAACTCTGAATTTTGAGCTAAAAATCTTGAGGATGATTTGTACATCAGGTTGACTTGTATATTGCAATTTATGGTAACTAGCATTTGGTGTCTTAAACTTGTGTCATAAACTAACTAACACTTATTTACGCTATTTACATTGTCCAGGTTGTTATCTTTATCGTTATTGCCACATTCACAACATTTCGGCCATTGTATCTTCTGATCTTCTTCAGGCAATATTTGCTGGAATTTTGAACTGAACTCATTTATTTAGTCCACGGAGGTAGATTGTTCTAATTCCACATGCCATGCCTGTGGATATCTCAGTTTTAGTTATTTCCCCTTGATGACTCAATTCTCCAAATTTTTTTTTTTTTTTTTGTTGAAGCCAGGGATTGAACTCACAACTTTCTGGATCTCATTACTTTTTTTCAGGATCAATCAACCAATGCCTTTATCCACTGGGCCATAAAACTACCTGGTGTGATGCATTAACATTTTATAGGGGTTGATGTTGACTTTAATTTGTTTATCAGTAATCCTGATGGATTTTAAATGTCTGATAACATACCAATGCAATATACGGTACCTACCGGTGTGTGTTGTAGGTTGTTTGCTATACAATTCATATAGAAGATATTATGCCTAGTGTCTCAATATGCAGGTAAGTGGTGCAACCTTATACAGCTTTAGCACAAGTTATCATATATTGTAGCCTAACTTCATTTACCAGTAGGTCAAAGTTTTGGGGTCTACCTATATGGTAGGTATATACAACTCAGAATTTTGAGCTAAAAATCTTGAGGTTGACTTTTAGGCCACAATTTATGGCATATATTTTAACCCTGTGGAGTATAAGTGTTGTTTTTACAGGGTGGAATTACTAGCACCATGTTCAACCAGTTTTGAATTTAGAGTTATCCTTCTCTTAGACTTGCTTCCAACCAAGGCTACAGAACTCAGTGAGCCCTGCTAGAAACACATAAATTAAGAGAGAAGAGATGTATTCAACTGTTCCTAGAGGTATTTGCATGAAAGTGAATGCAATAGCATAGTTTGAAATTTGAACTTGACATGACAATCCCATTTTCCATGCCAATAACTGCTATGCTGAATTGATTGATGAACTTGTTTTTTATGGTTTATCAACCCTTTGTGGAGGATTTAATGCCAAAAAAACTTTGGACTGTAATAATAATTTTTAAATGTTATCAATAATCAAAGAAAAATATTAAAATGTAGCAACTATAATTGCATATAGTAAGCATTTTTAAATGTTTTATTATATTTAGTACATCTCAGGCCAGATTTACCAGAAATGCACAAATCACTTAAATCAGATATAAACATTTAACTCCTAAAACAATACAGAAACTCAATCAAATGACATGACATTAGTTAACAAGACAAATTTTGGCCTAAAAGTGTTGAGTAATGATTCTTCCTTCTGTACCAAAAAGGTCCTTGAGGTTCATTAACAGTTCAGTAATCCAATGTAAGTCAATATTCAATAAGCCTTGCAAAAAATAAAATAAAATAAAAAAACAAACAGATTTCTATTCTTTTAATTTTCAGAATTCAAAAAGAAGCCAGATAAATTGGCAAGTTAATAATTAACAAATAAAAGTGTGAATTTTGTTAGCTAAATAAGATGGGAAGCTCAAGCAAGTTGTTGTATTGACCAATAGCTTAATGATCAAGTTTGGTAATTCTAAGAATCAAAATTCTAAATTGTACAAATTTAGGACAAAAAGAAAGAAAAAAAATTCACCTGATATTATCAGAGGCAAATTTTCTCTTTGAATCTCATGCATAAAACTAATCAATTTTTAAGCAAAGTTAAAAAAAAAATAAATAAAAGTCTTTATCTGACAATGCACACTCTTGAGGTAACATTAATTAGTAGCTTTGCTATTGTGTTGAGACTTGATATTTTCCAAAAGGTTTTCATGGTAAAATGAAAACCAAAACAATCCTTGATTAACATTGGGATGGTTAGCAGGAAGGCTATCAATTTGTTTAGATTAGTAATTTTTTTGTTTTAGTTTATTAGATTTTTCATTATAAACCTCAAATTTGAGAAGTTCTACCACTCTATGGTAAATGTGAGAAAATTGTATAAAACAGAAAAAAAAAGGAAAGTTGATTGTTGGCAAAAAATACACAAAGAAGAACACAATAAATTGGAGAAGATAGAGGAAAGATTTAAAAAAGAACACTTGAAGTATGAAATGAACTTTTTTAAAATGTAAAACTGAAGTAATCCTTGGTGAAAAAAAAGAGTTGCAGATGTTAAATAATCATAAGTCAACTAGGCAAAATCTTCACTCCAAATTTTTAAGGTAAGGGAGTTAAAGTTTAATTATGTTTCATTGCTAAATGATAAAATACATTTGTTGCTCAGTGGTTAGGGAAGGAGTAGGGACTTGCAAGTATTTAAGAGATAAAGAATCTTGTTTGCTGTAGAAAAGAAAAAGGAAATTGAAGAAAGAGGATTAAATAACTTATATAATGAATAAGAAAAGGAAAATAAGAAGAAAGGAATATTTTTGAAAAAAAATGGAAAAAGAAAATCCAAACAACAAAGAAGGGGAGGAAAGAAAATCCGGATGACAATGAAGGGGAGGAAAGAAAACCCGGACGATGATGAAGGGGAGGATAGAAAACCTGGACAATGATGAAGGGGAGGATAGAAAACCCGGATGATGATGAAGGGGAGGAAAGAAAATCCGGTTGACAATGAAGGGGAGGAAAGAAAACCCGGACGATGATGAAGGGGAGGAAAGAAAATCCGGACGATGATGAAGGGGAGGAAAGAAAATCCGGACGATGATGAAGGGGAGGATAGAAAACCCGGACGATGATGAAGGGGAGGATAGAAAACCCGGATGATGATGAAGGGGAGGAAAGAAAATCCGGACGATGATGAAGGGGAGGAAAGAAAATCCGGACGATGATGAAGGGGAGGAAAGAAAACCCGGACGATGATGAAGGGGAGGATAGAAAACCTGGACAATGATGAAGGGGAGGATAGAAAACCCGGATGATGATGAAGGGGAGGAAAGAAAATCCGGTTGACAATGAAGGGGAGGAAAGAAAATCCGGACGATGATGAAGGGGAGGAAAGAAAATCCGGACGACGATGAAGGGGATGAAAGAAAATCCAAACACATAGAAGGGGAGGAAAGTATATCCAGATGACAAAGATGAGAATGAAAGAAAATTTGGATGACAAAGAAGGGAAGGAAAAAAAAGAAGAAAATCTGGAGGAGGAGGAGGAGGAGTAACAACAACATCAACAATAATAATACTAATAATGTCACTAATAAAAAAGGAAAATCAATATTGTTCAACATCACTTCTTTGAGGTGTTGTTTATCCTATTAATCACATATGCTTATCTTGCCATCTTTAGAGATTATCATAAACAGATTTTCCAGTGGAACTGATAAAAACACTTTACTTGTAATTGTGATTAACCTGTATTTATAAATAAATAGTGCATTGGTAGATTCGATAAACAACAAAGAAAGAAATAATAATGGTTTAGTGATACAAGTCTTACTAATTAACCCATAGCTGGTGGGAGATGTGAATCCATACCTAATCAGAATTTGAAAAACAATCAAGAAATTATAATGTGGATATAAAGTGGGGATCAATTCTATATTATAATCAATATATAAACTAATCCCTCACTTTGTGGCCATTAGTATCTATACATTTATATCCCATAGAATGTAAATAAATTTAAAAGACATGCCTGTGTAGCTAATCAGTATTTCAATGATTGTTTTATTTGTTTTCTATGGCTTATCACCCCTTTGCAGGTTATTTAAAGCCAGGAAAGATTTTTAGATTGTAAGTTTTTTTTTTAGATAAAAATAGTTTAGTGATACAAATCTTACTAATTAACCCATAGCTGGAGCAAGAAGTGGTGGATTCATACCTTTACAAAGGGTATTTACATCTTACAAGGTGGCAATATTCATGTTTACATGTTAGGGGTCTGCATTTTTAATCATTTGCCATTTCAGGTAACATTTTATTGAGGCAGTGAAATCTACTCAAATATCTCATGAGAAACACTTGCCTCATATTTTTCTAGGTTTGTTTCTTATCTTGATAAGAGTTAAATATTCACTTGTTTTATAAACTATCACTATATTAGCAAATAATTAATCATTTAATATTTATGTGCAATTTTTAAAAAATTCAGGGCCCCTTTATATCATATGCAAGGGGCCCCACACTAGCTTAATCAGGACCTGTAAATAAAAGTGTAATAATTGAAGTTTAAATAGTTTGTTTGGGGTATCAATTTGTTCAGATTGTGGGTGGTTATATTGAATCAGAGGAATTCATTTTGCCAACATGGTTACTGGAAGAGCAGATTTTGTTCCAAAAGAAGTATGTCATCCACCCACGTAAACAAATAGCTACGTTTCTTTTTTTGGCTAATAATTGTTTTGGACTGAAAGCTGATATGAAGATTTTTGCTTTTTCTCTTTAGAAAATTTTTTGAAGCAAGACTGCAAGAACAACTGGAGGCAACTGCAATATATTTTATCAACAACCCCAGTTTTGACTTAAGCATGATACAAGTCGAGATAATAAAGTCCAGGATAAGAATGTAAACTTGAAGACAAATATTTTATGCCTAATTCATAAATATGTGGTTTAAAGCGATGTCAAACAACTGAAATCAAAATATTTATAATATTCCCAATATATAGAAAACATTAGGTAACAAATATAAAAATCTTTTTTTTTATCACTTCATCATGTAGACAATCATAGCTCTGCCCAAGTTCATGTAATTGCCATGACTTCTTGGGAAAGGTAGTAGAGTGGTTTCCTGTTCCCTTCTCCTAACCTACTTACCTTTTTTTTTAGAGGTCATGTCCTTTTAAGACAGAAGTTATCATGGCTCTTCACAGATTCTTTTTCTTTATGATCTGTGAATTGCAATGACTTCTTGGGAAAGATAGAATGCTCACTATTATCTCATAGCTGAGGGAGAGAAAGATAGATTTATACCTTTCATGAGAAAGTGAACACCATAGAGTAGAAAAGGAACTTGAACACTGTTTGCTCATTACACTTTTCACATCAATAACCACTTCACTTCAAATATAAGAATACAGCTTTAGAAATTGGACATCTTGAATTAAACAGATTTCATTTCAGAATATCACCTGAAGATGGCCGGAACATACAACGGGTGAAACGAGAATGTGACAATAAAAATGAGGACAGCAGTCTGAACAGTGTAAATAGTTACAATTCCTCATTTCAGAAATATAGACAAATATTTGATGACTGCCAGTATTTATTTTATGTTCATTTTTATGCTCTAATCTTCCCAGGTAATTTTAATAAGCCTGATTTACCTGCAAATAATAAGATATTAGTTTAGTTATTGCCTGTTATCATTAGTATCTAAAGTTTTTTATGGTTTAATAAAGTTATTTACTTCTAATTGTTGCAAGTAAGTTTAATTTGACATTAGCAATAGATCAAAGATTTATAATGATGTACCTTTAACATCAAAGATTGACCTCAAGGTTTATAATTATGCATTCTTAAGTGAATTATCTCAAAAGGTGAACAAAAGATAAAATACTGTCCAATTGATTTTTGTGTGTGTGTGTGTGTTTGTGTATATATATGTGTATATATATATATATATATATATATATATATATATATATATATATATATTGGACACTCCTGTCGTATGAGGGTCAACAAGCTCAGTTCTTAGCACCAACAGTCAGACTACTCACATATATCATTTGATTATAGCGGTGAAGGCTTGTGCAGAACCAACCACACTTTTTGGAAGAGTCAAAACAGACAACTGGTGCACAGTATGCCACAATATCACCAAATGACTATGACTCTCTCTCTCTCTCTCTATATATATATATATATATATATATATATATATATATATATATATATATATACGCACACACACACATATATACGCGCACACACACACACATATATATATACGCACACACACACACACACACACACACATATATACGCGCACACACACACATATATATACGCGCACACACACACACATATATATACGCACACACACACACACATATATATACGCACACGCACATATATATATACACACACACACACACACACATATACGCACACACATATATATATATATATATATATATACGCACACACACACACACATATATATACACATACACACACAATTTTCATTAAAGACAACTGACAATGTATTATAGCTAAGTTTTTTTTTTATTTAATTTTTCTTGTGTTCATATAATTGTATAACTGTTTTCTTTTCTGGACATAAAGTGTGTAAAAAGATTTATGCCCAGAAAATAAAACACTTGTACAAACACACAAAAAAAAATTAAATAAAAAGCCAAACCACAGTACCTTCTCAATCATTGATAATTTAACATGTTTCTCTTTTTTATTTAAGATTCATCAGAAAATGAAATATGGAGGAGAAAAGAAAATTCTGCTATTTTTATTTTTGTGTTGTTTGTTTTGCATTGGTTAAGCAGACCTCACATGTATCTGTCCTGTCAAGTATAATTCATGTGTATGTATATCATAATTCTAGTTTGTCTATGTGGGATTCAGATGATAATGTGTATTCATCTTGTCAACACGTAGTATGGTTTTCAAGAAGGCCTCACGCAGACTAATAACATCAAGAAGCCACCTTCCTGACAAATCGACAATGATGAGATTCGAACCCAGGGTTCACAGTTGGAAAGCGGATTTTCTAACCACACAGCTACATGACCACATCTATCTCATAAATAAAGTATTTAATATCTTTGTTGTCATTTCTCAAGAATAAAGACAATGTATAAATCCATTTTCATGTGTTTGGGCTTTATTAAAATTCTAATCATCATTTTTAAAAACAATAAACATTGCTGAGGGAGTCAAAAGTGTATACAGTAATAGTGGTATCAAGGGAATAATTGTCTTTTTGACACACTATTTTTTTTTTGTGGACATGGAGGTTAAACATTGGCAAAAAATAACCACCAAAAAGAACAATGAGGTTTTATTATGAATGCAAGAATAGTAAATAAATGAAAAGATCAAAGACTTAACTTTTCAACTAGGAGTTCTGCAGCGATACATCTGTACATCAGGAGCAAGATATATCATTTGAATTTATTAACAGAAAACATACACAACATGATATGAATATATCTTTAACAGTAGGGGTGGATTAACAATATGCTATTTATAGTAATATTAATGAAAACATACAGCTTAAAAAATTTATCAATTTTCTTGTGTGAAAGAGATCTTGTAGAGAAAAAGAGCATGTGGTTTGATCAATTGATTCCTTTTTATGGTTTATCAACCCTTTGCAGCTTATTTAAAGCCAGAAAATATTTTTAGATTGTAAGTATTTTTTTGGAGATAATAATGGTTTTAGCAATACAACTCTTACTAATTAACCCATAGCTGGAGGGAGAAGAGATGGATTCATACTCTCCACAAGGGTATTTGCTTTTAAGTGAATATAATGAACTCAACAAGAATTTGAATTCAGCTCTCCAATTAAAAATTTTAAGCCTTTACCCATTACACCATCTGCATATTCAAGCTTACAGCACCTGGTATTTCCAAGCAGTTATCCATCTAAGTACTGACCAGGCTTGACATTGCTCAAGTTTGGTGCTCATACGGGGAACCAATGTTTCAATGTGATATGGCCATAAGCCTTCTTGAGAGAGAAAGAGAGAGAGGATGTGGTTTGTGTTTTTAGTTTTTCAGTTGAAATTAAAGAACCTTGTTGAAGATAAAACAGCAAGCAGATTTCTCAGAGAGAATTATTGTGTTTTAACAACTGCAGATGATCGACTGACACTTGTCTTATCAAGGGAACATTTCTTTACAACCCGACATGGTCTTTATCATTTTAACTCAGATGCTTCTTTCACTTTTATCCTTCCCTGCCTCTAAATAATTTTTCCTTTTTTTGATCATTATTCTGCTACAGCTTGTCTTTCTTGCCGCTTCCCTGGCTTCCTATTGCCTCTGAACAGCTATAATATTGATTGTCACTTTGATATTATTCCAATAAATGTTCTTATAGAGAAATGATGCTCTAAAGATCTGCTAAAAGCTTGTGGCCGGGAGGAGAGAGAGAGAGAGAGAATGTGTTCTCTATATGAAGGCATACATGTGTAGGAGCAAATGGCGATGTTAGTATGTGCATCTGAGAGCATATGAGTGTCACTATACAAATATGAGGACAAGTAAGGGGGTGCTGAAAAGTTCTTGGCCCTGCCCTACGTTCCAAAATCTGACCAAACGACCAATCTGAATTTTTTTTCAGCACTCACTCGTGATGTCTGAATGCACAATGTATATAACGTTCTATCAGTTTATATCAATATTTCTGTGCTTGTGCAAATATCTCCAAGATGTTGGTAAAAAGAGTCAAAATACAACTGGGTAAGTTCATGACGCATATCTTGGAAAGCCTCTCAGAATGAATGCATAAAAGGGGGCAACATTATTTCATCAATAATATCAGTAGCTGCTGAAAAGTTCTCAGTCTAACCATTTTCAAAAACATAAGCAAATAACCAAACAGTATTTTCTTTTTATTTACACTATTTTTATTTGAACTATTGTCCTCATCTTTGTTATTGTTAGCATACCATTTCGACCATTGTGCTCTCCGGCCTTCCTCAGGTGTATATTGATCCGGGTAACCTACAGGGAATTCTGAACTGAACACTTTAATCAATCCACAGGGGGAAGGCTGTTCTCATTCCATTGCTCATATCTAGAGATATCCCATCTAGTTCTCATTTATAGTAATGCTCGGTTATTGCTCGCTCATTTAAACTGCACAATGCAGAGACTGAACTCACAACCACTACGTCACCAAATTCACAAACCAATGATTTAATCCACTAGGCCATTTTTGGGGGAGGGCTTTTTAGTCAGATTGAGAACTTTTCAGCAACCCTTCATACATAATAATATAAATTTTTTTATAAGTTTTGTTAAAGATTTTTGTTGATTTTATTTTTTTTTATATATACTGTCTTTTTTTCTTCAATAGTACATGAATTCTTTTTTTTTTTTTTAACATTATGTACATTTAGTGATTCCAGTCTCCCTTAGGTACTTTTTACCACAGAATACTACTTAAGTTGAGAGTTTGTCTGGAATTAAGGATCAAAGATAAACTTGGCAAATGCTTACACAAATCTATATTTCTTTAGGTACATCAAAAATAATAAAAAAAGTAATTACTTTATACAACAAACATGTATTGTTTAATCAATCACTTTCTTTAAGTTAGTTACAAATACCGTACATCAAACGTCATACAGTGAAATTTTCAGATCAAAATTCTGCTGACAAGAACATGTTAAATTACAGACTTGCTGATATACATCAATGTTTGTTTATATTTCCGAGATGAGGTCTTGTAACTATTTACACTATTTACATTCTTTGGACTATTGTTCTTATTTATTGTCATATTCATGAAATTTTGGCTGTTGTACACTCCGGCCTATTTCAGGTGATATATGTACGAATTTCAAGCCAAACACTTTATTTAGTCCATTAGGGTAGATTGTTCTAGTTCCACATGACATGCCTTTTCTGGATATCTCAGTTTCCACTAATTCCCTTTAGTAACTCAACTCTCCAAGTTTTTGTTCACCTCTGCTGTGGTTGGGTATTGAACTCACAACTCTTTGGGTCAAGTCACTGGATTACTTACTTCAACCCAAGCTCAGTTCAAAATTCCAATATATATCAACTGAAGAAGCCTGGAGTGTACAACAGCTAAAACATTTTGAATATTACAATAAAGATGAGGACAACAGTCCGAACAATGCAAATAGTGATATACATCAATCGAAAATTCTGTATATGTGTAAATGTTTTAGGCTATAGATATGTGAATTTGTGTCAATCAATATCTAGCTCATTGCATGATGTGTTAGTTATTGAAAAATGACTGCAAGCATTTGGGGGGTGATGTAGATATATACACATGCACAATTCTGCCTTTAGAGATGGTTCCTAATTGTCTCAAGTGAAGAGATCCTTGTGTAATAGAATGAACAGCACAGTCTCCCATTTTGTTCCCTTGAAAAATGCTATGCTCATGCCATCTTTGTAACAATGATCAAGCACAGGCGATTGATAGTGTTTGCATGCATCCATCATTTCTACTCATAAAGTGACATCAGCAAAGATTAAACATCAATGTTCTCAAGTAACCTTTTATAAGATTTCCTCAGAGTTTTCTTTTTGAAGCAGCTGAAGATTCAATTTCATTTTATTTATTCCCCCCCCCCACACACAATTTAATTTCTTTCACAAGGAAAGCTTTCACGCCATCTTTATCCCTATGGCTCTACAAATACAGTCAATACGAGCATTCAGATTCTTCGTGTTCTTTGGCATTATTTTAGGATTTCTTTTCAAGCGGCTATTTTCTCATAGAGTCTGAATAATTGCAGGATTCCAGTTTAAATTCTTTTCCATTTCTAGTCCCTAGTGTAGAATGCTTGAACAGATATTGCAGCAGCAATCAAAAGGTTATTAAAACTGTCATGCATCTTTAAAACTGTTATTTTTTATTCTCAGGATATTTCATTTCTTGGATAGCTGCAATAAAATCCTAATGTTATCTTTACATTTGGCACAAAATTTATACCAGCATCAAGTAGATAAAGGGAATAAAACTTATAAAAATAGCAGGCACTATCCATCTGATACCTGAAGGAAATGGCAAAGGCAATAAGCCAAAATACACTGCAATATCATACAGAAATACCCTGAATCGAAAAGATGAAGAGAGAAAAATATCTGAAAATAGATTTTCTCATTGCCGTTCTTGGAGCTATTAATGCAGATTGAAGCCAGAAGGTAAATCTACTGGAAATTCAATCAACTTTAAGATGTAAATATTTCTGACAAGAAGAAAAAGAAATATTCTTATTAGGCGTCAAATTTTTACCATTTTTAAATATTAAATTTGTCTGTATAAATTTTGGCACATAATCTTTATGTTATACAACAAAAAAGAAAAATATAATAGCTGGCTACTCTCATTTTTCAAACAAACCCATTTGCTAAGACAAGTAGCTAATCCCTGTTAAAGACACCTTCTTGGGCACAATTTGTGTTTGTTCAACACCCAAAATGCCCACCTGCGTTTTATACGGCAACTATGCTGATTATGACCTACTGTGGTGAGGTTGTGCCCCACATGGTAGTCTTCAGGGTTAATAATAATGTTACCATTAGCTTAATTTAATATTCTGCAAATATTGAACACTGAGAAGAACATGCAGAACAGCATAAAGTTCTTAATATTTTTTAAGTACAATGCAGTTTTGTTGCAAGAGTTTTGCGTGTGGGCGATAGCCTTTAAATCAGGGGAGCTGCAAGTAAAAATTTGCATATTAAAATTAGTTTACATCATTTACATTTTTGGAGGTTGTCCTGGTACAAAGCAATTACCAAATTATTTAAATACTAGCTTAAAAACTAGCTCCTGCAGAGTGTGCTTCATTGGGCCATCATCACAATAGGTATGGAGGAGTATATGCGATAGGAAACAATAAACTACAGAAGAACTCAAAATTGATCGCTGCATTTAAGTATTACATTAATATTTAAGCTAAGCTTTTAAAAGTTCAACGATAATTCTTCTGCCACCACCTAATTTAAAGACAATTTGATGTATGTAGGTCCTTAGTTTCTGTACAAACAATTATTTTTATTTCATGGGTGAATTAATTTCAATTATTCCCAAATTATTATCGTACAAAGAAATGTTGCAAAAAATCACGTAAAAAAAAAATATTGCTGAAAACAATCACAGTAATGAAAACTTGGGAATACAAAATTTCAGGATTGTGGGTCCAGAGCCGGCTCGGAATGTTTTAATTTGCTCACAGAGTTGGCCTGATTCAAAAATATTTGGACAATGGCCTCTAGGAGTAAAGTTGAGAATACAATTTCATTTTGAAACACTTTAATTTGAGAACAGTAACTTTTTCAGTTGAAATTAGTTATTGAAAGTTAGAGAGTTATATCCCTTTCAGTTGAAAAAGTGTGACTCTGTGACACACTGACATTTGCATTTATTATATGGATTACCATCATATTTTTATGGCATAATAGTAAAAGAAATTCTGACAAGACAAACCATCAATAGGACAGCTTGTTTTGGAATAGTTGTTAGAGTTTGACAGACCATTATTGATTAATATTGTTCAGTTCTCATAATGTGCTTTAAATGATAAGTTATACCTATTAAAAGATTAGGTAGTCTTGATGGTTTACCAATTATTTTCATAGTTATAGTGTATTTTAAATGGTATTAAAAAGATAAGGAGTCTTACTCATAGTCTGTTCATATTTTGGTATAGATTCACACTAGTCTAAAATAGCCTTTAAAATATCTCTAACAAATATATAATCCAAAAGATCAATGACTAAATTCTTCCAGTGATTATAAATGAATGAACTATGGCTATCAAACATCAACTCATTCCCATCAAGAGAGATAAGCAAGAAAATTTACTGATTGGTTTTTCATAAAGTTGCTCATTCTATACAATCTAATGATTATCATACATAAATTCTTGTATAACCAATAAAGCGCAAACAGTCAAATTTAATCAGTTTTAAAATCAGTTTCTTTTTTGCTTTATTTAGAAAGGTTCCCAAATATTTTTATTAAATTATCTTAACCAAACAAAATTTTTGGCAACATCTTTAAGTGACATATTTAAAAAAAAAAAAATAAATAAATAAAATTAGACATATAATAGCACAATTCTGTCAATGATAATTTAATTCATTCTTGATCATTGACAATCCTTTTTTCCTTTAATTTTCAAATTGAAAAAGCTGAAATTTGATCAAACTAATTTTTCAAAAACAATAGAATCTGATTTTTAAATAATCAATTTTTTTTCTTGATGCCTGACATATTTAATGCAGAAGATGACCAAAGTTAATTGTGATAATGGCGAAATAGCAGTAATATTAGGCAAGACAAATTCATCTATATAAATACAGGCATATAAAATGTAGTATATATAGAAGTGAATGTGAAAATTTTTAAAGGTCATTAATTAATGATATTACATTATTTTGGTTATCTCTTGAGGGCGAATTTCCAAATATTACAAAAAAAGTAATAGAAATGCTATTTCTGTTCTCAATGTCATAATTGTGTGAAGCAAGCTTTTCTGTAATAAACAATCTTAAAGACAAAAAACAATCACAGCTAGAATACTTGAAAGAAGATTTAAGAGTATGCCTGTCCAAAATTCGACCTTGCAAAGAAGATATTCTAAAAAATAACATCAAGCTCAGATATCTCATTAAATGGGTTAATAGTAAAATAATTTTCAACACATTTCTATACAAAAACATATGCGATGCTTGTACACATGAATATAATTTGTCAAGCATTTCTTTCATAATTTCAATTTTTATACATGTTTATACTATTTTATGTACTACTATGTAATCATAGGAGCCGAGGTTCTCAACTGCAGAAGAACTGGAATCTCTGATTAGCATATTCAAAATATTCGAATATTGATCTTTCTACAAACTACAAATTTACAAGGCACTTCTTAAATTAGATAATCTTGAAAACAGCAAATGACATTCTGAAATAATATGGTAAAAAAGATGTATGGGCAAAAAATGTTGAAAACTATTGCACTTGGGAGATTAAAAATTTTGATTTATTTGTTTAGTAAATCCCAACCCATTATTTCACAAGTTACATAAAGAGCTTGTATGTATTTTTTTTTAAAAATGAAGGATATATTAATGAGAATTCATTGGTACTTGCACAGGTTATAAATGCATTTTTTTCTAAATTCATAAACTTTGTATCAGAATATTGTTTATGTCGTCATATTGAGCTCAGTTTGTTCATTTAAAAAATATGAAAACATGCCAAAAGGGTTTATTTTTTTACAGTAAGATTCACACTGTACAAGGCCCGGGGGCCACTCAAGGTAGAGAGTTATGCTAAAGAGTAGTTTATATGGATAGGAGGGGAAGATAAGGGTTAACTCTAGACTTGAACAGGTTAAGATTGTAGTGATCGGAGAAACATCCTCTTGGGTGACTGTTCCACAAAATAGTGGTTTATGGGAAGTAGCTGTTTGAGTGGAACTTACTTCTCACCAATAGAATACAGAGGGAATGAGGGTGGTTTACTACAATGTAAGTGGCACGGTGGGTCCTAGCCATGATGGTTAGACCTGACAAAACCAAGTAACATCTGAACACTTTACATGGAAATAGCAATAAAGCAGTAAGAGAGAGGTTGAAGGACGGAAAATAATTCTTCTTCAACAAGGACTTGGAAATGGTTTTGAAAACTGGAAAGAGAGGACTGGGCAGCTCCCACCCAAATATGGCAACAGTACTCCATTTTTGGCCTGATCTGGCTCTTATTTTTTTAGAATCATATTGATGACATGAAGAGAAGCCAAATGGGGTTAGCTTTGTAAATACAGTGTAACCCGGATATAAGAGAGTTGTCGAGACCGGAGACAAAGTCTCTTATATCCGGGTTTGGTTTATTATATATACATTAACACAGGCTCTAATTTGGGACCAGAGAGAATCTCTCTTATATCCGGGTCTCTTATATTCGGGTTACACTGTAGTTAAAAAAACATGGGCAGCGGATAAAACTCAAATCTGCTGAAATCATCTAAGATGAACTAAAACAATTTCATTTTGTCCTTCTGAATCAAACTCAAACTGACAAAATTTAGCTTAATTTTTTTATAAAGCATTTTTTACACTGACTTAGTTTTCATCATCATTTCTAATAGAGGATGATAAGGATTATAATGATTGAATGCTCAAATGGCAACCACAATAACAGAATTCTTTTTTTTTTTCTAAACCATTACCCCTACAATTTTTCACACAGAGAGGAGAAACTTGATTGATAATTTAGACTATTTTCCCTGACCTTTAAAGAGACTTCTCTTAAATATCTAAAATGACAGCTAGAGGTTGGAAACCTCTGTTTTTATTGTATTACTAAAGAAACAATGAAACAAGTTAGTACATGAACCACCATGGGACAATACCAGCTGCTATAAACATCAACAATAATTACAATAAAGTAATCACTATATATCTGCAGATAATAGAATTAAAACTGTTGCAAACAGGATTTTAGTTAATAATTTTGATGCTTATTCATAAGGAACAAGAAAAAATACTATAGCTAAACTTGTTATAAGAATAAACCCACAAAAATATTCCTCCCCACCCACCTTCTCAGCATTAATAGACTTCCCAGGGGAGTATCAAGCCACAGCCTCACCACACTAGGTGCTGCTGCTGTGGTTTCTATATCAAGGGTGGAGCTGCTAGCCTCACTCCTAACAAATTTTGAATTCAGAGCTGTCCTCCTGGACAGGCTGCCAATCAGTGCTAGAGAGCCCATTGTGCCCAGCTATTTTTTTTTTTTTTTTAATAATCAGCTCCACCCTATGCAAGGCAGTAAAGCCACTAAGACACAAGAGGTTACTTGGTGTGGAAGAATTAGGAAAAGAAACATTAACAATGACCAGGGAGAGAAAAGAGTAATCAGGAGGACAGTAGATAGCAATTGATATTAAATTTAAATGTTTTGCAGATTAAAGTTGGCTGGAAAGCATAGAGCAAGAAGGGAGTTCCACAAGCAAGAAGTGCGAGAAAAGAAACTGTTAGCATATAAATTACAGTTATATCTAGCCAGTTCAACTGTAAATTGATGGGATCCTAGGCCAGTCAAGTACCGCACTTAAATTAAAAAAGTCTAGGTACCATAGTGAAGAGTTCATCTGAACAATGAAAGTATTTATAGAAAAGGCAAAGAGAGGCAACCTTATGACAGTGGAAAAGTGACTGAAGCTGAGCCACCAGATCAAGACCAATAATATTGCTGATTCTTCTTTGAATTTTATCAAGGAGCTCAAGGTAAATGGCAAGGGCACTGGATCATATATTTAACCCATAGCTGCAGAGAGAAGAGATGAGTCATACCTTTCCCAAAGGTTTTTGTGTAAAAGTGAACACAACAAACTTGGTCATAATATGGCATGTGAATTCTATTTTTTGCACTGATAATAAGCACTTTATTTCATAAAATGGTCTGGGTACTTCACCATATAAAGTACTACCCAAAATTTTGAAGATATACGCACATTGCTTGCAAGATACAGATAATACAGACTTTTACTCCTACTTCTTGTGACATCACAGTATTAATATCCTAGAGGAATACTCTGAAGGAGAAACTGGAAACCCATAGAGTAATGGTTAATAAGCTAGTTTAATAGGCAACAACTACAGTAACCAGTTCATCCCTCATAGAGCAGTTACAATTTTAGCTATTTCTCTGTGGAATAGTGGATACTTATTTAATTTTGAAGACTAAAATGACTGGTAAGTTCAATCTTCATTGAGTATCACAAATAAATAGTGGTGTACCAGACAAAATTAAGCTTAGTAAATAATTTTCTCTGGTTCACACTCCTCCCCAGTCTTTTGTTAAAAATTGCTAAATAAGGTTTCAATTGGAAAAAAAATAATATGCCTAAATATTAATACAACAAAAATTTAAAGACAAACTATTAAAAAAATTACAATCTTATAAGAAATTAAGTTAATAAAAACTTTGTCATTGCTCACATATTCAATCCATGGTATTCTCAGCATCCTTCTGTAGAACCACATTTTTATTGCTTCAATTCTATTCTTCATCTGTGAAGAAACTGTTCAGCATTCACTAAGATAGGAGGTGATATTATGACATAATAGTTAAGTATTCTTTTCCTTATTTCTAACAGGATTTTCCTGTTTCTTAATACTTTGCTTAGCTTTTGGAAGGCTCTTTTGCTATCCCAAAGTGCCTTCAGATTTCAGTGTCTCACTTTCTGTTCTCTGTTAAAACACTTCCTAGATATTTAAATTTTTGTATTTGCTTGATTTTGGCATCTACAATTTGTAATTCACATGTTGGATTGTTCTTTTTTGCTGACAACCATACAAAAAATTAATATCAGATATCCCACTCTTTTCAATGGACAGTGTATAATTCCTTATCTCAGAAACTCAGATATTTGAAACTATTTCTATTTTGGTCTTGTTAAATATGCACCTTTCTCTCACACACATATGAAACAAGAAAACCTAAAATGGAATGTAGACATTAGTAATAAGAAAAATGAACATGGCAAGAGCAAAATAAAGTGCAGTTTTAATATTGGAGATAGATTTTAAAAGGGAAGAAAATAAAAAGGGATTAAAAAAAAAAGGAATATTTTTGAAATTGGAGTTTCACTGCTCACCTGAACATATAAAATATAAATGGTGAAGACTTTTTAAAAGAAAAATGTCAAATATCTGAAAAACCTGTTATCCTCATCTTTATTGTCATATTCACGACAGGTCCTGTGAATAAAAGCATTGATTGAAGTAATCCAGTGACTTGACCCAAATAGCTGTGAGTTCAATATCAGGTCACAGCAGAGATGAAGGAAAATTTGGAGAGTTGAGTTACTAAAGGGAAACTGAGATATCCAGAAAAGGCATGGCACGTGGAACTAGAACAATCTACCCCAGTGAACTAAATAAAGGGTTCAGTTCAAAATTCTTATGTATATCACCTGAAGAAGGCTGGAGCATATAACAGCTGAAACGTCATGAATATGACAATAAAGATGAGGAAAACAGTCCAAACAATGAAAATATCTGAGAAGCCTTCAAAGAAAATTCAAATTTTCAAAACTGTAAATGAAAATTAATTTTAATAAAATAATTACATTGCTTTAAGCAAAACTCAATTTTTTTAAAATTAAACTAAAAAAAGTT
Source organism: Acanthosepion esculentum (assembly GCA_964036315.1). Lineage (NCBI taxonomy): Eukaryota > Metazoa > Mollusca > Cephalopoda > Sepiida > Sepiidae > Acanthosepion > Acanthosepion esculentum. Next base: position 14,559,532 of record OZ038509.1, on the reverse strand, counting down.
TCTTATTAAAAAAACAACACAGAGTTTGTGTTTATATGGATGCTATACATACAAAAAAATTTGTGGAATGGTTAGATTAAGAATTCTGAAAATATAACAAGAATATTCTTCATCAAGTCAAATTATATCAAAGATTCTAAGATATGAGTCTTCAAGAGAGTATCTGCATAGATTAAAATCCACAGATATTTATTTAAAAAAAAAAAAGAAAGAAAACAATAAAACACTTAAGAATTTGTAGATTTGTTACACATTATGTAAGTAGATTAATAATAATATCTTGCATGTTTTTAAATTCACTATTCATGCGTACATTGAATATTGCTGCCATATCTGGTCTGGTTCTCCTGCGATATATTGTATCTCTAGATTCTAAAAAAAATCCAAAGAAGGGTCTGTGATGTTACCAGACCTGACTTGGCATCTCGACTTCAGTGACTTTTGCACTACCATGATGTCACTTCCCTATGTCTTTTCTATTGATTTATTGGTTTCTATGGCTTATCAACTCATTACAGGTTATTTAAAGCCAGGAAATATTTTTAGATTGTAAGAATTTTTGGTAGGGAGATAATAATGATTTAGTAATACAAGTCTTAGTAATGAACTTGTAACTCAGGGATAAGTGTATTCATAACTAATCAGAATTTGATAAACAAACAAGAAATTATAATGTGATATAAAGTTGGGGATCAATTCTATATTACAATCAATATATAAACTGATCCCTCACTTTGCAACTGTAGCAGTTTCTATACATTTATATTCCAGAGAATATACATAAAATGTAGCTAGTCAGTATTTCATTGACTGATCAACTAATTAACCCATAGCTGAGGAGAGAAGAGGTGGATTCATACCTTTTCCCAAGTTTATTTGTGTGTAAGTGAATATAATGAACCCAACTTAAATTAGAACTTGGCTCTCTGATTAACAATTCCAATCCATTATCCATTTCACCACCTGCACATTCAAGCTTACAGCACCTGGTATTCCCAAGTAGACACTCATCTGGTTACTGACCAGGCTTGACGTTGCTTAACTTTGGTGATTGTACAGAAACCTGTGTTCCAATGTAATGTGGCTAGGGAGTTGTTCTGAGGAGTTTTCCTCCTTGATACCTTAACCGTATAAATTTAAGTGCAGTACTAGATTGGCAATTTGGTCTCATCGTTTTACTGTTCAAATAGCAAGATGTTACCCTAAGTTCTATTCTTATAATTTCTTTTCTTGCACTTCTCACCTGGAGGAGTCTTCCGGCTTCTTGCTTCCTTGCCATCAACCACTTCCAAAATTTAAATGCAACACCAATTGCCATCTGTCTTTCTTAATCCTGTTTTTTTATTGTCTTTTCTTCTAACTAATGTCTTTTTTCCACTTTCAGTATCTCCTTGCATCTTAGTGGCATTATTGCCTTGCCTGGGGTGAAATGGCTTTAAAAAATCCATAGCTACATGATAAAAAATGAATTTATGTTGTACAACAAATATTCATTTTTCAAAATGATTTCTATCCTTGTCAATGCACTTAATTTAGTGGTGAATATCAGTAATAGATTAAACATCATACAATGATTATTTCAAATCAAAATTCACCTAACATCTATATATCAGGCTATGTATTATTGATTGATTTTCATACTGCAGTCTGGTTGAATCTATATTAAATTTTGATTTCCTGTACTTTGTTCAATATTGTTGATGACAAATTTTTAAACTATAAATTTGTAATTGATGACAAATAATTAAAGCAAATTAAATCTTATGTGTAGGAAGGATTAGGATCATCAAAATTTGTTCAAATGGATTAACTGAAAAAAAAAAAAAAAAAGTAAACGTGAGTTCAATCTCAGGGTAATGTGTACTCGGTAGAAACAGAGCAAGCAATAACTGAACAACTAAAAATAAGAACAGTATTTACATTAGTCGAACTGTTGTCCTCATCTTTGTCGCCATATTTGTCACAACGTTTCAACCGTTGTACGCTCCGGCCTTCTTCAGGTGGTTGGAATTTCGAACTGAACCCTTTATTTCGATCACTGGGGTAGACTGTTCTAGTTCCACGTGCCATGTTTGATGGATGTCAGTTATCAGTTATCTCCTGCTAATTTTAACCTCTGAAAGTTCTCCACTGCCTTAACCGGGTATTGAACTCACACTTTTTGGGTCTGTCACTGGATCTAACCAACACCTTTATCCACTGTGCCATGTGTCCTTTTAAAATAAGAACTAGACGAGATATCCCTGGACATGCAGTAGAATGAAAAAAGTTTACCTTTGTTGATTAAATAAAAGGGTCAGTTGAGTTCACTAGGTTTCTCAGATCAGTATACACCTGATCACGGCCAGAGGGCACAATGCCCAAAGATAATGACACTAGTCCGCATGTAAATAGTTTAAATAATGATAGCTCCTCATCCCAGAAATTCATCCCCTGTAGGTTACACAGACCGATGTATACCTGAGGAAGGCCAAAGGGTACAAAAGCTGAAACGTTTTGATAACAACAACAAAGATGAGGACAATAGTCTGAATATAAATAGTGTAAATAATGATAACTCCTCATCCCAGGAATGTAATTATGTAATTTCTTTCATTTAATTGGGAATAGAATATTTTAAAAACCACTTGATACATACAAACTTCAAAGTGTTTATTTATTTATTTTTATCACTTATTTTCTTCAATGGAGTTTTCCTATTTATAAATAGTAACTGAAACAACCTCTGTAATGAGAAAAAAATGAAAGATTCTATAAATATTTACAATATCATGTTTAATTCCATTTCTGACGAAGATAATCTATAATAAAATAATAAAAAATATAATAATAATGTGAATAAATTTTAATTAAAAAGAATATGAAATAGTAGCAAAATGTGTGTATTAAGTAAACATGACTAGCACATATGATTGTGGAAATTCCTTTCATCTTTTCAAGTACAGGAGCTTATTCTTGGTGCTTTGGTTTCTGAACAGCTAAAACAAGACCTTTGTAAGCAGTAGAGGACTGACAGCTTGCAAGTTGGATCCTGATAGAATGGGCCCCCTATATCAAATAAAAATGTAATAAAAACAAACACAGACAACTGCTTTAGTAATAAAAAGGAATAACAACTTTATAAAGTCATCCACACACTATCAATTACTCAAGTCCAATGTAAGACGACATTTTCAAAGCTAAAGAATAAAAACAAGGTTAAGAAAGGAGAATTTAGAATTATACATATTTCTAGCCATTGAAAAGGAATTGTTAGATGAATTGGATGCAGAAGCAATTATTGGAAGATTCGAACAATCCTCTATTGAACGCAGATGATCGTGCTTAATATAGTGGACTGCATGCAATGCTCTGTTGTGCTTTTGAACTATCTGTTCATGTGTAAATTGTGCAGTAAATTTATTTCAAAATATCAACCAATCACTTAAAATTAAAACAAATAAATAAAAGATTCCATTATAACATTCTGTATTTACATCTGCCAGTAATATGTACAGTGCATTGTAATTAATAAAAAATAAAACATTTGTTTCCACAAAAATTTTAATTGTACTCTTTTTTTTTTTTCCACATGTATTTTTTGAAAATTTTATTTATTCATTATGAAAATTAAATGATAGCATTGTACTTCTGTATGGGTTCTCTTTGTCTCCTGGCAACTAATACTTTTAAACCCAGTCTGCTACTGTCTGCAATAGAAAAGGTCTTATGGCACTGCTCTGTAGTCTTCCAGGAATTTTCTTTGTCCCAGCAAGGCAACATATTATTGTCTCCTTCAGAACAAAACTCCATTAACAACATTAGCAGCAGCGGAACCAAATTTGTGTCTACTTGCTTTTCTTTAGTGGTATTGTTGTTATTTGTTAATGGACAGTGTGAAGAGCTATCCATCTTGATGAGAGACAAACTTTTGCAAGGAGTGTCTGTATAACATGTGCTAACCTGCACAAATTACACCCATAAATAACAGAAAATGAGCTGGTAAACAGTTGGAAGGAAACAAACAAATGAGAATTTATACAGCATTACAAGGGGATGTTTTCTTCCCTATCCTTTTTTCAGAGTGAGCAATTCATCTTTTGAGATCAGGAAATGAAACAAAATATGAGAATGAGTCAAGCAAAAAATTATGGAGACAAGTAATTTTGAAATATTATATAAAAAACAAAAAACAAATAAAAGCTTTGATTTCTTTTGTTTTCTCTGTACAGCATTTGTGAAGGATAGTGCACAGTGCCTTTATCACATCTGTAACAATAAGGTGAAGGAACTTTCATCCAGCCAATATGCTTTCTGCAAATGCTTTAAGATTACTGATAAGAGTTCAATACAGTCTGTTTTCATAAAACCATCAGTAGGCATTTTATGTTAGTACCTCCAAGTTGCCCCCAGGAAATGTTTTTTTTTAATCATTAACACTTTGCATTATTCATTACTTTCCATTCCACTGCATTGTTTTCCAAGGCTCCTTTATTGTTCTACTTAATTTCAGCCATAGTCATTTTCTGTTGCCATAGCAGGATATGACAACACAACTTCAAAATTCAAACATGCTATCATTCGTTCATCTGAGTCACTTGCAGTGGCAAGATATCCAGAATGTTAAAGGTTAAGATAGTAAACTGCTGTTTGTGCACTTACTGTAATGGTTAACTAGGCAGAAAGTGGAATTAGTGAACCAAGTTCAAATTTTGGCTTAGTCTGTTGCATTCACTTTTACACTAATCTTGGGAAGGGCAGGAGTCTATCTCTTCTCCTGCCCCAGACAGGAGTTAAATAGTAGGGTAGATTGAGCACATGTATGAGGAGAATTCTGAATTCAACCCCCCCCCCAAAAAAAAACAGGAAAATCACTTCACTAAATTTCCTAAGAAATCCTAAAAATTCATAGATAAAAAAGAAAAAAGAAACTGTGGAGAGCCATGATTGTCTACATTCTGAAGGGACATGGTCTTAATGAAAATTTGATTGGAGGAAATAAAGAACGTCTAATTTATCCTGATTCATTGTTGGGCAAGATATATAGTATATTTCAAAGGCAAGAAGTTATAACAAATTATTTTTGTATCAGCAGTGGCATTTGGCTGTAATGATGTACATGAACTGGGAAAAGCAGCATAAAAATGAAGATAGATGTAAACAAGAAGCAAATATGCTGACACAAGACCAGTATAAAAATTATAATGGCAAAAATATTAATTTATAACTTTGTACATATTATGTCTAAACTACTTAGAGAAGAGAAATCTTTGTTAAATATGCCAAGCATGCAAACGAAAGTACGTTAAATCCAAAAGGGACAGAATAGCAGCCTGCAGACCAAAAAGCTTGGAGGCAAAAAAAAAAAAAAAAAAATGCATATTCATGAAAGAAATTTTGTTTTTTAGTCTGTACTAAGGCAATCATCGTACTGTTCATAATACCCCACCCAGATCTCAAAACAAGTAATGAGGAAATACACAAAACTGGGAGGGGTAGGCATGGCATGATGCCGACATTCTTCAGTTGAAGCCACATGCTGCCAGCATAGCCAGTCTTGAAACAAATGAAAACGGATTTATTTTCAAAAGTTCTTGGAAGGATTGAGGAAGCCTGAGTAGAGTTAAATGTTTTAGTCAACAAGAACGCAGGAAAACATTTTGGAACTTGGTTGGTATGTTAAACTCCACTTTCCATATTAACCTAACCTTGCATCGACTGATTATTATGTTTTATGATTGCTATAAAATGTTTTAACGGAGGGGAAATATTATCTAATGAAAACCAGATTAAAAAATTAATTGAAAACTTGTTTCACACAGAAGCCTGTAGAATTTTACTCAAAACATATCAAAGAGCTGCTTGCTAAGAGGCAAATAACAATGAATACATAATTGAATAAAATGAAATTGCACCTTTATTTTTTTATGAATTAAAGTTAATAAATAAAGACAAATTATTTCTGACTCAACCTAATAGATGTACCATATTCTTTGAGCATTAAACAGCAATAAATTGAAATATCAGAGCAGTTCCTACATCTTTCTTCTTAATACGTTCCATTTTTGTCACTGGTTGAAGGCTATATCAACCTAAAATGCTGTGATGAAAACTAATAGAACATTAAGCAAATTAATCAAAAATGAATCATAGCAACAGACTGTTAAAAAAATGAAGGCTAAACTTTAAAAAAAAAAAAAAAAAAAGAGAAAGGAAGAAAATAAAATAAAGAAAATTGCTCACGAGAATTTTAAGTTTCAACATCAATGAAATTAAAATCTGAATTTTATCTCAAAATCATTTCAAGATTTGTGAAATAGATTAGCTGCAAGAAATATCCAAAAACAAAATTTGTTCTGCATGGCTAATCTTTGAGTTCACTGCTCATTTATCTTTAAGTTTATTTACCATTAGTTGCATTTCATAATGCAAGAAAAAAAAAAAAAAAAAAAAAAAAAAAAAAACAGAAAAACAAGCAAACCAAAAAGCATAGAATTTGTTCTTTCGTTGAATAAATGATTTTAGAAATAACAAAGATAATCTAAATCCTTTTTTTAACGAACAATGAATTATCTCTATCATTATATCCTTATTTCTGCACATTTCTTTATGTCTGTTACAGTAACACAGCAAAAAATGGCACATCATAGAACAATTTTTGTTAATGCAGTACTGTGAAAATGCATTAACTGGGAGAATAAAGCAATTTACAGTCCGATTAGGTTACCCAGTTCGAGTAATTTTTAATTGATTATATATTAAGTAAAAAAACAAAACAAAAAGAGAGAGTATGTTCAAGGGACAGAACTTAAACTTTATTAACTGCTAATTACAGAGCCATTCTCACACTCAGATTTCTGATCAGAAAATAGGAAGAATAAGCAGCATAAGTATCATGCGAGTGATGATACATCAATAGTTATAATTAAGACATGAGGAGGTGCTGAAAAGTTCTTCACCTGACCAACATCTCAAAATCTGACCAAACAGAAAATTTCTTTTGAATGCATACTTGGAAGAATATTTTTAGCACACCCTTGTAGGAAGTAACCTTACATTAATCAAACCAAATTAAACACTAAAAAATACAATCATATATTAAATTACTTTATGCAAACTATAAAATTGCATATCATAGCAAATCTAGTGCTGTTGAAAAGCTGCCTCCAAATCCTGTATGTATGAGCTGATGAAGAAATCTTTCAAAAGAAATTATGTCTGGATATTTGGTCAGAACGTAGTTTGGATCAAGAACTTTTCAGCACCCCCTGTAATATGCACTGTGCTTGTAATTTAAGGTACAGCAATTAAGACAGTCATATAACAAAGTGTTTTGTTCAATAATTGACCGATGCAAAGCTGATATCTAAATAGTATAATGCATTATTATGGACCCAGAATAACCACCAATATTGCAGCTTGTATTCAATCAACATCAATTCTTGTGTGTTTATGTAAGTGTCTGAGGCAGCAAACCCTTCAGAAGACATTTTTAGATTGTTTATTAAAGTGATCAATAAGTTGAAGGACATTGATCTTTGCTGAGCTTAGCTTTGTACAGCAGAGAGACAAACGGAGAAGAGTAGAGAGAGTGTCACAACCATTTTCCAAGTACAGGAGAAGGGAAACTTGACACAATATGTTAAAGGATATTACAGGCAACTCCAAAAAGACTTTGAAGATGAAGCTAACATCACTTACATCAACAACATGTGGATAAGTGTTTTAACTAGAAGCAAGAAAGATGAATGTAATTTGGATCGGTTCTAATCCACTAGCATCTTTCTGGGAAGGATGCTGTATATAATAATACAGAGTACAAAACAAAAGACTTGCAAATCCAACTATAATCTGACTAAGTTATTTGAGGATAAAATGTACCAATTAATATTTCAATATTAGGTTGAAACCAAAGCTTGTGGAATTTTTTAATAGGTGGTATTTGAACACATGATTCTTTTTCACACAATTAATCGATTTGTTTTTTATGCCTTATCAACCCTAACATGTGACTGAAATTTATTTTATATATATATATATATATATATATATATATATATATATCATAGCTGGCCACTTGTATTCGAGGATACTCGTCTACTACGGCTGCTAGCCAATCCCTAATGCAGATGTTTGCTCAGGCACATCTGTGTTTGCTCAACACCCACAGAGCCCACCTGTAGTTTATACTGCAACTATGCTGAGCAGACCTTAGTTACAGTTTCTGGGAGGGAGCATGTTATCTAGCATGATTAACAATTTGAACAAGGCCAGCACGCTCAAACCTTTGGCCATGCTGACTTGTGGTTTTGTGCTAGCACAGCTATCGATGGCCCACAAGAATCCTGTCTACCCAATTTCACTCACAAGGCTTGGGTCAACCCATGGTATGGATTTCAGGCACTTTCCCAAAGGTGCTACACACTGGGATCAACTACAATCCAGTCCATTAACATCAGGGAGTCGCCTTCTTGACAAATTGACCATGGTGAGATTCAAACCCGGGTCTCATGGTCAGAGAGTGAACGTTCTAATCACTCAGCCACATGCCCATATATATGAAATGTGTGTGTGTGTGTGAAGATGAGACAAAGTGGAAAATTTTTTATCAAAGACACTTTTCACCAAAGAAAGCATATGTTCTCTTTGGTGTCATTAGTTTGAATAATTCAAACTGATGGCAACTCATTCTGAAGGATTTCTATCTCTAAACTCGGACACTTAAGATGGAGAACATAAAATGTTAAATAAAAAGTCATTCGTTTTCTTTCTCTTTTTTAGTCACAAGCAACACCAGCTTTGGGAAAATATCAGGTCATCCCATAAGTTCTGTTCAAATTTTGAATAAAGAAAAAAAGTGACCAAATGTTACATTTAATTACAGATTCAATCAACAATGTATTTTCCCTGATTATCTATGACTTCCTTCCATCTATTAACAAGCTTACTAATTCCATTACTGTAAAATTCTTTTGGCTTTGATTCGAAGAACTCACAAATGTCAGTTTTAACCTCTTCCTGTGTTACAAAAGCTGTTTCTTCCAAATAATTCTGTAAGCTACGAAACAAATGGAGCAAGGTCAGCAGAATAGGGTGGATGAGGAATTTTCTCCCAACCAAGTTCTTCGATCTTTTGTGATGTGATTCTTGCTGTGTGTGGTCGCACATTGTCCTGATGAAACATCACCCGTTTTCGATTCACTAGAGCAGGTCTTTTTTTCCTCAAAGCTTGGTTCAAACGCTCTAATTGCTGACAGTATATTTGAGCATTAATTGTTGCATTAGGTGGTAAAAATTCAAAGTGGATTATTCATTGGCAATTCCACCAGATTGAAAGAAGAACCTTTTGCCCATGAAGTTCCCTTCTTGGCTGTGGCTGGGGTCCTTCCCCTTTACCAAGCCACTGTCTACGATGCTTAACATTTCGATAAAAGATCCATTTTTCGTCGCCAGTCACAAGTCTATCCAAAAAAGGTGAAACAAGTTGGCGAGAATGGAGAGAAGAGCAGATGTCAACTTTGGATTTGAGGTTGTTTTCAGATAATTCATGAGGCACCCATTTTCCAAGTTTAGGAACTTTTCCAAGTTGTTGAAGATGACGATGAACAGTTGTATGGTTTGAACTGAGAACCACTGCCAATTCCTCAACTGATAAAGCAGGATTTTCTTCAAGGGCTGCTTCAAGAAGCTTTTCATCAAACTCAACTGGACGTCCAGTTCGATCTTCATCTTCAAGGGTGAAATCTCCACATCTGAATTTTGCAAACCATCTTCTGCAAGTTCTTTCATTCACACATTCCTCTCCATAAACTCAGTGAATGTTTATAGCCGCTTCGGCTGCTGAGTTTTCTTTCTTGAATTCATAAAGCATTATGTGCCTCAAATGATTCTTGGGTACTTCCATGTTAGCAGGGTTTTAATCAAACAAAATTTAATTTTCTTGTTCTCTGAAATAAAATTTGGTCAGTTTAAATGCATCTAAACATAAAAATAATGTTCAGCTTCATTAGACATTATAAAATACTCTTTAAATTTTGTTCATTTTAACAAAAAGTTAAAATTCGCACAGAACTTATGGGATGACCTAATATAAGATTTCATTATTTTAAATAAACGCACATAATGCATACATGTGCAACACATTTTTTCATCTTTGATTTCATGAAGCCAAAACAGGCGAAATGCATAGGTGGATGTTTTTTCAAAACATACTTTAATGAACGTTTTTCGAAATGTCAAAAATTTATAATTCTGCCAGGATTATATATATATATATATATATATATATATATATATATATATATATATATATATATATATATATATATATTTTTACACAATAGTGCTCAATGTAAATTATTTACAGAGCATTAATATTATAAATTAATTGATTTAAAATATGTTTTTTTTCGCTACACAGTGATAACCATGTTTCAGAAATGGAAGCTAAAGCCCCTGAATTTAATTTTGTTATTAAACCAAAGACATTAGTTCCATTTCCTGGACTCCAAAATTCGCTTGACGAGGAAATGGAACTAATGTCTTTGGTTTAATAACAAAATTAAATTCAGGGGCTTTAGCTTCCATTTCTGAAACATGGTTATCACTGTGTAGCAAAAAAACATTTTAAATGAATTAATTTATAATATATATATGTGTGTGTGTGTAAAAATTTTCAGATAGAATATATCTGTAAAAGGACTATAAAAAAAAGGAAAACTTATCTTAACTGATACATTTCATGCTTTGAGGGATTTTTTCAAGGCAATATATTCTGATATATATTCTGAAAGGTGACATTTCAACAAGTTCTTCAATATGATCCTTTTGTGGATTGAGAAATTTGAATTGTAAAAATGGAGGAAAATGAGATGCATTTTTTGTTACTTGATGCTCTTTTATTTCCAAAAGGAAAAATCTCAGTCTAAACAGAAAAAAAAAAAAAAGAAAAAAAGAAAGAAAGAAGAAACATGTACCATTTATGGAGATGGTGCCATATCCAAGAATACTGTTTGTAAATGGAAAACAGAATGTTAAGACAGGCTTGCAGTCATTGATGACAGCCATATCAAAATGCAGATTAAAAATAATCCAAGTCAAATGATATGGGACATCACAGAGATACTCCACATATATCATATGAGCAATGTAAGACGTTTGAAAACACTTGGATATATGAATTGCTACAATATTTTTTTGGGGGGGGGCTCAAGATTTAGGGTGTCAAAAAAAATTAATAGAGTACATGTCAATCTGTGATTCTCTGCTCAAATACAACAAAAAGAAACCATTTTTAAAAAGAAGGAACACAGGCGATGAAAAATGGATTGTTTACAACAATATTGAGTGAAAAAGGTCTTGGGGATCTAATCCAAAAGATTGTCAGCCTTGAAAGAAAATGATGCTGTCTGTCTGGTATGATCAGAAGGGCAATGTGTATCAGGAATTCCTTTTGCAAAATCAGATGTTGAATTTGAACAAGTACTGTTCCCAATTAGATTGATTAAAGGTAGCAAATGATGAAGAGCATCTGAAATTGGTCAATCAGAAGGATGCTGTCTTTCATCAGGGTAATGTCAGACCTCATGCCTCTTAGTTGGAATATCCTATTACACCTACCATATTCACTTTTGGATTAGCCCTTATTTTAATCCCTATAAAATTATCTTAATAGAAAGAATTTCAGTTTTCTGGAAGCCCTTAGAAACTGCTCAGAGCAGTTCATCACCAAGAAAGATGCCAACTTCTGGGAGGATGGAATCATGAAGCATAGTCAAGGGTTGTGAAACTAAATAACACATATGCAGTTGAATAAATCTATGTAGAAATATCTAAACATCAACTTTGAAATACACTTAAAAATGCTACAAACTTTTGTTCTGACCCAATAGTTCTTACAACTTATTTGTAAATTTGAAATCCATTTTTTAAGTTAGAAGTTAACCTCAACTGTATATATTCTGGTATGACCTGGCAATATGGTAGAAGCATTTTTTCTCATGAATATCTGGTTTGGATTGTTTCTATGGAAACTGAAGGCAACTGCTGAAAAATGGAAAATATACTGTAAATATATCATCAGCATGTATTGCCATCAGCGGTACATGCATTTGATTGACTGCCAATGTTGTCAAAGTTAGAGTCATCACTATAACTAAATTAATCTTTTTTCCCCTACTTCAGATTCATCATCAGTCAAGAATAGCTGATAGTACCTCCTGGACATTTCTAAGTCATAGAATCAAAATTTCATAATCTTTTTTTTTTTTAAGCAATTCACCCCAAACAAGGCGGGAGTGCTACTAGTATGCAAGGGGCTACAGAGAGTTTAAGTAAGGGAAAAGAAGCATGGGTGGGGTGTGGGATTTGAGGAAAGGATAAAAAGAAGAATGGGCATCAAGACAACAGAAGATGTCAATTGACATTACATTTAAACTTTTGAAGATTATAGTTAGGGAAGCAAGTAAGAGGAAGGGAGTTCCACTGTTGAGAAGTGCAAGAGAAGCTGTTGGAGTAAAGAGGCAGTTACATTAACTGTTTCAATAGTAAAATGTAACTGCCTCTTCTATGCCAACAGTTTCCATTGATGAAACTAAATAAATAAAATGAAATAAAAATAAATAAAATTGAATAAATAGAAATTTTTAAAAAAAAGAATCAATAAATTCTTAATTTTGAAGCATATTGCTAATTTATAGTTGCCAAGTTGTTTAGGCCGATTCAATAGCATATACTCCTCTACAACTAATTGATATTATTAATCGTCATGGGTATGACGATAAACTACATCTGGCAGCAAGACTTTTGCTTGGGGGGTTATGAGGAGCATGAAGCCATCTTTTAATTGCTGTTGTTCCCAAGTCCACCCTGACCTGGGTTAGTAGCACCTGTTAGGGTCCCATCTATGGGTAAATAGTTAACTACCTAACTGGGGCCAAGACACTATAAAAGTTTAGAAATACATTTTTATAATAGAGGTGCCAGCAATATATTTTCATAGTAGAAAAAAAAATATTACCAGCAATACATTTTTGTAAAAGAAATTACTAATGCTTCCAAGAAAATTAAATTCTGGCATCAAATGATCCATAAGAAGTTGATATGCCATTAAAAGAACAAAAAAATAAAAGATATTAAATTTTGTTATAAATAAATGCACATGCTTAGCTAGATAGAATTAATTTGTTCATGTGGAAAGTTCTTTTTTTCTTAAAAACACAAAAACTAAAAATTCTAAGTCTTGAGATAAAGAACACCTTCAAAAGATATAATACAAAATCTACATTTAGTGTCAGGTAAAAATGAACATTTTTTTTGTTCAATTCCAAAAAGTTTCCAATATGTTTGAATATTTGCTCATTTTTCAAACTGCTTTATTTTTTTTCTTTGTGGAAAAAATGTAACTGCATCTAAGTCAATGTTTACTTATGCATAAGTAAATACAAACTATAAAAAGAAAAACAAACTATCATCTATTTCGTGAAGCCATGAACACACACAAATGTTTTTAACAATTGAAACAAGATTTTCTTCTTTTGTCAGAAATCATGTTTTGGCTGTTACACTCTTTGGCCTTTTTCAGGCATTCATTTTCCTACTTGGAATTTTTAAACCAAACATTTTATTCACTACATAGGAGTAGATTGTTCTCATTTAGTTTTCAATGCTTAGTAGATATTTTTTATCATTTAATACTCATCAGTTTTAGTCACCATTTCTTCCACTGAAACAGAATACATGACTTTTCATTACTACCAGAGTCAGGGATTGAACTTACAACTGACAGGGAACCATGCTTAGGGGATATTTCATGTCAGTTAATACCCACCAGTCTTATTCACTTTTGTGTCATATGTCTGTTTCTTCCACTGAACCAGAGTATATGACTTTTTAGCACTACCAGATCCAGGAACTGGTATGCGTCAATGTAGTCAATGTTTTTATCCCCTGAATTCAATTTGAAATGTCAAGAAGGATGCCAAGTAAAAAGACACATCTGAAGAAGGCCAGAGGGTCATGTTTGAAACAATGTTAGTATAACAACCAAGATGAGTCTATGTGTACATATAATAATAATAATAATAATAATAATAATATTTCCTTCTCTTAATTGAGTTGGAGTTAATGACTTATCTAAACTTGTGACCGTGATCTGAAGCTTCATCCAGTGAATACTTATGAGCAAAGTTTGTATCATTTCATCAACATTTGTGACATGCAAGTGATGAGAATATCTGGCGCAGAGCACAAGTAAAAGTGGATTCAGACCTTTTCCATGAGCATTAATATGAAACAAATAGAAGAAAAATCACTCAAATTTGAAACAAAAATTTCAACCCCAAACTGTACCTCTTAAATATTGCAGTCAGTCAGTTAAGTGTCAAATATGATACATGCTTGGGAGATCATGACTCTTGATTCATGACTGTGTAAACAGAAAATTTTCCCACAGAAGGTTGCTGTTTCTTTCTGCCAGTCTGTCCTGCTATTGAACCTATAGCTGTGGGAGACGAGATGGATTCATAACTTTCCCAAGAGTATTTGCACATATGTGAATGTAATGAGCCTGACTGGAATTTAAACTTCTGATTTTGTATTCCAAGTGGCTATCCATTATAACACAGTAAACATCCTTAAATATTTACTTTTCAGAATGTTAACCAATGCCAACATACCCATATTACAGTTTGCATGTGAAAAGATGCAGCAAATATTATTATTATTATTAATGAAATTGATGATTTAATACATCGCCATCTTCTGTAAAATATTATCTTTAGAGACATACTTAGAGGGTAGGAAAACATTTCCACACTACCATCCCCACAAAACATCATAGTTATGCTCAAACAACCCAAAATACGTTTCAGCTTTAAATAACCCACAAGGGGTTGGTGAACTGTAAAAAACAAATCAATCAATCACAGAAATCATAATAGTTCACATTTGGTATAAGAATGTCATTTACTTTCTTATACCAATTAACTGCTGAAATTTGTAGTTTTTAACTTAAAATATGTTATCAGGTTTCAGTACTTGAAATTTGTAGGTGTGTGTTATTGTGGTACTATTTAGCTACGGTGGTTAATTGATTAATTAATCACAGAAATTAATAACGGGAATTTCTTAAAGTGAGAAATAGATAGATTGAAAGACATACTGAGCGACATTATTTGTTTCTTTTTACAAACAAAGAATGGGTAAAAGATTTTTTTAAATTTATTTTCATTTACGAAGCAGGATATAATTATTTTTCCTTTCTCACAAGAAAATGGAAAGTTGTAAAGAAAGACTGATCTTGGATCTGTCAACATTAATTAATGTCCTGATAAGTGCAACGGTCTTGACCACACGCATAGCTGACACTCAAAATTTTGAATGTTGGTCAACTGCGTGTGGAAAAAGGGGGTCAACGGAATTCGGTTAACAAGAAAGATGGAATTAAGCGAATTAAGTGAAACAAAAACATTGATATGGACAGCAAGCTTTCTGTCGTCAGAAATGGTCACCTGGACAGATGAAACGAGAAAAACAAAAAAATTTGCTCATCAAATGAAAACGACCACCCAGTTAAAAGTTGACTGCAATAGTTAAAGAGTCAGCAATAAATGTGCTAGACAAATACCAGGTGTCTAAAGTAAGATAAAAGAATTTAACGATCACACTCTGTGAGATCTAAAAGTATTCCGACCGATAACAGAAAAAAAATTCCAAGAAAGATAATTCCTTCTCTTTCTTTTCTTTCTCCTCGGAGTGTCAATGTAAGCTAACACCAGCCTAGCCACACCCAAACCGCCAAGAGATCACTTGGCCCAAAGATGGTAGCATGAAGTGATAGGCAGAGGTGAAAAATATGACAAAGAAGGGGATTTAGTTGATGCCCATCTGAAGGGTTGGTAAGAGGTACCAATGTGAGGAAGGATAAGCCTAGGGGGATAATTCTCCTCCGACCTCTCCTCACAATATGAGAAGGAAGGGAATTGTTGTTGACGCCCCTCGAAAGGATTGGTATGAGGTACTGGTATGAAGTAGAAAAGTTTTAGGAGGGTAATTCTCCTCCGACCTCTCCTCACGAAAGGGGGACAACCCCTCTAAACAAAGAGCGATAGATTTCCAAAAATGGAAAGTGATAAATTTTCCTGTCCAAAAAC
>OZ038509.1:14443402-14538402 GCA_964036315.1 Acanthosepion esculentum | reverse complement strand
TATCTTTCCCACATATCTGCATAAACTGAACCACTTACTCTTAACACTCACACAACCACCACCTTCAGTAACCTTCTACCTTGAGTGGTACTTTGGCCATGGTAGACATTAGTAAAAAAAAAAAAAAATGATGCCAAGGAACATGCAAAATTATAATGTGATTATTTCATTAATAAGAAAGGGAGGTTAGTGCCGATTTACCAGAGCGAAATGTACAGGGGGAAAAAATGGTGGTAAATTAACAATCTTGCTTTTAATACAGTGGAATAGCAGCCAAAGGATTGGAAATTCTACACTAGTATTACCTCAAACTAACTGACAAAAAGAAAAAAATTACTATATTTGATAGCATTTAACCCCACCAAAAAAGTTTGAAAAATATCTCCCAGGTGTTAGACATTAAGTTGAGGTAATAGTAGACTACCAGTATTTCTACCTAGGCTAACTTCATAACAACAAACGAAAATTGAAGGAGGAGGGGATCTTATATGCAATCAAATACAGTAATTTAAAACTAGCATAAAATGGCCAATCTTAGATTTGCAGTTTTAATAAAAAGATATAAAATATATTGATTTATTTTCAATAATTGTAATAAATAAAAACAAAGCAAAATCCTAAAAGTAATCAAGGTATATTTAATTACTGAATACATTCATCATCATGGCTGAAAACTATTAAATGTACTAAATGCAAATTGTGTACAATACAGTCTGGCCAGGAAAAAATAATTTTCAAAATGGATGTGAAAAAAATAGAAAAGAAAAATCTGACAAAGTTAAGACAGACAATAAATGGCAGGACATTAATGTAAGTTATCATCTTTGGGGATTGGGTTGGAGGTTTATTCAAATTCTTTTAAACTACATAATAAACCAGCTGCCATTACAAAATCTGTGAGGCTTAGTCTGGCACAAGGCCATGTGGAGCACCGAGTTAATATCAAATACACTATAATAGTAATGGTCTGCTCAACTAGTTTCCTAACAACTACTCTATGTGAAGGCTAATTATTTTTTTTAATCATTTCACTCCAAGCAAGACAATAAGGTCTTATATCATCATACAGTGTAACCCGGATATAAGAGAGTTGTCGGGACTGGAGAAGAAGTCTCTTATATCCGGGTTTGGTCTATTTTGTTTAGGTAAGTATGGCTCTAATTTGGGACCAGAGAAAATCTCTCTTATACCTGTATTTCTCTTATATCAGGGTCTCTTATATCCGGGTTACACTGTATTGCATATGACAACATTACAATTTTGCTTTCTGTGATGTATTAGAGAAACTTTTCAGAGGTGATCAAAGTATGAAATTAAGTAAAAATGCTCTTGCCAGTCTAGATTCTAGAAATGTCTTAGCAGTCAGTTTTATCACCAGAGTAAGTGTAGTACAGTGTAACCCGGATATAAGAGAGTTATCTGGGTTTGGTCTATTATATATACATTAACACAGGCTCTAATTTGGGACCAGAGAAAATCTCTCTTATATCCGGGTTACACTGTAATTTAGTTAGCACTATATCATTACCCCAGACAAATAATAGACCATTCTGTTTTGATTGCAAGAAGAGACAAAAGAAAAAGATATGAGAGACATTGTTTAGTTTAAGGAAAGAAAGGGTAAATAGAGGAGGTGCTCTCAAACATTTAAACCTTCAGTGCCTATTGTTCCACTGGTAGAACATATGTTAAGACATTGTTTTAATACCAGTCAAGTTTTTGATTTTTTTTAATCATTTCACCCTGAAGGCAATAAAGCCACTAAGATGAGAAGTTACTGAGTGTTAAAAAAAATGAGGAAAAAAAATACTATTAAGGAGAGAAAACAATAAAAGAACAGGAAGACAGAAGTAAATGATTGATAATACATTTAAATTTTTGAAGATCAAAGTTGAGTGGGAAGCAAGAAGCTAAAAGAGAATTCCACAAGTGAGAAGTGCGATAGAAGAAACTGTTAGCATAGAACTTACGTTTACATCTAGCCATTTCAATTATAAAATGATGAGACTTAGTTGCCAATCCTAAATTTTATTATTTTTATTGATAATAGACATGGAAAAGACTAAAATACAATATGTGCTTACTCTTACATATTGTGTTATGAAATACAAATAATGCTCACCCGGTATTTAAAAAAAGATAAGCCTTAAAATATGTTCCACTCAATAGAGACAAAAATGTTTCAATGAAATGGAAAACATTGTTAATTTTAAATTTTTATCATTTGTACCTTCTTACTTCTTTGAATAATGACCTGCATTCATATTTATAACTGTTATTGCAATATTTTATTAAAAGTTTTCACTTCAAATAATTAACAAGGCAACAGGAGAATTTCTACAGGTGTTTTATAATTGTGGACCTTGCAAGGAGCTTATTCAATCATTAACTTAAGAATTATGATTCTGAAGAAAATTCAAATAGGAAATCATGACATTTTCACAGATATTTCTGTAGATGTCTAGTTGATGATATAATTTGGTCTTTAAGAACGTTTCTAGATATTTTTAGTCAATGATATAATTCAGTATTTAAGAATGTAAGAATAATTAAATTTTTTTTATTTTGCAGTTCTGTAATTAGTTATAAAAATACTAAGCTAAAATTATTTTATAATTTATTGCTTGAGACTGATCATGCTTTACTGAGTTCAAAGTCTAAAGCAAAAATTAGTACAAGTCCTGTCTCTAATGCAGTAAACTACTTTTGTGAACATAAATAACTAAGCATAGTAAAATGGTTAGTAGATGGTGAGCATAGACAGATAATATAACACTACTTATTTCAGGTTACTGCATTGCAGACTGTAGTTCCCTGAGGACCATAGCTAAGGCAAATAAAGTAGGATTGTTTCAAAGTTAACTGACCTAAAAACTAATTCAAAACTGGATGAAGCAACAAGTGGAGCAGAACAAGAAAAGTTGCAACAAATGCTTCGCTGCTTGTTTCTTATACATTTTTCTTTTTTTGTTGTTGTTGTTGTTGTTCTTGCTGCTTGAAGGAGTTTACCACTCTTCTTAGTTGTATAGTTCTCATTGGAAAATTTCTGGATTTTTGCCAATATTGATAAGAGGGATTTGGTTTTCAACTACCAAAAAAGAAAAGAAACTTAAAAAAACAAATTGGTACTAAGCACTTATTTTCATTACTTTATATATGTATAAAGGGGTACTGAAAAGTTCTTGATATAACCAAAAAGCAAAAAGTCCCTTTAAAAAATAAAATAATAAAAATCTAAATTTTGGTCATTTGGCCAAATTTTGTGAGGTAGAGTGGTCAAAAATTTGCAGCAACCGGTCTTATATATATATATATATATATATATATATATAATACCAATTTGTTATTGGTACTGATTATTCCAAAGAGGACATTAATCCAATGAGAGTTCAATGTAAGTTACAGAGCAATATATAATGATAAATTAAGAAAACACCTTAAAAATTCATATCGGTTATAATTTATTCCATGAATATTGTTATATTCATCTCTTCAGACCGAATGTTTTTAAGAATGTTTCATAAAAAATATATATAATGGCTGCTGGTCTAGCGTTTATATACATCACATATATAATGTTAAAGAATTCCCTTTTCCTGCCGCGCGCCGATAGCTTAGAGGTAGAGTCTTTGACTGATGCCAAATCGATCGAGCTTTGATTTCGGCTTGAAGCAATCGGATGACTAGCCACACTAATGAGCTGTAATACAGAGAAACAGGCTGTCTGTGGATATATATATATGATTTAATAGGCCATTTAACAAAATTTGAAGAATAAAAAGCCAACAAAATAATAACAATATTGGCAATAAAATTGATAACATTTATTATAAATTGAAGCATGAAGAGAAAGATTTTAAAGTCGGAATTTTCGAACATACCTGTGTCCTTTTTCAATGATACAAGGACTAGAAAAAATGAGTGGAAGTTAATTTTTTTTTAAATTTATATATATATATATATATATATATATATATATATATATATATATATATAGTTTTCAGGTATGCTATATTTATCGGTAAAAATGCTCTCTCTCTCTCTCATTCTATATATATATATATATATATATATATATATATATTGCTACCATTGAAAAATTGAACCATCACTCAATGTGTGATATTATATTTGTGTGTGGGGGGGGTGAGAGAGAAAAGGGATAAGTGAATGACAAAATGGGGAAAAAATCTTATGCTACATGTTTCATCCTTTGACAGAATTTCTTCAAATTAAACAATGATTATATTAATGGAATTATATATATTTATTTAGGGGTGTATGAAATATAACAAATGTCTGTTATAATTCTACAGAGTTGTATTCTGTTCCTTTCCCCATACATATATGATTCCATGAATAAAAACATTGTTCAGCCTGAACAAGCCTTTTTGAAGGACAAATAACATAACTAATTTTTTTTTCTATTTTGTCACTCAATTATTCACCATTACTCTAATATATAAAGTGTATATATCATATTCTCCCACATATGTGTGTGCATGTCTATGTAGAAACATACTATTATAATTGTATTGAAATTAGTTCATGCAAGACATGACTAGAAAATGTAGAGAAATTACTGACAAAATAGAGGTATTGTATTAAATTTACTAAAAATACACAAACAAAAGAGCTGTTCCATAAAGAATTTCCAACTCCAATTTTAAGATCTTAAAATGCTTAATTGAATGTGAAATTAACATTTTGAAGAAAACAAAATGATATGAAATAAAAATTTGTTAGATATGAATTTGGCAGTGTTGGAGCTTTTAATGTGTGAAACAAATGGATTTGAGAAATAATTTTCTATCAAATAAAAACCAAAAGTGTTCAAGCTTGAACTATAAAAGAATTTGAAAAGTTCTGTTTAAAATTCTGTCTTCTGATTATTTATTAGACTCTAACCAATATGCTTTTAAAATTATGTGTATTTAGATTTAAAAATCGAAGGTAAAAAAAAAAAAAAAGAAAGAAATATAATATTTAGTAAAAAAAAAAATTAGATATGCAGGTAGCCAGCAGAGTGATGAGCAGAGTGGAGGGCTTCCTAGACTGAAGTTAACAGCTAGGGCAGAGGGTTCATGTTTGTGACCAAGGTGAACCTTTAAGTTGGAAGATATCAACTGTGTTTTGACCTGGAAAGGAATGGGCTTTGCCAGGCCTACTTGCTAAGACATTAATGAATACCCCTCTGGTTTTTGACCCAGATATGTGGAGAGAAATGGTCAGCTGCTCAGCTGTACAGGACCCTATGACCACACCCAGCCATGAGACTGTTAATGATGAATAAAAAAAAAAAATCTTTTTTTTAAAAAATCATTTTACTCCATGCAAGGCTGGAATACCACTAGCACACAGCGGGTGAAGGTGAGAGAAAAGACTGGGTTTTGGGGGGATTGAGGAAAGGATAAAAGTTCATAAAAGAAATAAAAATCTCTGGTTCTTTTTCTTGAAAAGATTTCTTGAGCACTTATGAAAGGCAAATGAGCAGAACCATTTTAAGAATATCAGGAAAATATTTCCCATCTCAGTAAAAATTTATTTGGTTTGTAAATTGGTTTACAAATCAAACCTGTATCCTCCATGGAACTGTCATTTAGCCTGATATGTTATACCATTTAGCTACAGAGGAAGTGTCTGGTTAGCAAAGTCAAATTACTGTTTTTAAACAAATTTCTTTGCTAACCAGACTCTTCCTCTGTAGCTATATAGTATAGCATGTCAGGCTAAATAATAGTTTTGTGTAGGATACAGGTTCGATTCCTGTTGGAAGACACATATTTTCTACAAAAGTTATTGAACATTTAGGCCAGTAAATGTAATTAATACTGTATATTATAAACAGAGCATTTACTTAAATAATTGTATCTATAAAAATAATGTATAAACAGAAAATATATTACAATAAGTGTTAGACTTAATACATTTCCTAATATGTGTTGTCATTTGTTTATGTGAAGATATGCATCGAGCAGATATGATCGTTCAAGATCGTGGGAAATTTGTTTGTTTAAAAGCAGTAATTTAACTTTGCAAACCAGATGCTTCCTCTGCAGCTAAATGATATAGCACATCAGGCCAAATGATGGTTCCGTGTAGGATACAGGTTTGATTCCTGTTGGAGGACACATATTTTTTTTTATACAAAATTTCTCAGACATTCAGGTTGGTAAATGTAATTAATACTGTTTATTATAAACAGAGAATTTATTTAAATAACTATATCTATAAAAATAACGTATAAACAGAAAATATATTAAAATGATTGTTGGACTTAGTTCATTTCATAATATACAGTGTAACCTGGATATAAGAGAGTTGTCGGGACCGGATAAGAAGTCTCTTATATCCGGGTTTCTCTTATATCCGGGTTTGGTCCATTATATATACATTAACACAGGCTCTAATTTGGGACCAGAGAAAATCTCTTATATCCGGGTTTCTCTTATATCAGGGTCTCCTATATCCGGGTTACACTGTACATACATAAGCACACACACACACATATATATAATATGCCGCACACACACAGACAGAGTGTCTATAAATTAACAAATATTCAAAGGACTTATCTCATTGACCAACTCCATAGTTGTGTAAAAAATGTTATTATACAAAAACATTTAATTTAATGAAGAAAAAAATCTTAATTTATAGAATGTTGTGGCTCAATCTATGCAATCAGAATGTGGCACAAGATCAAGTTTAAAGTGAGATGAGAGCATGCATTTAGGTGGATTAAATAAAAAACTGCTGAAGCTTCTTTGGTGCATCCCCTTTTGGGGGACACCCCACATGCCAAGTAACGATCCTAGCTAACTCCTGAAGATTTCTTTCTTAAGTTTATTTATATATTATTCCTTCTTTACAAAATAAAAGGTTATTTTATGATGGCTTAAGATTATAATTCACAAAAGATTAATGTTCAAGATAAAAATCTCGAGTTTGTTTAGTTATAATTAAATCATGTCAAATTTCTCTCACATTTTTTTTTGTTTTCATTTTTTTTTACTAGGAGTAGATAGGTTCACACTCCTTCATTTTTTGAACACTTCCTCCTTTTCTAGGATTGAGTTTCCAGTTCCTTCTAAAGTTTTCTTATTCTCTTTCACAACCAGTAATCAATTGTGTGCTTGTTTGGGGTGAAATGATTTTAAAAAAATACAAGAATAGGAATAATTTTATGGCTGTAATGAAAACATTTCAATGCCAGTTACCTTCAAAAATGCATTCAATCAAAGTTGTATAAAGATTCTCAAAATGTAATCAAATAGAGATACAGTCATAAGTTTAGTATTTATGAAAATGATGCAGTCACCTTTGAAGATAGAATTTCGGTATTTGCTTAACAAATAGGCCTGATAATTAGTTGAATTAATGCCAGCATCATCTATGTTACAAACAAGTTGCTTTTTGCCTTATAAGTGACAGTTCTTTGATGCCAAATTCATGAATAAGT
Organism: Acanthosepion esculentum; assembly: GCA_964036315.1. Taxonomy (NCBI): domain Eukaryota; kingdom Metazoa; phylum Mollusca; class Cephalopoda; order Sepiida; family Sepiidae; genus Acanthosepion; species Acanthosepion esculentum. The sequence continues at coordinate 14,530,940 of OZ038509.1, read as the reverse complement.
CATAATATCTATAAAAATTAAAAAATCTGAGGCCAACAGCAAGAAACAAATTATGAAATGATATTGCTTTTAAAGAATAAGCCATAATACCTATAAAGATTAAAAATCTGAAATCAACATCAAGACACAAATTATGAAATGATGTAGATTGCTTTTAAAGAGTTCCATAAACCAAAAATTGGTTGAGTCCACATAGTGGCTTATACGTTTTTATAATTAACCTTTGTTCAGAAGTTCAAGCTTAAAGAGGTGCTCTATAATTGGGTGAAATTAGGCAATTCAACATTTCTAAACATAATTTTCTAAAACTTCAGTTTGTTAAGAAGCTCTTTTCAGTAATGAAAAACAATCAACATTTTATTTTTATTTAACCCTCTTTCTACAGATTTATTAGAATGGAAGTAAATTTGAAATTTCTGTGAATTGCATGTTCTCTCAGAGCAAAATTTGGTATTCTAAAATAAACCAGACATTGGATGGTACAATGTGGGGTTTGATGGCTGGGGGGGGGGGATAATATTTTGCTCACCTTCTTTTTGTCAACACCACTATAATCCTGAAACTCAATCATGCAGAACAATCCTAACATTTTTCAACTGGCATTGCACATGTGTAAACAATAAATCACTCAACTTAAACAGAAAGATTGAAAACTGTCTGCAATAATAATAGGCCAGTCCTCCCAATTCAGCCATGGTTTTAACTCCCACCCGAACCACTCTTACTTCTAGTTTTCACTCACAGAAACCCAGTATGTAATGCAACTTGATTACCTCTCTACTTTCATCGGTTGGGCTTATGATCAATATTTCATGACACAATGGCTGAGACATGATAAAAAAAATTGTTCAGCTAGCTAAAGCAGCAGAGAATGCTTGATAATTTCCTCACAGATAAAAACTCAATATGTAAGCAACAAGAAAGACTTCAAGAAAATGACAACTGAAAGGATACCTACTTAAAATCAGAGAAAGATGAAATTTCTTGGCTACATTATGAGGAAAGAATGCTTGGAAAATTTAAGACTCACAGAGAGGAGGAGCAGAAGGAAACAATAAGTAACTTACCTAATGAGTTTGTGAATGGATATCAGAGTGAGAACTAAGATGAATGGTAAAGAATCAAACATTGCTTAGAGCTACAAGGGATAGGAAGTTGTGGAGAGCTATAATCGCCCACATCCTGAATAGACATGACACATAAAAAAAGAACACTTAAAACTTAAAAATGATAACAAAAACATACAATATCTATGAACTGTACATTTAAATGACTTGAATGGTAGACCATTCTTTTTTTAAGATGTTGGTTTTAGTTATTTTTTAGTAAGTGTTAATTTAGTGAGCTGGTATGTCCTTTTTATCATCAGTTGATTATTTATTTTACATTGTGGCCAGAATTGAAAATTAATTTGTAACATTTACAACACATGAAGAACATGAGATTTCCTTGGGCAAGTTAACATTCTACATTAATAACATTTTCTATTAAAAGAATTTGAATTTCTTCATCAGCTAAACAATTTCTCTATTTTGAAAAAGAAAATAATCTTTTGTATCCAAAATTCAAAAGTTGATAAAACAAATGTAACTGAGACTTAAATAGAATCTTTTCTTTCTATAAAATATGCTGAATGGACTGATGTTTTTTTTTGTTTTGTTTTTTGTTTTTTTTAAATCTGACTTAATTTAGATCTGTTCTGAAGTCATGTAGTGCAAACATATCTTTACTATTTTATAATTCTTTTTTTTTATTATGATTGTCCATGGAATTAAAATATCTTATTTGGGAATAAAATGTAATGCAGCAGCTTAAGAGAATAGATAAGTAATAACATAAGTAAAAGTAAGTGATTAAGTCAATAATAACAGTCTTGGTGAACTGAGTGTTAGGTTGGCCAAAAAGTTTGTTTGCTTATTAAGTAGAACATTTCCTTAATAAACCAAACAAACTTTTTGGCCAACCCAATAAGAGCCTTGGTGGATTAAGTCACTAATAATAGTCTTGGGGGACTATGTTAGTAATAATAGTCTTGGTAGATTAAGTCAATAGTAACAGTGAATATGTCAGTAAAATTTTAATGAAATAATAAGTAAAATTATATCCAGCACTTCATCTTAATGGGATGTATAATTGTCCATGGAATGAAAGTATCTTTTGAATATGCAACACTGCATCTTAATAGAGTAATCTTCAGTACAACAAGGAAGAGTGAAATTGCTGTTTTTTTTTAAACCTACTCAAAGATTCATTTTTCATCATATTTTAAATATAAATTTAAGAGTTCATGAGAAATACATAAAGAGCTTATTTCATATTTGATGTATCTGACATCAAAGTTTTTACATATAATATCTAGTTTCTTAAAAGAAAAGAAAACACTATATTGATCAGGAAGAAGAGAAAATCTTGGTTTACTTAAATAAAAATGTGTAAGTGAAAAGATATTAACTCATACTTTCAAAAAGAGAATCTTGTGAAATAAATTGTTCAACAATGATTTAGTTGAAGTGATGATCCAGAAAGCCATTCTAAGCATTCTAGAGATTACTTATTTTATTTAGACTCCGATGAATTATCTTCTTTCTTTTTCTATTACTGATTTCTTGTCATATAACCATTTGCAATGTATTTACATTAAACATTTGCATTAATTAATGGATACCTATAGTAAAATCATTAACAATGCATTTACATTATACATATAATAGCCCTATTCTATCAGTAATGCTTGCATTCATTCCTGACCACTGACAATCCCTTTCTTCCTCATTTGCAATGCATTCCTATAGTAAAATCATTAGCAATGCATTTACATTATACATATAATAGCCCTATTCTATCAGTAATGCTTGCATTCATTCCTGACCACTGACAATGCCTTTCTTCCTCATTTGCAATGCATTCCTATAGTAAAATCATTAGCAATGCATTTACATTATACATATAATAGCCCTATTCTATCAGTAATGCTTGCATTCATTCCTGACCACTGACAATCCCTTTCTTCCTCATTTGCAATGCATTCCTATAGTAAAATCATTAGCAATGCATTTACATTATACATATAATAGCCCTATTCTATCAGTAATGCTTGCATTCATTCCTGACCACTGACAATGCCTTTCTTCCTCATTTGCAATGCATTCCTATAGTAAAATCATTAGCAATGCATTTACATTATACATATAATAGCCCTATTCTATCAGTAATGCTTGCATTCATTCCTGACCACTGACAATCCCTTTCTTCCTCATTTGCAATGCATTCCTATAGTAAAATCATTAGCAATGCATTTACATTATACATATAATAGCCCTATTCTATCAGTAATGCTTGCATTCATTCCTGACCACTGACAATCCCTTTCTTCCTCTTTTGCAATGCATTCCTATAGTAAAATCATTAGCAATGCATTTACATTATACATATAATAGCCCTATTCTATCAGTAATGCTTGCCTACATTCCTGACCACTGACAATCCCTTTCTTCCTCATTTGCAATGCATTCCTATAGTAATATCATTAGCAATGCATTTACATTATACATATAATAGCCCTATTCTATCAGTAATGCTTGCATTCATTCCTGACCACTGACAATCCCTTTCTTCCTCATTTACAATGCATTCCTATAGTAAAATCATTAGCAATGCATTTACATTATACATATAATAGCCCTATTCTATCAGTAATGCTTGCATTCATTCCTGACCACTGACAATCCCTTTCTTCCTCATTTGCAATGCATTCCTATAGTAAAATCATTAGCAATGCATTTACATTATACATATAATAGCCCTATTCTATCAGTAATGCTTGCATTCATTCCTGACCACTGACAATCCCTTTCTTCCTCATTTGCAATGCATTCCTATAGTAAAATCATTAGCAATGCATTTACATTATACATATAATAGCCCTATTCTATCAGTAATGCTTGCATTCATTCCTGACCACTGACAATCCCTTTCTTCCTCTTTTGCAATGCATTCCTATAGTAAAATCATTAGCAATGCATTTACATTATACATATAATAGCCCTATTCTATCAGTAATGCTTGAATTCATTCCTGACCACTGACAATCCATTTTTTCTTCATTTTCAATGCATTCCTATAGTAATATCATTAGCAATTCATATTCATTTATACATTTAATAGCTCTATTTTATCAGTAATGCTTTTATTAATTACTGACCACGGACAATCCCTTTCACATTTTTAATGTGCTCCTATAATAAATTCATTAGCACTACACACACACACACACACACACACATGAATTAGTACATATGCTAGTGACTTAAGTTTTGCTGAATTACAGCTCGTTGGTCACAAGGTCTATGTTGCTAAAATTAATCAAATGGCTTATGGGAGGAACGCTGTTATGTAGGCCAAAAATAAAATTGGGCAAAAAGAGTATTAAATGTGATGCATATGAGTTATATTTTTAAAAAAATAGAAAAATGTACAAAGATTGTAAAAAAAGGAAAAATAAGGATTACAAGTTTAAAAATTTAAAGTTCAAAAATTAACACCTTACTTTATCTGTAATTCTTGCATGTATTACTAACCACTGACAATACCTTTCTTCTTGATCTTCAATGTACAACATTCAGATACAATGCTGAAACTTGCTTTAATTTTAGAGCAAAATCTGCCAAATTTGTTGGCTGATGTTCAAATTCCGCTTTTAAACATTGATATCATTATGGTGATTTTTATTCACTTACTGCTCCACGAATAACCTTCCCAGCTTACTTTGATTGGATCATGTAAATAATTGCATAACATTTCCTGTTACTTGCATGCCTAAATTAATCAGAGACATGCACAGAATCAAGATGAGAAAGCATAATTTTATCATAGCAAGTTACGAAATATTATATCCTATCTGAACATATACGTACCATGGAAATTCTCACATTTTCTTATGTGTTACTCTCTCTCTCTCTCTCTCTATATATATATATATATATATATATATATATATATATATATATATAATGTGTGTGTGTGTGTGTGCGCGCATGTGTAGATATATGTGTAGGTTAATGAAAGATATTTGACACATAAAAAACAACAATATTGATAATAAGTCTAATAATATTTATTGCATATTAGTAGACCTTTTGACTAAATAGAAGTATGAGGAGAAAGATTTTAAAAATTGGAATTTTTGGACAAGCCTGTGCCCTTTTTCAATGAGACAAGAAATGAAAAATGAAGTAGGACCTTCTTTTCTGGGGAAATTTTTTTTTATAACGTGTTATATTACTGAAGAGATCTGACGGTTTTTTGGCTAGGTGTTTGCCACAATTAGGGATGTAGGGGCTTTGTAGAAGGCTTTCTGTGGAAATTATTCTCTGAGTTAGCCTGGAATTTCTGTTTAATCCTAGAATGTGTTCTTTTTGGCACTTAAATGAAAACATTAAAAGGACACATCTGACATTATAAATGTTATCTTTACTATAATAATATAATCATTTCATTGATGTAATTTTTGATGTATTAGTGTATACGGACATGTCGCCAGGTAGTTAGAAAGTTCACATTCTTACCATGAGACCAGCTGGGATTGAACCTTACCATGGTTGATTTGTCTCAGTGAAGTGATTTCTTGATATTCTTGGTCTGGGGAGATGATACTAGCATGTAGTATCGCTAGCAGAAAGCCTTGTAAGTGAAATTGGGTAGGCAAAACTGTTTGGAGGTCACTGATGTTTGTGCTAGCACTAACTCAAGTCTTCACAACTGAAGGTTTGAGCGTATTGACCTTGTTCAAACAACTGATCATGCCAGATTATGCGCTCTCCCAGAAATTGTAAGGTCTGCATTATTGCTGCATTATAAACCATACATGGGCTTTGTGGGTGTTGAACAAACACAAAAGTGCCCAAATAGGTGTCTATAACAGAGACTAACTAACCACCATGAAAAAAAGGTGTAGCCAGTTATTATTTGTTCAATAAAATTTTACTCTTGACATCAAAGATTACATAAACAGTATTAAAATCATTTGAAGTACATTTCTGTAATGAAGCCATTAACAGTAATTAACCATTTTTTTTTTTTTTTTTAATTGGTATCACCCCATTCAAGGCAGTAAAGCCACTAAGACACTAGGGGGTGGCTAGGTGTGGAAAAATTAGAAAACAGAAACATTACTAATGAGCAGGAAGAGAAAAGAGTAATCAGGAAGACAGTAGAAAGTGACTGACATTGCATTTAAATTTTTGCAGATTAAAGTAGGTTGGAAAGCATGGAGCCAGAAGGGAGCCTTACAAATGAAAAGTGCAAGAAAAGAAACTTAGCATAGAATTTATGGTTACATCTAGCCAATTCAACTGTGATGCGATCTTGATGCCAGTCTTGTGCTGTGCTTAAATTCAAAAAGTCTAGTAAAGAGCTCATCTGAACAACTACCATGAATATATTTATAGAAAAGGCACAGAGAGGCAACCTTACTGCAATGGGAAAGTGACTGAGGCTGAGCCGCCAGATCAGGACCAATAATATTGTAGATTCTTCTATGGATTTACCTTTCCCAAGAGTTTTTGCACAAAAGTAAATCTAACAAACGCAGCTGGAATTCCAACTGTTCACTGATTTCACATTCCAAGCTGCTAATCTTTACACCATGAACATGTGTGTGTGGGTGTGTAAAAACGTCAGATTAAAAATAAATCCTTTAATTCTTTAGAAATATATGGATGTGTGGGTGGTGTAATGGATAGCGGATGGGAATGAGAAATCCAAGAATCAAGTTTGTAACATTCACTTATGCGTAAATATCCTTGGGAAAGATATGAATTTATCTTTTTATCTCCTACCCCTAGCTATGGTTTAAATAGCAGGACAGGCTGAGCTCTATATCCTTTGTTGGCATCCACTCTGAATTCAAAAATATGAGGAGGGTCAATTGGGGGCCTTGTGGCACACTATGTGCACCAGTTCTCTGTATTTGGTTCTTCTGAAAAGTGCAGTTGGTTTTGCACAAACCATCAAGCTATAATCAAATTATATATACAGGAAATCTGGCTGTTCATTTCTAAGAACTGAGCTTCTGGACTGTCAGACATCTAAAATGACAAAATAGTCTTATATATATATATATATATATATATATATATATATATATATATATATATATATATATATATATATGAATGAATGAATTCCTTACAATGTAAAAGCATTTATATTGGAGATACATCCCCAAATATAAAAACGTGCATCTACAAACATAAAAGAGATTTATGTTTAGACAACCATTCAAACATTTTTGCAATATACAGGAACAAAACTGGCCATAGCTTTGATTTTACAAATGCCACCCTAAATTAAAAAGATCATAATTCTTTACATAGAAAGTACTTTGTGGGACTACTAACTATAAACATGTGTCAAAAATGCTATATTACCTCACCAACCTTTATTGAATTCATTCTTAAAGAATGATTTTATTTTTATTTTTAACTGAATTTAAATATGTGAATGTAAACAATACATTCAGTTAAAAATAAAAATAAAATCATCCTTGAAGATGGCTAAAAGTATAGCTGAAAGCACTTGGACATACAAAACATTCAGACAATTTCTACATAATATATATCCAGAAAAAATAAGAAAATTATAAGAACAAAAGAAAAATGAAATAAAAACAGTACCTTGTCAGTTGCCTTTAATGAAACATATATATATATATATATATATATATATATATATATATAATGTAAATTATAAAAATATAATGTATTATTTTAATACCTCTACTTGGGCGGTATGAAAAAAACTCGGATAATACAATTTGTAAATAAAAATATATTTGAACAAACTGATATCAGTATGTGTGTGTGGGGGTAATTCAGTAAGAAAAGAAAAGACTAAAGACATATGTGTTGGTTGGAAAAAAAAAAAATCAGCACTGCAATATCTAGTCAAAAAAAATACAAACATCGACCGAGTAAATTAAGTAAAAGCATAAAAGTGCTCAATACACTCAGTAGGGCAAAATCTAAAAAACCTTGTGAGCCAGAACCTTACTACCAAGGTTTCACCTAATGAATCTTCAATAGTACCCTGAAGATCCGTTAGGTGAAACCTTGGTAGGTAGGTTCTGGTTCACTAGGTTTTATATATATATATATATATATATATATAATAGCTGGCCAATTCGTATTCGAGGATTCCCTTCTATTAGGGCTGTAACCCAATCCCTATTGCAGACACTCACTCAGGTACATTTGTGTTTATTCAACACCCACAGAGCCAACCTGTGGTTTATACTGTATCTATGCTGAGCAGACCGTAGTTAGTTTCTGGGAGAGAGCGTGTTATCTAGCATGATCCACAATCTGAACAAGGCCAGTACATTCAAACCCTCAGTCACGATGACTTTTTACTTCATGCTACCACAGCTATCGACAACCCCCAAGGTTCTATCTACCCAATTTCACTCACAAGAATTAGGTCACCCCATGGTGTGGTTTTCAGGCACTTTCCAAAGGTGTCGCACGCTGGAATCACCCCACCCCCGGCCAGACCAATAATATCAGGAAGTCTACTTCCTGACAAATCAACCGTGGTGAGATTCGAACTTGGGTCTCATGGTCAGAATGCAAACATTCTATATAAACACACACACAAGACATGTAATTACACTTGAAAAATAACATCTAAATGTTGCAAGATATTTCTTATATATGCATCCACATATAGTAATGTCCTAAAGTGAAATTTTAAGTTTCACATTCCTAATTTGAACAAAAAATATTCTCAAAGGACTGGCTTTTGAGAAAATGTGTCACACCAAAAATAATATTAGCTCATATATCTTCAAAGTAGGTAATGCACAGTGTGGACATTTTGAAGGGGCGTTTTGAAGGAAAAAAAAATATAATTCAATAATCTGTAATGTATAGCTTCTAGAAAGCAAAATCAAAATTTGATTTCTCAAGTTAATTTGCCTTTGTTGGTGTCTATAATAGATAAATGAGCTTCTATCTGAAAGTTTGGAAAATAGTCATGAAACAAATAGAAAGGAAAGAAAACTGTTTACTTTTAAACCTAGTTTCTACCGTCTTATTTGAACAATCCTCCAGAGCCTGAAGAACTGGTCTAATGCGACTTTTCTCAGCCAGGCTTGAAACTAGCTAAGGCAACTCACAAACTGCAGATATTTTTTGTCACGAAAAAAAAAAAAAACTCTCTTTTAGCTGGACTTTCTTACGGAGATAAACAGATTTCAACTGCTCCGCTATTTGACCTTAGCTGGAAGATTGAAGCGAAAACAAGGTCATTAAGTGAATATAAACAGCCTCACTCAACACTTGAACTCTGTTTTTTAATCATTTCACCCCAAGCAAAGCAATGAAGCCACTAAGACACAAGGGGTTACTGTGTTCAAAAGAATATGAGAAAAAGAAAGACAATATTAAGGAGAGCAAATAATAAAAGAGCAGGAAGTTAATGATTGACATTGCATTTAATTTATTGAAGATCAAAATTGACTGGGAAGCCAAAAGATGAAAGAGAGTTCCACAAGTGAGAAGTACAGTAGAGGAAAATGTCAGCATAAAACTTATGGTTACATCTAGATGCCAATCTTATTACCGCACTTAAATTTATAAAGTCTAGGTAGATAGTTGAAAAGTTCATTAGAACAATTACCATGAAAGTATTTCTAGAAAAGTCACAGACAAGCTACATTATGCCAGTGGGAAAGGGACCGATGTCTTGCTTAGAAAAAGGAAAATACCTTGGTTAATAAAAAAACTTTTCTTTTTTGTGAACACAAAATCATCATCTGGAAAAGCTGTTATTTGGGACATGGTTGAATTTTTTTTTATTTTTTTACCAAAGCCAATACTGATCATGCAATTAACCTAGACGATGCTATATAACCTTGTTCAAATTTTAGTTTTGTCTGGTTAAAAGCCAAATGTTTGAGGAATAGAGGGAGGTAATGAGGAAGAGTAGGAAGACAGTGTTACCTCAAACCTACATATTGAAAAATCACTGTTTGAAATTCATGTTTATTTGAAGCATGACTTTCAAACAATGAATTTTCAATATAGCCAGACCATCCATGCATGTAGGAAAAACCAAATGGCTGAGGAATAGAAGGTGGTAATGGCGAGGGTAAGAAGACCATGCTGCCTCAAAACTACAAGTGGGGAAGGTCTGACTATATTGAAAAATAAAAACACGGATTTCAAAATATAATTTTTCAATATAGACAGATCATCCACACTTGTAGGTTTGGGGCAATGTGGTCTTCCTAAGCCTCCGTTTCTCCCATTGTAGAAAACACACAATGAGCTGTGCAATGAGATGAGCTTATTTTATGAAGTAAATCAATAACATGATTATCATTCAAACAAATAATGGTTACTTTTCCTTGTCATTAAAAAATAGCTGTTCATCGACTGTAGTGTAGCAGTTCAGTTAGTTATGTGCCATATATGACACATAGGCGATCATGTATTTTTCGATACATGACTGACAAGGCAGATTTTTATCCCACAGTAGGTTGCCATTTCTTTCTGCAGTAGACCAGTTGCCATCCAAGGCTACAGAACCTGGTCTGTCCTGCTATTTCCCCATAGCTGGGGGGAGAAGAAGAGGATTCATACCTTTTCCAAGCTTATTAACATGTAAGTGAATGTAATGGATCCGAGTGGAATTTGAACTCGGCTCTCCGATTCCTCAATCCGAGCTGCTATCCATTACTCCACCTTGTTCAACTCGGAGAAAAAAAAGTTCAATTCTTACTGGTTGCTCTGTATTGTAACTTTCAGTGATGAAGCATAAAAAATAGTTTAACTACATTTTATAAACGGAAAAAGAAAAAAAAAATCAGTGTTGTTTCATTTATTTTTTACAGTTCACCAACCCTTTGTGCTCTGTGGTGTCATGGATATCAGCTGGGAATGAGAAACTGGAGTGCCAAGTTCAAATTCCAGCAGGTTTCATTGCATTGACTTATGCGCAAATACCTTTGGGAAAGGTATGAATCCATCTCTTCTCTCCCCACTTGTGGGTTGAATAGCAGGACAGATTGTGTCCTGCAGTCTCAGTTGACACCCAGTCTACCACAGAAAGAAGCGGTAACCATTTGCGGGAAAATCTTCTGTCTAGTCAGAAATGAATAGGAAGAGACATGATCATCCAAGCGTGTATTGCATATGGCTTTTAACTGAACCCTTTGTGGCTTATTTAAAGCCGAAACATGTTTTTGATTGTAAAAATAATTCTATTTTTTTGAGAGAATATTGCATTAGCAATTTTTTTAAAAGAATAATAATGATTTTTTTTTTCAGACATGTCCTACTTATTTAACCCATAACTGGAGGGAGAGAAACAAAAGTCAGTGACCTGTTAATTTTTATAAAGAATTTCAGTAATGTTTTCTAAAATCCATCCTGCTCCTTTTGTCTTGAACTGTATTTGATCAGTTCAAAGGAAATGAGCAACATTTGAAGCTAATTTGAAAAGCTTAAAAGAGGTAAGTGTATCTGAACAGGATTTCTATTAGTTTTACTTTAGATAGTTTTTACTTTTACAGCATTTTCTCTTTTGAAGTTAAGCTGAAAATAAAAACATCTTTTGGTAAAAAATATATGAGGTTTGTAGAGGTTTTTGATAATAATCTAAGAGTTTTCTTTTTTCTTTATATTTTACTGCTATCAATGAAAATTTTAGAGCCAAAACCGGAAAATGTAATTACAAATGCAATTTTCAAACATTATACTTTAGAAAAAAAAACAAACAAACCCAAAACAACAATCTTAGATGAAGATAGGTATGCAGAGCAAATTCCATAATTCTTGAATACATGAAATAAAGGAGAAAATAAAATTATCCTGAGATGATTTTTTTTTAATTTATATTTTTCAATTCACCGGTTTCTGCCAGCATTTTTTCTTCCTTGTTTTTTTTTGTTTTTGTTTTTTTATAATAATGCTTATACTTTACAAGGCCAAATTTTGGTTGATTTGATTAATATGTATCAGGTTATTTAAAGCCAAGAAATGTTTTTTAGATGGGATGAATTTTTTTTAGATAATAATTATTTACCGATACATGTTCTACTAATTAACTTATAGCCTTGACTGTATACCTTTCCCAAAGGTATCTGTGTGTAAGTGAATATAACAAACATGACTGGAATTTGAACTCTGCTCTTTAATTTCCATTTCCAAACCATTATCGATTACACCACCCACACAGCCAAGCTCAAGATAGAGGGTTACCGAAGAAGGTTATTGCATGAATGGTAAGAGTTATGGAGCAGAGTTTATGAGGATATGTGGGAAATATAACAGTTAACCCTGGACTGGAAGAAGTTAAGATTGCTGGGGTTGGAAAAGAATCCACACAGCAGTTGGCTCTACATGAGAACAAGCTGCTCAAGTGGATCTTCCTTCTTCATAAGAGAATGAGGATGGTTTGACTCAGTATATGTGATGTAGTGATATCAGATATCGTTAAATGGAAGCATCTGAAAGATGTTACTGAAATTGTTTCAGACAGTTATTGTCTTGTTGATTATCAGCTAAGTGAAGTGGACCTCACAAGAACCATGACAGATGACCCTGACAAAAAAGGTCACTGAATAGAAGAACTTGGGTTGTTGATGAATTACTTTTTTTTTTTAGACAAAGGTCACAAAATGCTGTTTTTTATAAAACCGTGGTCACTAGCACCAAAAACAGAGAGATCCAGAGACAGGCTGGAGAGTGATGAGACACTGCTTTGCTGCAACATAAAGGGGAAGACATGCCTGTTAGACTGTTCATCCCCCCCTAACTTCATTCCTGCCTCACTCATATACAGCAGAAGATAAAATTTGCTTACGGCTGCAATTGGCTTATGGTTTTATTTTGTGGCTAACAATCTGGCAAAAGAATTATTTCTAATCTACAAGTGTTTGACTGGAAGAAGCTGCACTGTGAGAATGAATCTAGCCTAAGCTGCAATGCTACAGGGCTCTGGCATGGCAGATCTTAGCTATGAAGGTTAGAATTGCTGGAACTGAAGAATGTAACGAGTCAACATTTTCCATAAAAATACAAAGTAGCTTATGATGCTTTGTCCATAGAGAAAGGGGGTCATAGGATGGAAGATAATTTATCATTTACAAGGTCATCATGTAAAGGCTTTTGATCTCTATCAAGACTCTCTATCTTTTTAAAAATCCTGCAGTAACAAACATCAACAAGAGATAAGACATTTATCCAAACAAAATTTGTGATGTTATTAACACTATTCAATGTAGAGATAAAAAACATTCTGTACTTTATTGGATTAAAAAAAACAAAAAAAAAAACAAAAAAAGATTTAATATTTACTTTGAAGTTATTTGTTATTCCAATCTTTTTAAAAATTTAATCTATAAAAAGCTTCTTAACTCAAGACTTATTGAAGACAAAATCTGAGTTCATCATTTGAATGCGTTTATTTACCCAGTTTATTTTACCCAGTAAAAAAAGTGACAAATTTATTATCACCGTTTTAGCTTTCAGCAATAATTGACCTTGAATAACCATGAATAAATTTCTAGAATATTCAAGACCTTGAATAATCATTCGACTCTTGCATAATTATTTAACTCTGATTGGTTCTTTTATGATTGATTAATTGCTGCTTGACTGTGTGACTCATCATTTAAAGGTTACTTGCAGACAACTTTCGTCTTTTGTTCTGCTCTTCTGTTATGGCTAAACAACTCACCAATTTTGAGTGTCAAGTTGTCGTACTTTTCAATGAAAAACATCCAATGTGGGGATTGACAAAATGTGCAAAAATTCTTCCTGAATTTTTCAGTTGCATCAGTTGTCACCAGTTTTCAATGGTTGTCTCACATCTTTCTGAATTTACCGCTTTTTTACTGAGCACCCTGTATTTTATCCACATTGTCAAAAAAATCATAGAAATATTTAAGTTCTTGATATTTTACAAGTAAAGTGCAATTAGAAAATTGTTATACATTTATCTGAGTGTTAAAAGTCATCTAATAGTGAAAAATTATTTGAGACAAAAAAATTATGGTGTTTGTCAAGTTTAAAAATAGCATCCCCATTTCCTTTCATTGGTTAAGAAGGAAATTCCATTTGAGCAGGTTTTTCCTAAGAACCATTAGTTTGTGGAACAAACTTTCAAAAGAATGCTTCCAAGATAACTACAATCTTAGCGTTTTCAAGTTGCAGGTCAATTGATATCTACTTTTAACAACCTCATTCAGTAACTCTCTAAGGTCTTGTACTGAATGAACAACAGTGAAAAAAAAAAATTTCTTTTTCCACTATCAGAAGAGTGCAATATATATAAAAGTAAGCAAGTCATCTTTATGTTGTGGACTCTTCTGATAGTGATATACAAAAGTGTTACACATACAAACATTGCATTTTATATATAGAGAGATTTTTTTTTAACATCCTGAATATTTTAAGCTAAGAGCCCTCTAACCAATCTACTGTCTGCTTCCTTCTGTAAATAAATTTAAGCTACTTTCTACATATTTTTTTTAAAGCAGCTTGAATCAGAAAATGTTCACCATGTTGAATGACTGTAATTCAAGGAGTTAATATATCCTTTGATTTACATTGTGAAGATGTGATATAAAATCCCCATCAAATAATAGAAGCAACTTTTTCCCTTTTCAAGATGAAAACCAAGATATTTTGTGACCTTTTCCCTGAGATTTTTATCCTAGAATTTGGATTGTTGCTTAAACATAGTGTTTAATGAATTCCATAGGTCATAATCTGAGAAGGAATCATTTATTATTTTGACTATAATGAAGACTGAATGAAAAAAATATATATCACATATCACTTTTGAAAGAAGGCTTACAGCTGATGAAGCAGGTGTGTACAATAACAATTTTTTTAACACCTATCAACTTAAATGCCAAGCAATTAGCATATCAAGTTATATAATTATCTATGATAATGTTTACTATTTCCATCTATCAAACAAAGTAGATATATGCTCAGTGCCATTGTGTAGCAAGAATGAAAGAGGAAAGCAGAGAGACAAAAAGAGAATGTGACACAGAGAGAATTGGAGTGAAGAGGGGGTCATCTTAGATAAAGACAGTTGGCTGTAGTGAAGGGTTAAAGATCTGTTGAGGACAAATTTGCCTCTGAGCTGCAAGTAACCTTTGGAAATTAAAATCTTTCTTTAATAATTACAGTCATTTACTAATATAATAAAAATAGATGATGTTCTTCTAATAAAAAATCCTATTAAACCTAAATTGTTTTGAGCATCTAAGATAGAAACAGAAAATGAGAGAAGGTCATAGAGAATAAGACAGAAAGAGAGAGAGAGGGACATAGAGAATAAAACAGAGAGAGAGAGGGGGACATAGAGAATAAAACAGAGAGAGAGAGAGGGACATAGAGAATAAAACAGAGAGAGAGAGAGGGACATAGAGAATAAAACAGAGAGAGAGAGAGAGAGGGACATAGAGAATAAAACAGAGAGAGAGAGAGAGGGACATAGAGAATAAAACAGAGAGAGAGAGAGGGACATAGAGAATAAAACAGAGAGAGAGAGAGGGACATAGAGAATAAAACAGAAAGAGAGAGAGGGACATAGAGAATAAAACAGAAAGAGAGAGAGGGACATAGAGAATAAAACAGAAAGAGAGGGAGGGACATAGAGAATAAAACAGAAAGAGAGGGAGGGACATAGAGAATAAAACAGAAAGAGAGAGAGGGACATAGAGAATAAAACAGAAAGAGAGAGAGGGACATAGAGAATAAAACAGAAAGAGAGAGAGGGACATAGAGAATAAAACAGAAAGAGAGAGAGGGACATAGAGAATAAAACAGAAAGAGAGAGAGGGACATAGAGAATAAAACAGAAAGAGAGAGAGGGACATAGAGAATAAAACAGAAAGAGAGAGAGGGACATAGAGAATAAAACAGAAAGAGAGAGAGGGACATAGAGAATAAAACAGAAAGAGAGAGAGGGACATAGAGAATAAAACAGAAAGAGAGAGAGGGACATAGAGAATAAAACAGAAAGAGAGAGAGGGACATAGAGAATAAAACAGAAAGAGAGAGAGGGACATAGAGAATAAAACAGAAAGAGAGAGAGGGACATAGAGAATAAAACAGAAAGAGAGAGAGGGACATAGAGAATAAAACAGAAAGAGAGAGAGGGACATAGAGAATAAAACAGAAAGAGAGAGAGGGACATAGAGAATAAAACAGAGAGAGAGAGAGAGAGAGGGACATAGAGAATAAAACAGAGAGAGAGAGAGGGACATAGATAATAAAACAGAGAGAGAGAGAGGGACATAGATAATAAAACAGAGAGAGTGAGAGGGACATAGAGAATAAAACAGAAAGAGAGAGAGGGACATAGAGAATAAAACAGAGAGAGAGAGAGAGAGAGGGACATAGATAATAAAACAGAAAGAGAGAGAGGGACATAGAGAATAAAACAGAGAGAGAGAGGGACATAGAGAATAAAACAGAGAGAGAGAGAGAGGGACATAGAGAATAAAACAGAGAGAGAGAGAGGGACATAGAGAATAAAACAGAGAGAGAGGGATATAGAGAGACACAGAGAGATTGTCTTAGATAAAGTCAATTGTTTGTAGTGAGTGGTTAAATCATGCCCTGTGATCTAACAATTTGTTGAGGACAAACTTGCCCCTGAACTGCAAGTGACCTTTTGAAATTAAAATCTTCCTTTAATAATTATAATCATTTTGAAATATAATAAAAATAGATGATGTTCTAACCAAAAATCCTATTAAACCCAAACCGTGTTAAATGTCCAAGAGGGAAACAGAAGGAGAGATGGGCATAGTGAATAAAACAGAGAGAGAGGGGGAGAGAGAGAGAGGGAGAGGGATGTAGAGACAAACAGAGATCTTTTTAGATAGATGCAGATGTTTGTAATGAGGGGTTAAATCATGTCTCATATCCTAACAATCTGCTGAGGACATTTCAATATGAAAGGACTGAGGACTATGTCACTTTTCTCATATTTGAGAATGGTCATGGGTTGAAAAGTACAGTGTAGTAGTAAAAAAAATTATTACTAAGTCTGTGCAATTTACATGCATTCTGCTAGTATCTGTTATCTGCATAAGGTGAGCTACTTCAATTCTGACTTTCTTTTGACAATGCTCTTTGGTTTCAACTGTGACAGGCAATCAGGTTGGAAGATTAAGTGCATAGTTGGTAAGCAAAAAAGTGCTTCCCTACTTTCAAATTGCCTACCCTGGTGTTTTTTTTTCTGGGTTATATTGAAAACACCATGTTTCATTCCTTGTAATGATCCTGTCAAACATCAATTCATTCTTCAAAAGATTAGATAAAACATGCATCTTCTTCTCATCAGTCAAGATTAAAGACACCATCTTTGAGGGAATTTTTCTCCTTGCCAAATCTTCTGTTAGAATCAGTTTCTCTGTTCATATTTAGTTCTTCTGTCGTCACTCAGACAATCTTTGAACCAAGTGCACTGAGGTTTAGACTCTGTCCAGACTGACATCTATTCCTTGTATTTTGTGGTCATTGTAGATATTGTCATGCCCTTCTTTGAATAGCCTGTGACACTCACAATTTCTTCATAGCACATTTACCATAAGCCATTTCCAATAGGATTAATATTTCACCAGCACTCCCTAGAATTTGGATTGTGGCTCAAATAGTGTATAATGAATTTCAAAGGTCATAGTCTGAGAAGCAATTGTTTATTATTTTGACTATAATAAAGACTGAACAAAAATATATACCATATATCACTGTTAAAAGAAGGCTTACAGCTAATGAATAACAATAACTGTACACAAACGCTTCATCTAATGAATAACTTTTCCCTAGCATTTACCAATCATCATACAAAACTTGATATTAATGCACTGCTACCATCACCTAATACAGTAAACCAGGCTGGGGATGACAAATGCCTGAAGCTTATAACATTAATTGTACCATAATCATCTCTGCTTTTCATTTATGTGGAATCTGTTGGTCTTTAGAGACCATGGATCTGTGCCCAAAGAGTTATGCCTCAGCAGCTGATTAGATAGTGAGAGGCTGTTTAATGCCTTGGTCTATCATATTGATATTCTTCAGACTGATGTTCAGTCCACACCAATCAAAAATTCTCCTAACTGGTAGACCGCTGTTTCTTGTGTTCTGCTGTTGCAGTATGGCGACGCTGGAATATCCTATCCAGGGAGCAGGGTTTTATGAGAGAGTCGCAGTTGCCCATGAAGCATATTCTCCTGTCTCGATGCCACTGATGTTGTCCAAGAGAAAGGTAAAGGCCAATACAGCTTGGCACTAGCATCATCACTGGAGCTGCCAGAACAAAGTTGAACATAATACCAAACTATATTAGGAGCTCCAGCTTTGTCCTCAGGGTTTACTCCCGTAGCCTTTCTTATAATTGAATATGACTGCAAGGCAGCTGGGTGGTTTAAAATCAGAGCTTTGCTTATCTTGTTTTTCATAAGAGATGATTAAAGAAAATTCTCGTATAAAAATTGTGCCCAATATATAGAAGTAGAGACTTTGTTTTTGAAAAGTCTTCTTCATTGTCAGAGTAAATTTTCATCTTTTTTTCTATTATTATATTATTTCTACAATGTTTCTTTGTTGTTATTACAATAAATCAAAATGCCAGGTGGTATTTGTATTATAGACTTTTTATTGCTGCTTGTGTTTTCTGACACTCAATTGATTTGTTTTTTTATTACTTGTCAACCTTTTACAGATTATTTAAAACCAGAAAATATTTTTTTATTTTTTTTTTAATATAATAATGATTGCCTGATACAAGTCCCACAAATTAACCCATAGCTGGAGGGAGAAGGTTCATACTTTTCCCAAGGATATTTCTACATAAGTGAATACAACAAACCCAACTGGAATTGTAACTTGGCTCTCCGATTTCCAATTTCCAGCCGTTATCCATTACACCAGCTGCACATTCAAGCTCACAGCACCTGGTATTCCTAAGTGGTTACCGATCTAGGTGCAGAATGTGAAATGGTCATAAGGCTGCGAGTAGAAGAGATGGATTCATACCATTCCCAAGGATATTTTTACAAAAGTTAATGTAATGAACAATATTGGAATTTAAACTCGACTTGCTGATTTCTTGTTCTGATCCGCTTTTACACCGCCTGCATATCTGTTAATAAAAAGCAGTAGGAGCTTTATTCCCCCTAGACTGCAAACTGATAATGGAATGAAAATTTAACAGTTCAGTCTATGCTTGACATCCAAGTTGAGAACTCCCAACTTGCTGGAATAATATATGCAAGTGTCTAGATAGATAGAGTTCACAATGCGAACATCCGGCAGGGAGAACTCGCTATTGACTGGAAGGTGAAATCTAATTCCCAACATATTGCAAATTTTGGAAATTGTTTTGTCTACTTAATTTGTTTATCTGAGCAGACATGAGCTCATCGTTCCACAAGAACAGAAAATCCATCTTCTGGTTAATGGTAAAAACAGCACAAAAAACATGATTGATTAATAAGGGGGAAAAAACAAAAAAAAGAAAAACAAATTTTCAGTTTATCAAGATCTACTGTGAAGCTTCTAGAAGAAGTCGTATGAAGGATGCTTAAGAATTTAAATCCCAATACGAATGATTAAAGTTAATTCTACATTAGTTTGTGTACAAAAATAATTAACACAAGCTCTTTTCCTGTTTAAAAATAGTGACAGGATTATATTAACAGACGCAACAGCTATTGGAATCAAAAATAATTTTAAAAAAAATAAGTAAATATTAATCTTTTTTTAAAATATCCAATAAAGCACAAAATGTTTTCTATTATCTCTAACTTTGAATAGTGTTATTAACATCACAAATTTTGTTTGTACAAATGTCTTATCTCCTGTTGATGTTCTTACTGCAATGTTTTAACCAATCCATTCTTCAGACTTTGTCAGATGCATAATCCATAAGATTTGAAAGATTGCTTCCAAGTTTCTTTTTACTCTTTCTAAATTCTACAATAACAGTTTTTAGAAGTTGTTCTCTCAAGAAAGCATACATTCCTGACAATGTAGAAGGTCTTTTTTTCTCTCTTTAAAATGGTTGTATTTTCATCACATTTCCTTTTCAGATTATGTGACTGAAGAATTTTTATTCATGATCTAAATGAATATATTTTTTAATAGTCTCAGGTGCCAAATAAAAGGTGTGTCCATAATAAATGGGAGGGTGAAAAAAAAGAAAAGATTTTTAATAAATGGGAGAGGGTTGGAAAACATAAGAAAACCTAATAAACAGGGGATGAATTCAATAAATTGTTGAGAAATGATAAAAAAACAAGTTTTTCAAACTATAATAAAACCTTGAAGAATAAAACCTTGAAGAATAAAACCTTGAAGAATAAAACCTTGAAGAATAAAACCTTGAAGAATAAAACCTTGAAGAATAAAACCTTGAAGAATAAGACTAAATGTTCATCAATGTCTAAGTAAAATCGAAAACTATTTTCATTAAATCCTTTTTTTTTTTCAATCATTTCACCTGAAGCAAGGCAATAATGCTACTAAGACACAAGAACTTACTGAGTATTAGAGAATATGAGGAAAAAAAAACAATAAAAAAACAAGAATTAAGAAGACAGAAGATAATGATTGAAATTGCTATTTGATCTTAGCTGAAGAGAGAAATGTACACAAGGATGTTAATGTTAAGTGAATATAAACAGCCTCACTCAAAATTTGAACTCTCTTTTTTAATCATTTCACACCAAACAAGGCAATAAATCCACTAAGACACAAGGGGTTACTGGAGATGAGAGAATATGAGAAAAAGAAAGACATTATTAAGGAGAGAGAGAACAATAGAAGAATAGGAATTAAGAAGATAGAAGATCATGATTGATATTGCATTTAAATTTTTGAAGATCCAGTTTGACTGGGAATCAAGAAGCCGGAAGAGAGTTCCACAAGTGAAAATGTGATAGAAGAAACTGCTAGCATAGGCCTTGCTAGCAGTTTCAACTGTAACATGGTGAGACTTTGCTGCCAATCTAGTACCATGCTTAAATTCATAAAGTCTAGGTACTATAATATGCATCAGAACAATTACCATGAAAGTATTTATAGAAAAGGCACAGGAAAGTCTTGCCGACGTTAGAATATAAATAAGTATGTATCAAACAGATCATATATTTCACTAAACGAATTTTGCAAATCAATGGTTTCTTACCAAAGTACATTTCAAAATAAAATTTGCCAGCATTATCTTGAGTTGGATGACTGAATAGTCAAAAATTAATAAGTGATGGAAGCCCAGGGAGATGGGGATCCAAGAGTAACAAGCAGTGAGGGGGCATTCATTTTGCATCCGAGAGTAATGAGTTAGCTATCAAACTCCACAAAGGGCAAATATTAATATGCACAAGGAAATATGCAAGGGAAATCTAAGATAACCATATTCACAATTGTCAAAACAGCAGTATGCAGGAGTGAAACTCCCAACTGGCAAAAAATAAATATATTATGAGAGATCCTTCATGCTGCCACTTTTCATGAAAAGCATTACTCAGACTGCCATCAACAATTTTGCTTCTTGGATGAAACTAAAGTGTATGGATGCACCTCTAACAATTAAAATGACCAGAGTCTGAGAGCCAATCTCTAATCTGACCTTGCCCTAACAACCCAATGGTGTGAGAACTGGCTTGTAACTCAATACTTCAGAAACCAAGCTAGTAGTTTTTCATCATCACCGAGCTGACCCTAAATTTCCACAAGTCACAATGAATGGTTGCACTCTCAATGAGGCTCCTAGCCTTAAGCATCTTTGGGGAGTCAAGCTTACCCCGGACCTCAAGTGAAACACAAAGATATAATCCATCACTGAAGATGTTGGAAAAATGGTTAGCTTCTTATACTTTACTTATTTTTATATCATACCAAAATTGTCAGATTGGGCTTCCACTCACAAATAATTTTCATGCAAAATCCTGGCACTACCAAATTTTGGGCAAAGTTGGGCCTTTGTAACTGCCAAAAAAATGAGGTGTCAAAAGGACAGTTTTTCCTTTGACACCACTATTATCTTAACTGCCTCTAGTCCTCAGCAATGTTTGTTTTAAAAAGTGATGATTAAAATTTTAATTAAATGTAAACATATCATGAAAGTGATTTTATATAATTCCTTTTGTTCTTGAGAATTTAAAACAAAAATATTAAACACTATTTATTAGATTGTTTATTTACAAGAATAATTTTATATTTACAACATTCTAAAAACAAATAAAATTAAAACTATATTTATCATTTACCAATTTATAAAGAAATAAATATGAAAACAATTTTTTATTAAAAAAATTTATAAACATTTAATAAATTATTAAAATATGCAAACCATCTATAAGGAAATCCTTATTTACCATTTTATAAAGTTCAAATCAATTGACAATTAGCCAATGTTTTGCTAACCATTCCAATAAACAATATAACAGATAAATAGTGTAAATAAAACAATCTAATAAATAGTGTTTATTATATTTGTTGCCAATTCTCAAGAACAATGTATAAATTCACTTTTATAAACAAGAAACATTGCTGAGGAATGAAGATAGTTAAAATAATAGTGGTGTCAAGGGAAAAACTATTCTTTTCACACACTGTTTTTTGTGGGGCACAAAAGTCCAACATTGCCAAATTTTGAACTGACTCTCTTTTAATTAATAAATTAACCCTGATGATTTTAAAATGCAGCCCCAAAGATCACAAGTCCAAAAACTTCAAACTTTAACAGCAGTGGGATTTCAAAATTAGCTGGCAAAAATGTACCACACTGTCAGCCATTATAAATAAAATATGTGTGTGTATATATACATATATATATATCTACCTTTCATTGTTAAATATTCTTTCTTCATAAAAGTTGATAAATTTCCTCTGTAAAAATTCTCTAAAAACTGCTTCAGCAACTTACCTGTAAAACAAGGAAACAAAATAAAAATAAAACATTAAACACAACTTTCAGTACATTAAATTTTTACTGATATAAAAAAAATAAAACTTGTTTAGAGCAGAAAATCATAAATACATATATTATCAAGAAATTTTATAAAAACTGTGCTGAAGACTGACATTTTTGAATTGTATTTTTACATTGTACAAGGCCAGGGAGCCACTTGAGTAGAGCGTTACAGAGCAAATGGCACAGTTTATGTGGATGTGTGTGTGAAAGATAATGGTTAACTGTAGACTTGAACAGGTTAAGATTTTAAGATTGTAGTGATGAGGGGAAGCAACCTTTTGGGAGTCAGTTCCACAAAAGAAGAAGCTGCTTGAGTAGAACTTACATCTCACCAATGGAATATAAAGTGAAGGAGGGTTTGTTAAAATCCATTGTCAATACTTAAAACAAAAGAGCAATTTTACCTGAGTGCAAACCAGTAGATTGATGAAGCAATGATGCAATTATCTTTATTTACAGTCAGTTATTATTTGTAATTAAGATAAAAAATGTCAGTTAAGGGAAAAAATAATTAGATATGGTAGTGAGAAGTTTTAAGATGTACTTTTTGTCTTTTCCATTAACTGTTTAAAAAGGGAATGTTATCTTTTTTTTTTTTTTTTAAATTGGTATCACCCCCAAGCAAGGCAGTACAGCCACTAAGATGCAAATAGTTACAGGGTGCGGAGGAAGTGGGAAAAGAAACATTAGTAATGAGTAAAAAGAAAAAAGAGTAATCAGGAGGACAGTAGATAGTGATTGACATTGCATTTAAATTTTTGCAGATTATAATTGGCAGGAAAACATGGAGCCAAAAGTGAGTTTCACAAGTGAGAAATGTGAGAAAAGAGACTGTTAGCATAGAAGTTACAGCTACATCTACCCAGTTCAACCGTGAACTGATGAGATCTCGATGCCAGGCTAGTGATGTGCTTAAATTCAAGAAGTCTAGGTTCCATAGCAAAGAGCTCATCTGAACAATTACCAAGAATGTATTTATAGAAAATGCACAGAGAGGCAACCTTACAGCAATGGGAAAGTGACTGAAGCTGAGCTGCCAGATCAAGACCAATAATACTGCAGATTCTTTGGATCTTATCAAAGAGCTCCAAGTAAATATACTGGAAAGAGTCTCAGTGCTCATAGTTATTTATTAATTTTAGCTTAATGTGGCACAAGGTCAGTTATGTGGCATAGACTGAAAAACTGAATTTACTCACTTTGTGAATTAATCTGTAAGATTTAGCTTGCTAATCATGTCTTTGAGTTTATAAGTTGATATGAAATGCAACTCAGAATACATGATCAAAAATATAAAATTCAACTTGGAATATGCAACCAAATAAGCTGACATGAAATGCAACTTGGATTACACAACCAAATAAGCTGATATGAAATACAATTAAGAATACATGACCAATATATTACCCATATTGATCTCTTGTGGATGTGTGGGTGGCATTATAGTAACTGGGAAAGAGAAATCAGTTCAAATTCTGGTTGAGTTCGTTAGATTCACTTTCACACCAATGACCTTGGGAAAGTATGAACCTATCTTTTGGCTCCCTCACTATGGGGTAAATAGAAGAGCAGATTTAACTCTCTAGAGGTATTGGCAATCAATCTAGGAAAATGAAAATTGATCTCAAAATTCAGCCACCTGAAGTTGTACAAATATCACTAGACTCCTAGGATGCAAAATTGAAATGAATTATTTTTTTACAGTTTATCAACATTTTGTGGGTTATTTATAGCCAAAAAATATTTTTAGATTGTAAGAATGTTTTGGAGATAATAATGATTTACTGATACAAGTTCTACTAATTAACCCATAGTTGGGGAGGAGAAGAGGCGGATTCATACTTTTCCCAAGAGCATTTGTGCATAAGTGAATGTAATAAACCTGACTGGAATTGTAACTTGGCTCTCTAATTTCCAATTCTGAGAAGTTATCCATTACATCAGCCACACAGCCAAGCTTACAGCACCTGATATTCCCAAGTGGTCACCTATTTAGGTACTGACCATACTTGATGTTGCTTAACTTCAGTGATCATAGAAGAACCAGTGTTTTAATGGACATTGATACTATGCCTAGAAAACAAAAAAAAATAATTGGAACCTGAGGACAGACATGATAGCCAATGTTTGAAGGGAAATTTTCAAACAAATACTCTAGGCAAAGTTCAAATCTATCTCTTCCCTACCAGTTATGGGTTAACCTTTAACATTCTGAAGGTGATATTGTTTGCAAAGCAAAAAATGAATGTTTAAATTTTGCACTTGTGTTGTCATATGCTGCTATGGCAACAGAAAATGACTCTGAGTAAAATTAAGTAGAGCAGTCGAGGAGCCTTGAAAAACAATGCAGTGGAAAGGAAAGTAATACAGAGTGCTAAATGTTATATAGCGGGACAGACTCTAGCCATGGTTAGTAAGCAGTCTAGGAGAGAGACAACTCTGAATTCCAAACACCCACCATGGGAAACTGGTTATGTAGCCTTGGCCAGGCATATACTTATTCAACCATTGAAAAGATGGAGTTGACAATTAACTGTGGCATGGGTTTGTGGACTATGTTCTCAACTGAGGTCGAATGAAAAGAAAAAAAATACTGTTCTCTTTGCAAAATTTGACATCCTAGTTTCCTTTAGTGCTTTAAGATTTTTTTTTTTTTTACTGAACATATTCTTAAAACCTTAGCGGAATCAGTATTTATCCAGTCTGCAAAGTTTTTAAAAATTTTTCAATATTGGAGATTTCTAAGTTCTTCAAATAGGCTTATGTATACTTATTTAAAAAGTTTATGTGACCCATTTACTTTGAGCAGCCCAACTCTTAAAAAGAATATTAGGTTATTATATACATTTTTATACTCATGTCAAAGATTTCAGATTGGAATGAACTACGTTAAGCTTAAAAGCATTATTATATAATGGAATATGTTCAAGCCCATTACCAGAGTGGGGGGTAAATCAGGAGGGGGACACCTACACACAAAAATCAGTTCATATCATTTTAATAGAGGTGAGGGGAAAATGATTTTCTAGGTAGCGGTATGCTCCCCACTTGCAATAGCATTATAATCAGTCCTGTTGACAAAGAAGAGGGGAGCTATCTCTACCCAGAAAACCATTTTCTCCTCACCCTGAGAATATGAACTAAGAAACTGGTGAGTCAAGTCTGAATTCCATTTGGGACTTGTTACATTCACTTTCACCCTTTTAAATTTCTGGTGTTCAATGTATCTGGAGGTGTAGATGTTTGTATTTCATTTCCTTCACCCCTACATATATATGAATCCATCAGTAAAAACATTTAGTTTGAAGAAGTCCTTTGGAAGGACAAAATGAGTCAGAAAACAATTTTTTCCATTTTATCATTCAATTACCCACCAAATTTATATTTTTTTTCCTTCCATCAACATGGCTGATGCTAACCTCCAGAAGAGTGACATATTGTACCACCTTCTTTTCCTGCTGACATGAAATGGAAAGATTATATTAGACCAATTGCTACATCTACACTTAAGAAAGTTGATTCACTGTATCATGCTAGAAAATTTTTTCTTTGTTGAATCTATTTTATATATCTATAAGTCTACCATTTGCCCATGCTTTGAATATTGCTGCTATATATGGTCTGGTGTTCTTGCTATATATTTACAGATCCTAGATAAAAATCCAAAGAAGAATCTGCAATTTCATTGGTCCTGACCTGGCATCTTGGTTTCAGTCACTTTGCCACTGCCATAATGTAGCTTCCCTGTGCCTTTTCTATAAATACTTTCATGGTAACTGTTCTGATAAACTTTCCTCAATGATACCGAGACTCTACGAATTTAAGTGCAGGACTAGATTGGCAATAAAGGTTTCATTATTTTACAGTTGAAATGGCTAAGATGTAATTGTAAGTTCTATGCTAACAGTTTCTTTTCTCAAACTTCTCACTATTGGAACTCCCTTCCAGGTTTCTTGCTTTCCAGTTAAGTTTGATCTTCAAAAATTTAATTTTCACTTGTTTTTCTTTGTTTTTTTCTAGATTTTTTACTTCCTACCTTTCTTTCCACAATTGGAATTGGAGAGCTGAGTTCAAATTCCAGTCGAATCCATTACATTCACTTACATGCTAATACCCTTGGGAAAGGTATAAATCTTATTCTTCTCCCCCTAGCTATGGATAAATAGTAGATCAGACCAGGTTCTATAGACTTGGATGGCAACTGGTCTACTGCAGAAAGAAATGGCAACCTACTGTGGGGAAAAATCTGCCTTGTCAGTCATGTATCTTTCGATACATGATCACCTAGGTGTGTATCATGCATGGCACATAACTGACTGAAAACTAGTGTATATGTCAGCATACAAAGTGACCTTTTAAACTTAAAAGGTTACCCCAAAATAGGGGTCTGTCTTATACTCCAGGTATAAAATGTGAACTTTAAATCCTGTGGTTTATGGTAAGTTAACATGGGAGATTTTTGACAGTAGGCTAACCACTACCTTGGTAACTTTTGACAGATATTTTCTACTGAAACAACTTAATTCACATTATTACAATAATAAAAAGAGTAGTGTAATAAGAATACTCTTGCCTTATATGGGGTATGATTGCACAGCAACAATAAAATGCATATTTGTTAAGAAAGAAATCCAAAACCATCGTCACACACTATAAACCGTTTTTTTCATTAGAATTTGAGTGAAAAGAAAGTATATACTTACTGAATTTATTTAATAGATTCAATACAAAACATTTTAAAATATAATTTTTTTGTGGGGGGGTGTCTTGTATGGCAAATATAGCCTGAAACCTACATTTTAACTTGAAAATCTGGTGGTGTTGTCTTATATGCCAGTCGCCTTGTATGCTAGCATATACGGTAACAGAATTACCTACATTAATTTTGTTACTTGAAGAGGCATTTGTGTTGAGAAGGTTTATTAGCATAGATAAGGGTGTTTGTTAAAATACAAAACGGAGGCTGCCTCGTAATGCATCACTCTTTGGAATTAGAATTTTGACAAAATGACAAGCCAGTCATGATGTGTTGTCATCAAATTCATTTCATTAAAGTACAAAGGAAAAGAAAACCTTTGATGAAGCCTGAGAGAAAAGAAAAAGAAAAGAAACAAAGTGAAAATCTGGTTTGTATTATCAATTTAAATGTGCTTTTCTTTTTATTCACTGAAGACTTGAAATTTGTTGAGACTGATAAATTCTTCAAAGAGTTCACAGTTAAAAGTGCATGCAGTCATTAACTTGAAGAGATTAAAGTCTCATCTCTTTGAGCAGTTGGGTGAACCCAACATATGATTGCAAGAGAGTAATTTCAACATGTCAATAGGAGAGAGTAAGACGGAGAACTGAGAAAGAAGGAGCTTTCATACAGTGTGGTATAGAAAGCGGTTAATGTTGAGGTATACTTGCTTATTTTATATATTATTGTATATTTTTTTATCTTGCAGTACAGAGTCCTGATCATTTCTATGAGGTTGGATCTAAATTGTATATCAAGGTTGTTCTATTAAAAACATTTTATAGTCAAAACTGTGAAGGGAAAAAAAGAATAATAAAGAGAGTGATGTGATTATGCTGGTTTAAGAGAGTTGATTATTGATATGTATTGATCGATTATGGATGAAGAATGTATCTTCAAAGGGAATATTTAGAGATTAAAAGATACTGAAGAATTTAGAGGAAATTTGCATATTAACTCAAGAATGGAAGAAAGACTAGTGATGCTCAAAAGTAATAGGTGACTAGAGGAAATTGTTTTCATAAAGAGAGAGAGAGACATACACACACACAAGTGAAAGAAAGGGAAAGTGAAAGCAAAAGAGAAAAAATAGAGAGAGAGAGAAAAGGGAGGTGTAGTGAGAGAGAGAGAGAGAAAAGGGAGGTGTAGAGAGAGAGAGAGAGAGAAAAGGGAGGTGTAGAGAGAGAGAGAGAGAAAAGGAGGTGTAGAGAGAGAGAGAAAAGGAGGTGTAGAGAGAGAGAGAGAGAGAAAGGGAGGTGTAGAGAGAGAGAGAAAGGGAGGTGTATAGAGAGAGAGAGAGAAAGGGAGGTGTATAGAGAGAGAGAGAGAAAGGGAGGTGTATAGAGAGAGAAAGGGAGGTGTATAGAGAGAGAGAGAGAAAGAAAGGGAGGTGTAGAGAGAGAGAAAGGGAGGTGTAGAGAGAGAGAAAGGGAGGTGTAGAGAGAGAGAAAGGGAGGTGTAGAGAGAGAGAAAGGGAGGTGTAGAGAGAGAGAAAGGGAGGTGTAGAGAGAGAGAAAGGGAGGTGTAGAGAGAGAGAAAGGGAGGTGTAGAGAGAGAGAAAGGGAGGTGTAGAGAGAGAAAGGGAGGTGTAGAGAGAGAGAAAGGGAGGTGTAGAGAGAGAGAAAGGGAGGTGTAGAGAGAGAGAAAGGGAGGTGTAGAGAGAGAGAAAGGGAGGTGTAGAGAGAGAGAAAGGGAGGTGTAGAGAGAGAGAGAAAGGGAGGTGTAGAGAGAGAGAGAAAGAAAGGAAGAGAGAGAGGGAGGTGCAGAGAGAGAGAGAGGGAGGTGCAGAGAGAGAGAGAGGGAGGTGCAGAGAGAGAGAGAGGGAGGTGCAGAGAGTGAGAGAGAGGGAGGTGCAGAGAGAGAGAGAGAGGGGTGCAGAGAGAGAGAGAGAAAGTGGGAGGTAGAAACAGAGAAATGCAGGTAGATGGAGAGAGAAAAAGGGAAAAAGAAAGAGAGACATACACACGCTTGTCTTTTAATGATATCTTTTATGTGCAGTATCCATACAGTATGTGGCTAATCATGGCTCCCCACAACTTCCTATTCTCTATAACTCTAAGCAATGTCTATCTTCTTACTATTCCTCCCACTCTGTTCTGCCATCTATTTACACAAGCACATTATGTAGGTCATTTGATGCTTCCCTCAAACCTTTAATGTTTTGGGAGTGTCAAATTCTCCAATCCCTCCTTCTCAAAAATTTCAACTGTATCTTTCTGATCATAAGCACGAATGTTATTCTCATTCCCATTTTTCTTAGAACTTCCCTATTGCTCACATGTTTCGTCCATAGTATTTTTCAGCATTTTTTGGTAGAACCAAATCTGTTACTTCACAGCTGCACTTCACCTGTGAAGAAATCGTCCAATATTCACTACAATATAGGTGCATTGATCTTATACAGCAGTTCAGCACTGTTCTTTGTTTCTAATGGAATTTTCCCATTTCATAAATAAACTTTATTGCAGGATGTGGATGAGTGAATTCGAGAGCAGTCATAATGGGTGAACAAAAGTAATAAAACTGATTTTGTTTTATTTAGAAGTTTGGCATGTTCTGAGGAAGCTGTGACATGGTTACACAGCACCAACCATAAAATTCTATATTATCAAATATTTTGTTTGAAATCTGTGATAAAATTACCTAACATAATTCTTTAATATTTAATCTATTAGCAACAGAGCATTGGTTTGGTTTGGTTTGTTTTACAGCATATCAACCTCAATGGGTTATTTAATGCTGACAACATTTTTATTGCTGATAATATTTTTATTTTTTCCCAAAAATGCATTGCTGGTAATTTTTTTTTTTTTTATTCCAAAAATGTATAGCTGGAAATATTTTTTTTCAAAAATGTATTGCTGGTAATAATTTTTTACAAAGTATTTCTGGTATAAAAACCTATTTTTACACTTTCATAGTGTTTTGACCTCAGTTTAGGAGCTAACTATTTACCCATAGTTGGGACCCTAACAGGTGCTACCACCCCAGGTCAGGGTGGATTTGGGAACACCAGCAATAAAGAGGTGGTTCCAGTCTTCAAAAGCTCCTGATCAGAGGCCTTGCTGTTGGACGTAGTTTATCGTCTTACCCAGGATGAGGAGGTAGTTTATCATCATACCCAAGGTGACAGAGCATTTGATCTGTAATTTTTAATACAAAATTATTAATACAACATTGATTCCTTAAGAGTAGTTTCCTAATGTACAGTGTCTTGATCACATTTCTGTTAGTACAATGATTAATATAGTACAGGTGAGGCAAAAGCTGAACTTCAGAGGGATAATTTATCAAAAGTATAATTAAACATGAAATTTTTATTTACCAGTTATTTGTTATATGTGCTGTTCAAAATGTCCTCCTCCTTTTTGAAAACACATTTCAATTCTGTGCATGATTCATTAACATGTCGGAGAGTTTCCTCTGTCATTTCACTGCATTCAATTCTTTCTTTAATTTTTTCAATATTTTTTGGGTGTATCTGATAAACAACTGATTTTAAATATCCCCACAGAAAAAAATCCAAGGGTGTGAGTTTAGGTGACCTCAGTGACCACTCAGCAGGACCTCTTCAACCTATCCATTTGTTAGGGAAATGTTCATTTAGAAAGTCACGCACAATCAAAGTAAAATGGGGTGGCACTCCATCCTGTTGAAAGAACATGTTCATTCATTTTGCTAATGGAACATTACACATGTAATCCAGGAAGAATGTTGATAACATGTAAAGGTATGTTTCATGAATGACATGACCATTAAAGAAGGACTGATTAACTAATCTTCCCATATTTCAGCCCATACCTTCTAGAATATTTTTGCACATGGTTACTTGTATCCACTGAGGTGCATGACTTTTGCCTCATCCTGTACAATAAAAACAATGTATAATAATAACAATACTTTGTTTAAAAAATTTAGAAAGCAGCCTGAAAAATACAAAGCAGTGGCTATCAAGCTTTTTTTACCTAATTTTTTTTACCCCCCCCCATAAACATTTGATGAAAAAAAAAAAATTTTCTTTTTACTCATTTTATTTTTACTAATAGATAAGTTTATTATAGAAATAGTAAATGTATATGCTTTTATGCTTTATTTCAAAGTAAAACTAATGAAAATAAAATTGTGTTTAACAACTAAATTCTATGGAACATTTATGTGCACTAGTAAAAAAAAAAAACTGTTTGTGTAAACCCCAGTAATGTTATATAGGCCCCACTTGAGAATCACTGACATAGAGGCTCAAATAAAGGCAACAAAGATGAGGAAACTGCTCTGAATGAATTAATATAACAATCCTAACAATACCTCATCTTAGAAATTCAGATCATCTTCTATCTTCATTTTAACTGACATATGCCACTACCAAAATAGTAATTTAAAGATTAAATTGGTTTAAAAGAATTTTACTGTATTATATACCAAGAGTATTTATAAGTTTTTTTTTTTTTTTTAGTTGATTCATCTTAAGAAATACTCAGTGTCACTTCAGAATGTCCAATTACCTAGGAACCCTGAGAGTTGACCAAGAAAGTGATCTGAAAACAATTAAGTGCAGAATTGGGTCTTAAAGGATGTCAGTGGGTGCACCAACATAAATGAAGAAGGGAATCCAGATGATTTTATTTTTAGGTGAGTATATCCTAAAACAACTAGATAATAGGAAGTTATATAAACACTGACCTAGACAGAAAATAGAGAGACAATGCATCATATCCTTGCAAGGAGGTGGTTGAATTTTGGCTAACATTAATTTGATGAATCCAGAAGTGAACAAACAATTCTTTTACATATGAAAAATAGTCACATAGTAACATCTGATAAGACTAACATAAGAGCCTCATCATAATAATTATGTTAATGTTAATGTCATATCTGAAACTAAAGTCATATTTCAATGAACAGCTTTGCTTTTTCTATTATCTAGGAATGATCAACAGTTTTAAATAACATGAGAGTTGTTTAGTTGGGACAAATGCTTCCTCACAACATGGAGCAATTTGATAGTGGTCAATAGCCACAAATCATTTTAATCATGTTTACTCGTAACCAATAAATAGTGGCTAGCAGGTGAAACAGATCTTAAAAACATCAAATTCCACATAATATGTCAGGTTCCAACCTGATGACTTATGTTATTACCTTTAAAAAAAATAGAAAAAAATAAAAAAATAGGAAAAGCAATTCCAAAACACTGGGCAAGAGTTATGTACCTGAACTATTCTGTACTGGAGTCTACTTCATGGCTAAGGGAGATGTCAGTATTTAAACACCGTATTGATATAATGATTTTTGATTTTAAAGGCAAATAAGGTCACCCAATATAGCAAATTGGAACAACATAATCTTTCTCTGTACCATGTGACCTTGGATCAGATTTAACTAACATTAGTTTTGTAATTGTAAAATGCAGGCAAAAACTAAATAAATATAAATTAATAGTCATATACAAAAAGAATAAAAGAGAAAGAGAATAATAAAATATAAAAAGAGAGAAGAAAAAGGAGAAAAATACATTGAAGAAAAACGAAAAATGAAAAAAGATTGAGAAAGAAAAAGAGAGAGAAAAGAAAAAGAGAGAGAAAAGAAAAAGAGAGAGAAAAGAAAAAGAGAGAGAAAAGAAAAAGAGAGAGAAAAGAAAAAGAGAGAGAAAAGAAAAAGAGA
Source organism: Acanthosepion esculentum (assembly GCA_964036315.1). Taxonomy (NCBI): domain Eukaryota; kingdom Metazoa; phylum Mollusca; class Cephalopoda; order Sepiida; family Sepiidae; genus Acanthosepion; species Acanthosepion esculentum. The sequence goes on along the minus strand of OZ038509.1, from coordinate 14,497,531 downwards.
GAGAAAAGAAAAAGAGAGAGAAAAGAAAAAGAGAGAGAAAAGAAAAAGAGAGAGAAAAGAAAAAGAGAGAGAAAAGAAAAAGAGAGAGAAAAGAGAAAAAGAAAGCAAAGTGATTAGTTTTCTTGAAGCAAGTCAAGAGTGTTCAGAGTTGATCATTTAATAAAGAAATCTTTCATGACATTGGCACTAACACAAATTTGAATCTGATTCTATGAGAAAGTATCTGATCTTTGATAGCACAGATTTAAAAAGTATGTAATAAAAAAAATATTGCAAAATCCCACAAATATATTTTCCAGGTGCCAAATACTATTTTATATAATTCTTATTTTAATCAATGTAACAGCAGGTAAAAAAAATAAATAAATTCTATTTCATTCTTTAATTCATCACAGATCTTGTTTCTTATAATCATTTTAATCTTAAAATCGACTTTCAGAACTCATACTTTGTTTTTATAAAAGAAAGAAATTCATTCTAAATGATAAAACCTTTTATAGATTTGACTAGTTTGTATTTTTATTTGCTGAATAAAAGAAATTACACTGACATGAAGTGGAGTGATTATATTGAATCTACTGCTAGGAAAGTTGGTTTGTTGCATAGTGCCAGACAATTCTCCTTAGAATCTTTCTTGCACATTTATAAACCTATCAATAGTCCATGCACTGAATACTGCTGCCATATCTGGTCTGGTGCTCCTACTATAATTCAGATTCTTGATAAAATTCAAAGAAGTGTCTGTAATGTAATCTATCCTGATATCTCAACTTCAGTCATTTTCTCACCAACATGATGTGGCTTCCCTATGTCTTTTCTACAAATATTTCCATGGCAATTGTTCTGATGAACTTTCCTCCTTGGTAACTAGACGGCATGAATTTAAGTATACAACTAAATTGGCAACCAGGTCTCACCATTTTACTGTTGAACTAGCTAGATTTAACTGTTAGTTCTATTCTAATAGATTCTTTTATCAAGTTTCCTGCATGTGAAACTCCCTTCCTATTTCTTGCTTCCCTGATAACTACAATCTTCAAAACTTTAAATGCAACATTCTGTTTTCCTGAATTTTGTTCCTTTATTGTTTTTTTACTCACTTCTCTTTCACCTTCAGTACTTTCTGCATCTTAGTGGAATCATTGCCTTGCTTAGGGTGAAATGATTAAAAGGAAAAAAACAAACAAAAACAAGCATTTTATTCTACCATAAGAATGATTACAAAACTCCATATATCCTAATGTAAAGAAACCTTTTTTTTGTAGATGTATCACTTTCTAAGATAATAGAGCAGTTTGTAAATACAATTTCATGTGATGACAATTGTATGATTCTTTCATTTGCTGCAATAACTTTTTCAGGTTCCCATTTGACATTAAAAAACATCTTGCTCGGTAGGAGAGCACTTGGCAATTACCAATGTAAATCAGTCTTTTGGAGGCCAAATATGTCTAAGGAAATTCTTTGTAATCAGTAACTGAATTACAAAATGGAGAAGGCGGGGGTTTATATTAGACCATCATTCTTGCCAAGTACACACTGTGCTTCATGCAAATAACTTCCTCCTAAGAAATAATAGTTTTCATCAAATACTGATTGGATGCAAGACACATGATGGTAAATTCTTACTGCAATCTGATATCAACAAAGAACAAAAAAATATTCAGTGGCTAGTCTGCATTATCACTTTAGTATTTCTCAAGATAAGTAAGTGTTGGAGAGGTTATTAACAGAGAAAATAGAATGAGAAAACTATTCATATTCTGTGAGGTTATTTATGTTCACCATAGGAAAGGCATGAATCCATTTCTCCCTGCACTCAATGGAAATCAATTCAAATTCTGTCTGATGCAGTTTATCTTCATCTCACATTAATGTCATCGAGAAAGGCACGAATCCATTTCTCCCTGCACTCATTGAAAAACAAAATCAATTCATAATCTGAGACCATTTGTTCACCATAGGAAAGACATAAATCTGTTTCATTCTGCACTCAATGGAAACCAATTCAAGTTCTCTCTGACAGTTTATCATCATCTCGCAGTAATGTCTTTGAGAAAGGCATGAATCCACTTCTCCCTGCATTCATGGAACACAACCTCAGACAAATCTGAATTGTTATTATATTCACTTTGCACTAATGTTCTGGGAAAAGGCATGAATCCACTTCTCCCTTCATTCATGGAAATAAACAGCCTCAGACAAATCTAAATTATTGTTATGTTCACTTCACACTAATGTCCTTGTAAAAAGCATGAAACCATTTTTACCTGCACTCATGGAAAACAACTCAAATTCAGGCCAGGTTTCTTTATCTTTATCATCGGTCCTATGACCTGGATGGGGAGCTGCATAGCTGAGTACCTGACATATCTGGGTTGAAAAGCTTGAAAGGCATTCATTCATAATGTTCTCACTTGCTTCCATTGTTTATAGTAGTGTATGAAAGGAAAGTGTTTTGAGTGTGGTCATTTTACCACACCACAGAGATTCCATCAGTAACTATGGCTTGTAAAGCAGACTTTGGTAAAGCACAACATTCCCCAGGTTCGACAACCACCATGTTCTCCAGATTCCTCCCCTTACAACTTTTTCCTCTTCAAAAATCAAATCCCACTTGAAAGGAGCAAGATTTCAAGACACTGAGGCAATCCAAAAGAATGCAATGAGGCAGTTGCTCATTATCCAAAAAAAAAGGTGCTCCAGGAATGCTTCCATCAGTTGGGAACAACAATGGATAAAGTGTGTCATTTCAGAAAGGGAGTACTTCAAAGGAGATTAAATACTGAATTGATATGTGGTGTAGTTTTATTTTTATAGCACTAGTCCCAATACTTTTTGATCAGACCTTGTATTTGTTAAGAGACATGAAATCAGGTTAAGCTTAATCCTTTGAGATCTAGTGTATGAAAAAAATATTCTTTGAACTGGTTTTTATTTTATCCTGGCTATGAATTGGATACTGATTCAAGACAATTCATAAATAGTGATGAAGGCAGTGAAAGAAATGGTTGTTTTCAAGTGGCCAACAAGATATTTCACCGATATGACATACGACATTGATGAGATGAGGAATATCTTGGAATCTGGGGGGAAAATGTGACATTTTCCATACAAATATATCCCTCTTGAGAGCAAATAATGATTTGCATTACCCAAACTATGCATAATTGTTAATCAAAACACATTTTATCTACAAGTATTTTTTTCAGTTATTCTTATCTTTCTTTTGTACAAATGTCTAAGCAAAAAAGTTTCTTGGTTTTTTAAAGCAAAATCATATATACAAATGTATAAAAGAGACGTTGCAATCATTATACAAATGTATAAAAGAGACGTTGCCATCATTATACAAATGTATAAAAGAGACGTTGCAATCATTATACAAATGTATAAAAGAGACATTGCAATCATTATACAAATGTATAAAAGAGACATTGCAATCATTATACAAATGTATAAAAGAGACGTTGCAATCATTATACAAATGTATAAAAGAGACGTTGCAATCATTATACAAATGTATAAAAGAGACGTTGCCATCATTATACAAATGTATAAAAGAGACGTTGCAATCATTATACAAATGTATAAAAGAGACATTGCAATCATTATACAAATGTATAAAAGAGACGTTGCAATCATTATACAAATGTATAAAAGAGACGTTGCAATCATTATACAAATGTATAAAAGAGACGTTGCCATCATTATACAAATGTATAAAAGAGACGTTGCCATCATTATACAAATGTATAAAAGAGACGTTGCAATCATTATACAAATGTATAAAAGAGACGTTGCAATCATTATACAAATGTATAAAAGAGACATTGCAATCATTATACAAATGCATAAAAGAGACGTCGCAATCATTATACAAATGCATAAAAGAGATGTTGCCATCATTATACAAATGCATAAAAGAGACGTTACAATCATTATACAAATGTATAAAAGAGACATTGCAATCATTATACAAATGTATAAAAGAGACATTGCAATCATTATACAAATGTATAAAAGAGACATTGCAATCATTATACAAATGCATAAAAGAGACGTTGCCATCATTATACAAATGCATAAAAGAGATGTTGCAATCATTATACAAATGTATAAAAGAGACATTGCAATCATTATACAAATGCATAAAAGAGACATTGCAATCATTATACAAATGCATAAAAGAGACGTTACAATCATTATACAAATGTATAAAAGAGACGTTGCAATCATTATACAAATGTATAAAAGAGACATTGCAATCATTATACAAATGTATAAAAGAGACATTACAATCCTTATACAAATGTATAAAAGAGACATTACAATCCTTATACAAATGCATAAGTGATGTTGCAATCATTAAACAAATGTATAATAGCTTTTTTAAAGACTTATTAGAAAGTTCAAGTATTTAAAATGTATATTAAATTCTGAAAAATGTTCATAACATTATTAGATGTTTTTTATAAGCAACTTGGGATTTTGATCAGTACTTGGGTTGCTTCAATTTTGCCCCAAAATTACAACTCTACTTGTTTAAATGATTGCCTAAATTTTTTATGCTTCAGTCAAATTAGAAAAGAAAGAAAGACATTTCAATGGAACTAAACTGGTAGAATTAGTAGAATACAGTATAAAGTAATGATTTTTTATTTTGTTTTTCTTTTCTTTCAAGTAGTTTAATCCACACTGACATCAGCAGTGGAGTTGCTTAAGCTTTCATGAAATTTGAGAACAGTTACTTAAAAACAAAAATCATGTTGTTATTCTATAAATAATAAAGTACTAGTAGAGAAGCAGTTGTTGAAAAACATTAAATCTTTAAGTAGAAAAAACCTTCCTAAATTAAAAATTCTCTATATAACAAAATAAAACATTATGCAAAGATGTAAACTTAAGAGAATTACATAAAATTAACAAAATTATTAAAAAAATGAAACAAAAAAAAAAAAAACATAAAATCCAGTTAAAGAACTGTTAAAAAAAAAAGAAAAAAAAAGAAAGATTTTTCTATTTGTAAGTAGGAAAAAAATGAATTAAAAAAACTGGTGTATCTGGAGTGAAAAAAGATCAGACTTTTTTCTCTGGGATAAGGATGAACTAAAAGAGGCACTGCTGGAAAGTGAAGAAATTGGAAGAAGCTGTATATATAAATCTTGTAAAAAATGTCTAAGTCAGGCTGATGAAGATTTCTTTGATTCTCTAAGGCAGTGGTTCCCAACCACTGTGCTGCGGCACATTAGTGCGCCACGGAATGATTACTGGTGTGCCGCGAAGAGATAATACCTAGAAGCCATTTAATTTAATTTTGTTTCATAAAGACATTCAATTTCTTAATCATGATGACACCGCTCAATTCAAAAATCGCCGAATTTCTGGAATCTAAACGTTTCACGCATACTAATTGGTAAGCGTTATTATGGTTTATATTAGTCATGGGACGATTAATCGGAATATCAGGAGTTTTTCAAAGAATTGGAAATCAGCATTGGAGCTGAATAATTCAGACCCGATTTCGATACCAAAACGATTCCTAAATACACAGGTTGCGAGACAAAAAGTTCTAACACAGAATTGTACTATGTGAGGTTTTACGTAATGCTCCTAACTCCTAAACATTTTTTTACCTTTTCCTAACCATTTTTAATCTTTTCAATTTCAGGCTAATCTAACTTTATGCAGTAGAAGTATAGATTATCTTCCAAATGAATGTATTCTAACTCTTGTTAGTGGTATGAACTGTGAAAAATATTTAAAAGAATGATCATTTGTAGTTTTAAAATTCAGAATTGAACTGAATGCTGGATCGTATAAAACCTCTCTAATACATTGTTACCTCGCATATTGTAAAGTTTTAATAACAAAAAGATTAACATTTTAATCAATTTTCAACTTATATCTTAATTAAATATATGTTAGTACCTGGGCATAGTAATACATTTAAGTAATATTGGTTAGGAATCGGAATCGTTAAAAATTTAGGTATTGTTTTATCACCAGTTTATATCGTTTATATATCTCGTTCACAATATTTACAGATTCTTTGTAGATATTTTTATTAAATATTTTGGCGTTGTAAATTAAAGTTTTAGTAAAACAAACAAAAAACAAATTAAATATAATAAAAATTCTTTTAGATTTATTTTTTTCAATTTTAGATTCAATTTACCCTTAAATATGGAAAAGTTTCTGAAAAGAAAAGTCGATGGTGGCAAGAATAATTCTACAACCAAAAGTTCACCGGTTGTATAGTGATGATTACTTGAAATTTGGATTTCACTGGACTGGAGATACACAGATTCCTTCTCCGCTATGTGTTGTTTGCGGTCAAACGCTATCCTTTCAAGCAATGCTTCCAAGTAAAATGAAAAGACATCTTACTACTAATCATCCTAGCCTTCAAACTAAAAATGTTGATTATTTTCAATGGTTATTAGAATCAAATGCAAGGCAAAATCAACTATTTAAAAAAACAGTAACCGTGTCTGAAAAAGCTCAGTTAGCTTCATATGACGTGGCTGAAATTATTGCTCTTAAATTGAAGTCTCATGTTCGTGTACAATCAGTGATCCTTCCAGCATGCAAAAAGATGGTGAAAATTATGCTTGGTGATAAGTCCGAACAAGAAATTAGCAGGATCCCTCTTTCAAACAATACAATTCAGTGAAGGATTCTTGACTTGTCTGATAATATTAAGGAAAGTGTAATATCTAAATTTCAAAATAGTCTGTTTGCTCTCCAAATTGATGAATCCACTGACATCATAATAGTATGTGATGGTAATAAATAAGAATTCATGTCATAATAGTATGTGATGGTAATAAATAAGAATTCATGTCATAATAGTATGTGATGGTAATAAATAAGAATTCATGTCATAATAGTATGTGATGGTAATAAATAAGAACTTCAGAATTTTTTTGTTGTTGTTGTTTGAACATGAATGATAAAAACTAAAGATGATGTTTGGTCAGATTTTGTGAAATGGATCAAGCCAATAACTCTTCAGCACCCACTTGTGAAACAAATGAAATTTACGTGAAAAATCATCTCCTTTCAGAATTATTAAAACCGTAAGTTTGACAGACTGCATAAGAATATTAACTTCCCTTCATCTACATGCCCTATTGGATATCAACAAACATTAAATTATATGCCAGTAAATGCACAGTATCTTTTTCTCTGTTTACAATCTCTTTTGGAACCAATATTACAGCAGACAGAGACAAACAAGAGAATGGCTTAGATATCTAGTTTCTGTTGTCATTAGTGAGTCATGTATAAAAATTCTTCAGATTCTATTACTGAATATTACATACTTTTTTTCCTTGGTATATGTGGCTAGATTACGAAAAGAGCTTTCATATTTCATATGGAGCAAACATTGCCAGACAGTTTATTTTAAGTGGTTCTGAAATAATTATTGTCGTTGCTTGAATCAGCAAAAGAAACTAAACAAAATAAAGCAGAACACTAAAAATAATTAAATGCTGCTATATAAAAAGAATCTTTGCTTTTCCCCCTTTTTATTACTTACACAAATGAACGACTATACTAGTTTGCATAAGTATGTGTCGCTAGTAAGAACAAGAGACTAATTAGAAATGAGAACTCAGAAGTGAAACTTACAGATTATAAATATGGATGGACATGTAGTATAGCAGTTACAACACACAAAATGAAATCAGCATGCTAAGTTCAAATTCTGGTCAAATTCATTGAATTTATTTATTCCCAAATGCCCTTGAGAAAGATAAGAATCCATTTCTTCTCCTCTTGGTTATGGGTTAAATAGTGAAAAGGTACAGCCCAACCCATTCTGCAAAATCTCACCAAATTACTAAATATCATATTTTTTAGGGGATTGGCTCTCTTCATCAAGATCTCTTGCTCTAGATATATGCACTGCTTCTATGGTTTCAGAATATGTAATGCACCTTCAAACTTCATAGAAAGTTACGGATCAACCCACTTCCCAAAATCTGACCAAATTACTGTTATGGGAACTTACCTATAACGATAATGAACTCTTCCTGACTCTATAAATACTGCGCCTCTCTGAGAGAGAGGGGAGGAATGAGTTGAGACCTAACGAGTCAAGACATATCAGTTCACTCTAAACCAGACTGACAGTTAATACTAACACCTTCAACTTCTTGTGTTATATTTCTGTTGTAATATATCTTTGTTATTTACTACTCTTGTGTTCGTGTTGTTCTTTCCTTGGTTCTACCTTGGACCATAACCGTGGTGCGAGGATATTGGACCATAACAATTACCAAACTGTAGATTTGTGGAGTGGAAAGTTTCCTTGGTACCTGACTTCCACCCTAAGACAGGATATGACACAAGGGCAACTTTGTGTGGGGAGCCCATAAACATATGTATGCATAGAGGCCAAGGATAAAAATTACCCAATCCCCATGACCAGTGACATGCTGGAGTTGATATTACACTGAACCCCATCACTTTTAGTACAATGAGAAAGATTATGCTGCAGTGTTGGAATCTCCAGGAGTGGGTGCCTTCTCCCATAAAATGAGGACCACAGTTTTGGGCCAAAAGAGAAGTCCTTTTCCAGGTAAATATGGCAAGAAGGGTGTCTTGGTGAGGCTGTGAACTTTTCAGCACATTCTCATACCCATTGCTAATGGTTTTAATATAAAATTGCATTAAAAATCAATGTTAAAAATAAAAAAAAATAAGGGAGATTTCATTGTTCAGGAATTAATGGAGACATTGTGATAAAAAAATTATACATATAATCAATTGATTCTAACACCAGCGTTATTACTTATTTACACTATTTACATTGTTTGAACTGTTGTTCTCATTTGTCATATTCACAACGTTTTGGCCGTTTTATGCTCTGGCCTTCTTCAGATTTATAAATCCCCAAAATTGATACACTGATGTCCACGAGGCCCAGTGGATAAAAGCTTTGTTTAAAGTAATCCGGTGACTTCACTCAAACAGTTGTGAGTTCAATACCTGGCCACAGCAGAGGTGAATAAAAACTTGGAAATTTAAGTTACTAAAGGGAATTAACTGAAACTGAGATATCCAAAAAAAGGCATGGCATGTGGAACTAAAACAGTCTATCCTCCATGGACTAAATAAAGGATTCGGTTTGAAATTTCAATGTATATCACCTGAAGAAGGCCAAAGCATACAAAATTGTGAATATGACAATAAAGAAAAACAGTTTGAATAGTGTAAATAGTGTTTTATGTTATTGTTAAATTTGCTAAAGTTTATACTTATTTTTATTTTATATTATTTTCTTCTCAAGTACTTTTGAATGTTACTACATTAGTTTTCAAGGATTGTTCTGCATATATTTACACCACTGATTTTTGATTCACATTCGATGGAACCAACTTCAAGTCACTCAAGGTGATGTTATATAAACGGTAAAATTTCTTATAAATATGTGTGTGTGTGTGTGTGTGTGTAGAAGGGTGCATCACAAAGTTTCTATAGAGTCTGACATATTTTGTTAGACTTTTTATCCACTGGGGCACAAGGGTTCAGTTTGAAATTCCAGCATGTATCACCTGATGAAAACCGGAATGTACAACAGTGAAATGTCATGAATATAACAATAAAGTCTGAACAATGTAAATAGTGTAATTAGTTACAATATATAAATATAGACAGTGTTATTACATTGAGCTATAAATAATTTCTGTTTTACTATTGGTTCCTGAAAATGGAAACTAATTATGACTCAATCAGATAGCACCAACTGACTTTTGTTGAATTGATACATTTATAGCAAACAAAATGCTAAATCGCAGACAAATCTTTCAAATCTTTGTTCATCATAGTTAAAATTTAATTCCTCAGAAAATTCCCATTAAACCAGGGGGAAAAAAAATAAACCAAAAAAAAACAAAAAACAAAACAAACAAATATTATGATTTTATTTCCATTTTAACTGGAATAATATAGATTTACTTATGTCTTTCTTCTTTAACCAAAACGATTTCTAATCTCTTTGCAAACATGAAGCTTGAGGTTCCATCACACATCTCTTAGCAAGGCTCATATAACAACATATGCATTGCAGAGTAAAACATCGTTCTTGATTTTCAAAAAGGTAATCTAATCTTTCTAAAACCTATTCAGGAACATACAGATTGCACTCTAAGTTGGGTAAAGATTCATCCAGGCAGTTTGCAAAGAAATGTATAATCTATCAGTACATGTATTTTTGTAAACAATTTGAAGTGGTGTAGTGGACGCCCCACTGATGTTGTACTTCTGTAGTGAGTTTGATTCTAACTGGTGCACCATACTTATAGCATTATTGCCAAACTAACAATTTGGAGATAACAAAATCAAACAAGTACAACAATTTAAATATCTGGCAAGTATTTTTAACAGAAGATGGAAAGTGCAACACTGAAATCTGCAGGCTCATTGGGATAGAGAAAGATGTCTTCCAAAAACTAAGCAAAGTATTAAGAAACACAAAAATTTTGTTAGAAACAAAGAAAAGAGTATAGAACTGTTACGTGATATTTAGTCAATAATTTTGGTACTCAGAGCCTGATAAGCTGAAAGGTGATGAATTATTACAGATAATTTTACCTTGATCTTAGATTGCTGTATTTTCTTTAAAGCACCTTAGCACCCTGCCCACTTTTTTTTTTTTTTTTTTACTATATTTTTCATTTAAGGTGCAAAATTTTATTTTTATATACCTGTATATATATCTTTATATAATGAATTTTAAATGATTTACAGTAGATAGGAGTAATAAGGATGCACAGTTAAGTATTGAGTTAAATAGCAAGGTACAAGGTATACTAGGCTCTTTAGCCTTGGATAGCAACCAGTCCAGGCGAAGGACTATTCTGAATTCAAAACTGGAATTTTCTTTTTATATATTTGTTGGTATTTACAAAATACCATTGATCTTTTTTTAAAATGATTTTCAGTAGCTAGGAGTAGTAAGAATGCGCAGTTAAGCATTGGATTAAATAGCATAGTAGACTATGCTCTTTAGCCTTGGATAGCAACCACTCAAGGCAAAGGACTACTCTAAATTCAAAACTATGGAGAAGGCAACAGCAAACTACTCCATTATCTTTCCCAAGAAGCCATGGCAATTCACAGCTAACAAAGAAAAATGAGTTTGTGGAAAGCCATGATATCATACGTCCTGAATGGATATGGCATTATATAGGGGGGTAGTAATAGTCATACAGATAATTACTACAGTAGTGAGTCCCATTTTCAATGGGTGCCTCACACTTATAATCTTGTGCCATACTAAGCTGAAGTAAATATCAATAAGAACTGTTCAGTATGTGTAATCATTTAAATACCATTCCATTTAAAGATTTTTTGAGATTTGAATCTTTTCATAATGTCAAGACAAAGAGGAAGGAGAAAAACATTTAACACACCTGATTTATTACTTTCTTTAATGAAGGTCTACAACATTATTGTCTGGCATAGCCATTAATTATTTTTCTTCTTAAAATAACTGTCAAGTATTGCCACCTATTTTTCTACTCTATTGTTTCTCTTAACTGCCTTGTCTGGAGCCAAAAAAAAAAAAATACAACACCACCATCAATGACTTATCCTCCCCACCATCTGTGCATTCATGAAAAATAAGCTTTGAACGGGTTAAAGGAATATACTAAATATATTATGATCAATGAAAATGGATCAATAAGTCTGTAACTAGACACATAATTATTAGCTGAATTCTGATCTGAAACAGTCACTGTACAATTTACAATGTATAACTAATAGAGAAAGATTAGGTTAAGTAGGGCTTAAGCATGAGGGGTTGAAGTGACTAGAACTGAAATGACATATTTCTAAAAAGCCTAAGTTGAATCTTGTATGCAATACATGACTAAGTAAAGAACTATTGGGTTGGTGCATAATTATCAAGCGTTTTTGTAGGCAAGTTATTTGTTAATAAAAATTGTTGTTTTGTTTACTTTTTCTTTTACTAAAAATATTATTTTATTTTCAGATAATAAAAATGCATGTTGATAATCATAATCATTCAAAAATGTTATTGTTGAATTGTTATGATTCTTTTTTATAATAAATATTGTTTAAAAATGCCTGATAATTATGCACCAAACCAATAGCTGAGAGTACCTTTGTAATGATTACATAGTTTTAACACTAAGTTTCATTAGCTCCTATCTTAACAAAAGGCAAAATTGCAGGGTTGAATCGCCCACATTCTCCCCTTTTCTAAGAAGGGCATTCCATTCTGAAAGTTTCTACGCAAGAACTGCTACTTTATGGATGCTTTCCCAAAATATGGCAATCTTAAACTCTACAAATCAAGGATCAATTGTTATCCAACTGCCATATAATCTTCACTTCCTTCTACATTCATATCACATGCCTCATTCAGCTGACCCCTATCTTGAGTTAACCTTTCCTAGGTTGAAATTGTCAAAGACTTAAGTTGTTAAATCTGAAAGAAAAAAATCATTAGACGCTTAAACTTCATTCACATTTAAAATCAGTGCAAGTTATTGGAACACACTCATATATATATATATATATATATATATATATATATATATATATATATATAATTTTATTGTCATCCACAGACAGACTGCCTCGCCGCATCACAGCCCCTCAGTGTGGCCAGACGTCCAGTTGCCATTAGCTAGGATCGAAACCTGACTGAATTGGCATCAGTCGGAAATTCTACCACTAAGTCGTCGGCGCACGGCAGGGATGAAGGTGAATTTTAGCGTATTTATTTTTAGATAAACACACAGTGACTGACAGGACTCAATTTGCTTTTGCCAAAGAGTCACGCGATATTAGCCTTAATAGTCACTGTTTACAAACCCACACTTCCTTCCCGAGAGAGCTCAACCATATATATATATATATAAGAGCAAAGAAAAAAACTTATTTTTGGCAACTTTACTTGAATTACTTAAAATACCATATATGTGAAATCAAACAAAGGCAAATTACTTGAACACTCCAACAAGATTCAAAATTTTGTGAAAGTTTATAGTTTCATGTGAAAGATAGCTGGAGACATGAAGGCAGATATCTATCCTGGCAGATTATGAAAAAGTTTCCATTTCATATGAAGGTAAAATAACACTTTGAAAATTTAATATATTCTTGATCTACATTCAAGATATGTAATGTGCATGTTCTTAGATAATTTTGTACATATCTGTTATCATATGAAAAATTAAGTTAATACCACAAAAGAGTTAAATTTTTTTTAACAAAACTTGGAATATTGGTGACTTCTCAAGGTTATAGACAATTTATAGAATATATTTGCAAATTATTAGACTTATTTAATTGTGAAGTAATACTAGCTATAACACAAATAAGGCTTGAAATATCAGTGGTAACATACTGATCATCATCTGTCCCGTGACTGGAGAGTCACTGTGCAGCTGAGCACACCTCCCTCTATAAATCTCGGTTACATACCAATGTCTGAGACTCTGTAAAGGATCTTTCATCCAGTTCACCCCCATGATATTGTCAGTCCATTTTTCCTTTACCTGTCTCTTCTTCTTTTGCATCAGGTAGTATCTTGTTGGATCTTTTTTATCAATATATGTGACTAGTAAACTTGGAAAATAATTTTTGAAAATAACGAAGATAAAGGACCGTTTTACAAAACAAAGTACTCACTAAAGTTACCATATATTTCCACGTAATGGTGACCTATAGGTGAGACAAAACCCAAAATCTAGGTCAATTTTTGTGATTTTATCTGATATCTGTAGTATAAGACTTGGATCCTCATGATGAAACTGTAAATGACAATGTTTATGATGAGCTCTTTGCATCAGATGGTGAATTTTGAAGGGTTTTAATTATGTATGTGGATGTCTTATATTTTTTTAATTCTGTAATGAGAAAAAGATTTTATGGCATCTTAAATGTTTTGCTGAAAAATAAAGTTTGCCTGTTATGCTAAATGTTGTTGTTATTTAACACTACAATGATAATGAATTTTAATTAGAAATATATAGATTGTATGTTATCCTAATTGTTGCTATTTAAGACGACTATGAGTAATAATGATTGGTACGAACACACCCATAGCACTAGAAATCAAGAACGAAATATTTGTTTATGTTAGTTTTTACTTGTGCGTGTTTCTCAGTGGAACTTTTGCAAATTGTTGTGTAAATTGTCTCTTGAATATTGCATTTTAATGTGAAATGTATCTCTTATATATCACCTTTTAATGTGAAATCAAGAAGTGGTTTTATTACATTTATAACTGTAGTACAGCTTTATAATGTGAATTGTTTCAACTAGAAATATTTACATTGGTAGTTACCATACTGAAGCAACTGTTAGCCTATTGTGATCCATGGTGCAAGCATACTAGCCTACCTAGCAGTACTGATATACCCAGGAATTTAAGATTAACTGTTGTATTAGAGAATACACTATTTTTGGGGGTGATTTTTAAGATTTAAAAGTTGCCTTATATACAGAAACATACAGTAGATATCTGGAAAAATTTGTTTTTATATAATTGTAGAATTTCATTTTTTTTTTTTTAAACCATAGAATGCTTTTGCTTTGTTAGGTTTTCCAAAATTAAATATATTTTTGTTGTCATTTTATGTAATATTTAATATAAAAGACAAAAAAAAAAAACGAAGGAATTTTTGAATAATGGTGTTTATATTTTGAATAAAAATAATTACAAGTTTGAATAGCCCTATCAGAACACTCAAGGTAATAATTATTTAAATGTCTCATTTAAACTCTAGAATTTTAAATCCTTTTTTTTTCGTAATTTCTCAAGCACAATACCTAAACAGTTTGTAGTTGAAAGTATAGTACACTGGTTAGAGAAAAGGGTTCCATGTCACAGATAATCTCTCTCTCTCTCTCTCTCTCTCTCTCTGTATCAGATCACTTAATGAAGTGGGTAGTGATAGCTCTTCACAGCTTCCTGTATTTTGTTGCTTTCAAAAATGCTTGCTCTTTTATGAGTTTCTTTGTGATTCGGAATTGGAAATTATTTTGTCTATTAAATTTCTCTCTCATCCGAACATACATGAGCTCACAATTCTACAAGTGTAGAAAATCCCTCTTTGGCTTAATGGTACAAACAGCACAACAAATGATCGATCAAGAAGGAAAGAAAATAAATTTTCAATTTATCAAGACACACTTAAAGGGGTCATGGAAATGATGCTTACAAATCTCAATCTTGAAATCAGTGGACATATTTTGGAAACAAGGCACTCTATAGAACAGGATATTTTCTGAAATATTTTTATATAATAAATTGTATATTGTTTCAAAACCATAGAATAGTTATTCCATATTTTTCAGCACTAAATCTATTGTTTATCATCATTTTTCTCATTGTATATAATATCAAAGAAACCCTTTATTATAACACTTATACTGATATCCAACAGTTATTGTTATGAAAATCAGTTGGTCCGAAAACACTTTAACTAAAGCGAGTTGAAAATTAATCATTTCAAGTCAATAAATTCCATATTCTTTGGTTAATCCAACACCAAGAACAACTCCTGAACTAAGAGTGGTTTTATTTTATTAGTCCTTAAGTGGATATTCTGAAACAAGGTATTAAACAGTTAGCTATTTATAGAAATGTTTCTATGTAATTTTAAATCTATAATTTTTCTAGTGTTTTCCAACATTAAATGTACCTTTTTCTCATTGTATATAATATCGACAAAACAACCAAATCTTGAATAACGGTACTTATATTTTGAATAAAAGTAATTATAAGCTTCAGTAACCCTGTCATCAGGCAGAAGATAATTATTATTTAAACAACACAACAGTTAGCATTCTTGGATTTTAGTGAAGGTTATAAGGAATCTAGAAAATGAAATCCAATTTTTTTTTAATGATTTCTCAATCACAATAGATAAACAGTTTTCAGTTGAGTGTATAGTTCAGAGGATAGATAAAAGGTTTTCATATCACAGTTAAGAATACTTGCAACATGTTTAGTTGTGAAAAGAATGATTTTGTACTAATATACCAGTTATATGCCATGTGTGATACACACTTAAACGATAATGTATCTTTTGATATCAGACTGATGAGGCAGATTTTTTCCTGCAGTAGGTTGCCATTTCTTTCTGCAGTAGACCAATTGCCATCCAACGCTATAGAACCTGGTCTGTTCTGCTATTTACCCATAACTGGTGGGAGAAGAAGAGGATTCATACCTTTCCCAAGGGTATTAGCATGTAAGTGAATGTAATGGATTCAACTGGAAATCGAACTTGGCTCTCTGATTTCTCAATCCGAGCCGCTATACATTACTCCACTACAGTGGCCTAAGAAAAGTTTTTAGCCAGGAGAAATAAACTACATCCAATTTCAAAATTTAATTACGTAATCCCTACTCAACATAAATAAACAATATTTGGAACAGGTATAGAATAGGTCCTCCATTTGCTAGTTTCAGTGCTTGTATTCGATTTTTCATGGATTTGATCAAGTTATCAACAATCGTCTGATCCATATTTTGCCACTCCTTTAGCAATGTTTCTTTAAGGGTTGCCACTGACGTGATTTTGGTTGCACGCTCTCAAAGTTTTTGGTCAAAGTGCTCCCAAATGTGCTCTATTGGATTATATCAGAACTTCAGGCTACCAATGGCAGTGACTCGATTCCTTGCGTTTTCTTCCAGACCTTTGCTACTTTATTCGCATGACATGGCGCTCCATATTCTTGATAAAGGTAGACATTCTTGTCAATCTGATTGGTTTCAAATAGTGAGAATAGTCCTTTTTCTAATATTTGACAGTATTTTGGACCATTAAATGACTCATCAAGAATCTGCTCAGATTTCCTTCCAAACCAGACAGCGCCCCACACCATTACTCAAATCCCTCCATGTTTCACGGTTGCCTGCAGACATTTAGTGTTCCAAGTCTCATTCTGATTTCTCCAAACATAAACCTGTCTCGAATTCAAATATTGACAGAATTTATTTTCATCTGTCCAAATTACAGACTGCCAAAATTCATAATCGATGATCTCGCCCTGTCCATACTCCTGTTCCTGTTAACCTCTGAAATCAAGGGCTTCTTTCTTGCAACTCTTTTTTGATAAGCTAGCTTTTTCAGAGTCTTCCTCACCACATATAGTGACATTTCCATGCTGTTGGAGACATCTTTGATGCTCTGACGACGGTTTCTGATGACTTCCATCTTCAGTGCCCTTTTCCTTCACTCAGATATGATGCTTGATCTTCCTGGACATTGTTCCACATGACAATGACCTTCTTCATTAAATTTCTTGACAATATTATTAACTGTTTGATGATTAACCTGGAAAAAAACATTGAAATTTCTCTATTTGACTTGCCACACTGATACCATCCTATTATTTGCCCTTGCTGAAATTCACCAATTTTCTTACTTCCACAAACTTTCATTGCAAAATATAAGTCAACTATCATTCATAGATTAGAGTAGCTTGATACTAACACAATATTGTCAAAAAAAAAAAAAAGAAAATACATTATTACACAAGCCAAAATTGCTGTAATTAAGGGTGACTAAAAACTTATCATAGCCCACTGTATGCATCTTCTAATGTACACAAAATCCTTATCCAATTTGTAACATTTCAATTCAGATATTTCTGCTATTAAAAAGCACTGAACAGAGTTGGATATTTGAAAAATGTCTTTATATAAGAACAATTTCTGAAAATCAGTGTTTGCTTTTATTATGCCATATTTTCCAGCATTTCTTTTTAATGCCATATCCCTTCAGGATGTGGGCAATCATGATTCTCTATAGATGTGTTTTTTTTTTTTTATTATTATCTGTTCCATGTATTTTGGGGAAAGATAGGAAAGTGGTGGCACACTACTTTCACCACAGTTCTGAATTCAAATATGCGGCACAATGTGGAAATCGAACTCATTACATTTTCTAGATTTGTAACACTTTTTTATAAGTCATTTATAAGTAGTTTATATCCATTTATGGCTAGTTATGTTGTAATGGGTAAGTGACACCTGGTATTAAGTATCAACACAAATGTTTATTTTTCTTAGTACCATGAGTACTCATAAGTCTCCATAGATTCTTTCTTATCTGTCAGTTGCCATGCATTTTTGAGAAAGATAGTGGTTCCCTGTTGTCTTCTCCTTTCAGAGTTTTCCTTCTCAGAGTGGTTGCCATTCAAGGCTAGAAATCTCAGTCTGCCCTGCTATTTAATACATAGCATTTTACTGTTAAAATGGCTAGTTGTAACCACAAGTTTGTATTTTTGAGTGTGCCCATGTCACTACTGAATTTGACACAAGATCAATTTAAAGTGGGTTTAACAACAATATGACCCCAGCCTCCTCCTTCAGGAGAGGTAGTGACTGGGAAGATGGCCACCTGGGTCTTGAGTTTATATTATTTTGAAACTTTCCTGGCCAAAGCCAGAGATGTAGCCATAAGTTCTATGTTAATAATTTCATCTATTGCACTTCTTTCTTGTGGTACTTTCTTCCAGCTTCTTGCTTCCTGGTCAACCTTGATTTTAAAAAAATTGAATGCAATGTCAATGACTATTTTCTATCTTCTTGATTCCTGTTTTTTTATTGTTCTCTCTCCTTAATAGTGTTTTTTCCTCATATTCTGTCATACTGAGTAACCCCTTGTCAGTTAGTGGCTTTATCACCTTGCTTTTGGTGAAAAGATTAAAAAAATAGTTGGGAGGAAGTAGAAGAAACAGATTCGTTCAGAATTTTCCTGCTTATAGACTGGTTGCCACCCAAGGTTAGAAATATCTATCTATTCTTCTATATAACTCCTAGCTGGAGTGGCTTTATATCTAGAAGGCACAGATTCACACCTTTCCCCAAGGGCATTTTTATGAAAATGAATGTAGTAGACTAGCTCAGAATGTTAACATGGCTCACCGATTCCATTGTCTGTACCCTTATCCATTATACAACTTGCTCATCATTTACAACATTAAGCATATTTGTTATTTCATACATTATTTAATATCTATTAAAAACAAAAGTGAATAAATGAAGTTTACAATTTGAATAACTGCATCATTCCTAATCATTTAGTTCATAAAGAAATTAATGTATGGTTAGTTTTTATACCAATATGTATTATTAATACAGTTAAAGGCATTTAAGCATGAAAGGCCAATTTAACATGGGAGATAACTCATCATAGTAACCATGCTTATCATATGGCAACTGATTCACTGTGTAGCCAATGAAATCACAATGAAAATAATTGGGTGTAAATTAACAAAGATTTGTAACTTGATACTAAGATCTGGATGGTTGGCTGTTTACTGGTATATCAAACACTATGGGTTATTTAATGGTGAAATCTAAATATTTTGTATACAATATTTTTTTTTTGAGATAATAATGGTTTAACAATACAAGTCTTACTAATTAAGCCATAGTTGGGGGAGAAGTGGTGAATTCATAACATTCCCAAGGATAATTGTGTGTAAGTGAATAACGAACCCAACTGGAATTGGAACTCAAATATCAGATTAACAATTCCTAGCCATTATCCATGACACAACCTGCATATCCAAGCTTACAGCACCTGGTATTTTCAAGCAGTCACCCATCAAGGTACTGACTAGGCTTGATTTTGCTTAACTTTGGTGATCATACAGGAACCAGTGTTTGAACGTGATGTGGTTGTAAGCCCATTACACCACCCACACATCCAAACTCATAGCAACTAGTATTCCCAAGTGGTCACCCAAGTACTTACTAGGCTTGATATTGATTAACTTTGATGATCGTACAGGAATCAGTGTGTTCAACATGATATGACCGTAAGCCTCTAAAATCTGTGAGTTTTTCTTATTATTTATGGTAACCTCAGTCAGTTCAAGTTTGACAGGCCAAAGAATTTCACCTGACATTGTTACATTTTTGTTTTGTTTGATAAAATTGTCTGTAATTAAAATTACTTCCTGATTATTATTTTTTTTTTTTAATTACTTCCCTCCAGGCAGATTTCTCTTCCAGGTGAAATATTTTCTTGTTAAACAACTGCCATACATGGCCATTTCCAGAATTTGATTAAAATCTTTTTTATAAAATAATAGCTATGGACATCAACAACTTCCAATGTTCAAATTAGAAAAAAGTGATATATCCAAGAAATGTGGCTATAGAAATAGCAAATAAGATTTAGACTGATTACTTGTTTAATGGGGTATAAAAATGCTGCAGTTTCATTTAATGCAACTGGATTAGAAATGTTCACAATGCTTGAGTGTTTTTAAGAATGTGGAACATTTTTCCATTGCAAATATAGATTCCCAAATCCTAAAACCAAATTGACATAAAATGCAAATTGCACAGAATAGCCAGTAAAAAAAAAAAACAAAAAAAAAAAAAACTGTAAAAACCCGAGACATCTCAACCAAAGAAATAAAAAAAGGAAAAATGAAGATTAAAAAAAAAAAAAAAAAAGAGTTGGGTTGGGAAGTAAAAAAATAAAAATAAAATATTTATGGTGTGGGTAACACACACACACACACACACACACACACACACACACACAATATGCTGCTGAAAAATTCTCAACCGGACAAAGAAGTCCATCCCATTCAAATGTTTGATCAGATTTTGGAAAGTAAGTCATTAGTAAAGACTTAATTTTTATTTTTAATCTGACATTTTTATTACATCAAACATTATTTTTAGTAGATACCCATATTTGAGTAGTCAGAGCGTTTTTTTTTGGGGGGGGGGGTATTTTTCAACAGTATTTATTTTGTTTACCATCCTGGGTACTCAAGTAAACTTAAAGAATATATACACTCCTGCATGATTCGAACATGTGTTCTGCTTTGCATGAGGAACTACCATCTGATGTGGTGTGTTTTTACCACTCAGCTACAAAAAGCTTCACAATAAAGGCAAAATGGAACTTTGCTTGATTGTGAAGCTCTTCATAGCTGAGTGGTAAAAGCATGTCAGATTAGACAATGCTTTTTTATGCACAGATTTAAATCCTGCAGGAGTGTATATTTTCTTAACTAAGTTTTCTCGAGTACACAGATGAAATAAATACTTTTTAAGATAAACAAAGTGTCTACTTAAATATTGGCATCCACTAAAAATAATGCTTGAAGTAATTAATGTTGGATTAAAAATAAAAATTAAATCTTTAGTAATGACTTAATTTGCAAAGTCTGATCAAACATCAGAATTTGAATGGGATTCTTGGTCAAGCTGAGTGAGTGAGTGAGTGAGTGAGTGTGTGAGTGTGTGAGAGAGAGAGAGAGAGAGAGAGTTTGTGTTAGATTAAAAAAATAATAATAATAATAATAATAATAATAAATAAATTATATATAAAATGAACAAAAGGATAAGTGTTTGATTCATGCCTATTATCCTATGATAGTATAAAGGAGGCGAGGGAACTCGAATAAAACAAAATCACCAATATTTGAAATGACATCTTTCTTTTTGTTGTAACATCCAGTTAATTCATTGATTATTCTAAAATGCATAGCGCAATAGAAGAAAGAAAGATGCTCAAGTTAATTTAATGTCTAACTATTATTGTTAATGAACAGGCACAGTGCACATTCACTGTACAATGTAAATGCACTGTAAATACATGGTTGAATAATGGCAACTGGGGAAAAAGAAATATTCCCTTTTCAAGATTGTTTCCTGCCATGTCAATGTCATCTTTCTGAAAGTGTTCCAACTATGCATTGAAAATATTCGGGGGGGGGGGGGGTTGTTGTACTGATACAGTCAAAATAATTGGTTGTAACCTTTTACTTTTCTTTAGATGAATGTCAGTGTGTGAAGAAACTTCCAGTGAATATTTCTTTTTTCCTCTATCTCCCTAAAAGCATTTTTAATTAACATTTCTATTCGAATTGAGATGTGGGAAGCTACACGTTTTTTTTTTTTTTAGGTCATTAATATATGGTGACATCACACTTGAACTTAACTTATAATTTCTTTCTCTGTAAATAAAAGAAATAACAGGCAATGATCGAATGCAGTGAAAATGAATAAGAAAAACAACTATGTGTTGTTGTTGCATGCATTATTTTGCAACTTTGGGACCTGGAGCACAGAAGAAGAAATAGTGAGAAAACAGAGGTTCAGCTCAACTATCACCATATAGTTTAGATTCTCTATTTCCCTCATCCTCAAATACTAGATACACTGCCAACTTAGTTTACACGCACCTACAGTGTTAGCAGGAACATTATTTGAATTTAGGTGAAGCATTGTCAATTATTCATTTTTGATGAGTATTTTTTCATATTATTTCTCTTCTATTTATGCTGACCAGTAATGTCCTTAAATAGTCTAAATTTCTTAGAAGAAGGACTGTCAATTATTTATATTTCTATTGCTTTTTATTTAACTCATTGAATGTCGTTCTATGATTGCGAGTAAAGTGTGTCGTCTGGTGGTAATGATTATATAGAATGATAGTCTAAGAATTACAATTAAAAGAAATAGATTTAACATGAAAGAAATACTAGTAAAAAAATGAGTAATACTTAACAATACTTCATCTAAGAAATTCAGACAACTTAAGACTATTACTACTTGGTGGAAAAGCAAGAGAAATAAGATGAAAGAAATACTAGCAAAAAATGAATAATAATTGCCAAGGCTTCATCGAAGAAATTCAGACAATTTAAGACTATTACTACTTGGTGGAAAAGCAAGAGAAATAAGATGAAAGAAATACTAGTAAAAAATGAATAATAATTGCCAATGCTTCATTCAAGCAATTCAGATAACTTAAGACTATTACTACTTGGTGGAAAAGCAAGTGAAATAAGGTGGTGGAGAAAAAAAATGAGTGAAATTTGTTCACTTTTTAATCATTTTTTTAAAACTGTAAAAAAGGAAAAAATAGAACATTATATATTTAATCTAATTTATATTATACAAATTGCAATAACTAAAATTTATTGCTTAGGTTTTTAATTGGTGCTATTCAAAAGAATTTACAAGTTTCAGAAAAAATATTTAATTTTATGTTTAAAATGAACATCTAAAATTGTCAAATTTAGATTTCTTCACTTTTGTCTGAAACTGGTTAGGTTTCTTTACACATTTGGGTTAATGAGAAAATGAGGAAAGAGGGTTGGAGAATTTGACACTCACAGGACACACTGAAGACAAGAGAGGAAACATTTTGAGCTGCTCTCAATTGAAATTTATAAAATCTCTAAAAACAATTTTTCAGGAAAATAGCTTGCTCAAGTTTACTGTTATTGCTTTTTTTGGTACTGATGCCAGTGTGTGTGTGTGTGTGCGGGGGGGGGGGGTCCACCCTTGTCTTTTTTTTGAATTAGTATTTAATGTCAGCATCTTGATTATGTCATTATTTCCTCTTCAAGTTATATGTACTATCCATTTTAATTGTTGCTGCTGTTGAAAGTCCTCAAGTGATATGATTTCTGTTATCTTGTCCACTTTTGTTGTTTGTGATTCTGTAATGCCAGTCCATGAAGCTTGAAGATGGATGGGCCTTGCTAAAACCTACATACTTCACTAGCTCCAAGTAATTTTTAACCATTTATCTGAGAAAGCATTTCTATACAGCTGACAATTTAGATATTTCTGAATGAGTTTGACACCATACATGCCATCTATATAAAAGTTTTGATTTGAGGAGGCTATTTAATCTTTAACACACTGCATTATTTATTACTTTCCTTTCCACTGCATTGTTTTTCAAGGCTCCTCTACTGCACTACTTAATTTCAGTCATCGTCATTTTCTGTTGCCATAGCAGGATATGACAACACAACTGCAAAATTCAAACATGCTATTATTCATCTGAGTCACTTGTGGTAAGATAAAATGTTTGCTTTGCAAACAAAATCACCTTCAGAATGTTAAAGGACAGTGCCCAAAAAATGCATTTGTTTCTATCTGCATTTAAATATATATATATATATATATATATATATATATAATTAGATTTTACTACTTGGCCAAACAAGATATGGATATTTTAATGCATTCAGTTTCTATAGGAACAACTGAAATTTCTCTACCACACTACCTGAGTTATATAGAACTTAAGTTGTGATATAGAATAGATATATTGTATAGTTAACCTTTAACCCTCTACATTATTCACTACCTTCCTTTTCACTGCATTGTTTTTCAAGGTTCCTCTACTGCACTACTTAATTTCAGTCATAGTCATTTACTGTTGTCATAGCAGGATATGACAGCACAACTGCAAAATTCAAATACACTATCATTAATTCATCTGAGTTATTTGCAGTGGTAGGATAAAATGTTTGCTTTGCAAACAAAATCATCTCTAGAATGTTAAAAAGTTAATAAGACAAGTTTTTATGTTAATGTTTCAGTTTTGCAGCAGTTAGCAGTGTTGGGCAAAACTACACCTATTCTATGTTCAGTTTCTTTGAGAATACTCTGTACCTAATACAGATTATTTTCTCAACAAGAATAATCTAATATAGACTGAGAATATGCAAATATTCTTTTTGTTTCTAATAATCACAATTTTTTTTTTTTTTTTTTTTTTTTTTCATGAAAGAGCAACTGAAAGTTTAAAAGAAATTTTCAAGTGAAATTAAATAATAACTAGCTGTTTATGTTTTAAAAAAAAAATTAGTATCATCTCATGCAAGGTAGTAAAGCCACTAAGGCACAAGGGGTTGCTGGGTATGGAAGAGTTAGAAACAGAACATTGCTAAGGAGTAAGGATAAAAGAAGAGTAATCAGGAGAACAGTAGATAACGATTGACAGCATTTAAATTTTTGAAGATTAAAGTTGACTGGAAAGCATGGAGCTGGAAGGGAGTCCCACAAGAGAGAAGTGCAAGAAAAGAAACTTAGCAGAGAATTTATGGTTACAATTAGCCAACTCAACTGTAAATTGATGAGACCTCATTGCCAGTCTAGTACTGTACTTAAATTCGTAAAGTCAAGGTACCATAATGAAGAGCTCATCTGAACAATTACCATGAAAGGATTTATAGAAAAGGCACAGGGAGGCAACCTTTCAGCAGTGGGAAAGTGACTGAAGCCAAGATGTCAGGCCACGACAAATAATATTGCAGATTCTACTTTTGATTTTATCAAGAATCTCTAAATATATAACAGTCACATTGAACCATATGTAGCAGCAATATTCAAAGCATGGGCGATAAATATATAGATTCAGGAGAGAAAAATTGTCTTAAAACAAAAAGAAAAAATAGAGAATGATGGTAGAGGGATTTTGAAAAACGACAAAACTAATGGAACATATAATGAAAAATCAATTGATGAGGTCAACATGAATATTTTTTTTTAAAGAATTATTGCTTGATTATATGCATTTCAAAGTGATTAAGATACAAAGAAGCGACATCTACAGAAGAATTTAGCATTGATTTTAATACAGGATATGCCTAGAGGTTTTGAACCATTTTTAAACGATATCTAATCTAAAGTTAAGTTGACCCAATGAAGACATTTATCATAACAGCTAACAAGCATTTGCACTTATTCTTCTTTGGACACTGTTCATTCTTACAAGTTGCTTAGTGCTGTGTAGCTGGGGGCCACATACTATTTCTTTGCTGCCCACATAAAATGCACTGAATTATGACTTTATTTTTGCTTTTTACTTGTGTATTTTTTAAATCATATTTCTGTTGCTTTATCATTTTACAGTTGATACTCATAAGCATTTTACAGTTGATACTCATAAGCAGTATTAACTATCAACTAAGTATTGGAAAGAGAGAGTAAACATTCACAAAATTGAAACATTTTTCTCTTTTTCTTGGAAAGTCTGCTTTACTGATTGGCTCACAAACTCTAACCATATAGCATACATTCTCTATTTCCCCTAACCCTCAAACACTTGATACACTGCCAACTTAGTTTACATACATATACAGTGTTAGTAGGAACATTATTTGAATTTAGATGAAGCATTATCAAATATTCATTTTTGACTAGTATTTTTTTCATATTATTTCTTTTTTTTTTTAACTACCAGTAATTATTTTAAATTGTCTGAAATTCTTAGATGAAGCTCTGTCAATTATTTCTATTTTTATTGCTTTTTATTTAATTCTCAGAATGACATTTTACGATCGTGAGTAAAGAGTGTCAATTGGAGGTAACGATTCTAGAATGATATTCTGAGAATTGCAATTAAAAGAGATTGATTTAACATGAAAGAAATACTAGTCAAAAATGAATAATAATTGCCAAGGGTTCATATAAGAAATTCAGACAATTTAAGACTATTACTACTTGGTGGAAAAGCAAGAGAAATAAGATGAAAGAAATACTAGTCAAAAATGAATAATAATTGCCAAGGCTTCATCTAAGAAATTCAGATAACTTAAGACTATTACTACTTGGTGGAAAAGCAAGAGAAATAATAAGATGAAAGAAATACTAGTCAAAAATGAATAATAATTGACAAGGCTTCATCTAAGAAATTCAGACAACTTAAGACTATTACTACTTGGTGGAAAAGCAAGAGAAATAAGATGAAAGAAATACTAGTGAAAAATGAATAATAATTGCCAAGGCTTCATCTAAGAAATTCAGACAACTTAAGACTATTACTACTTGGTGGAAAAGCAAGAGAAATAAGATGAAAGAAATACTAGTCAAAAATGAATAATAATTGCCAAGGCTTCATCTAAGAAATTCAGACAACTTAAGACTATTACTACTTGGTGGAAAAGCAAGAGAAATAAAATGAAAGAAATACTAGTCAAAAATGAATAATAATTGCCAAGGCTTCATCTAAGAAATTCAGACAATTTAAGACTATTACTACTTGGTGGAAAAGCAAGAGAAATAAGATGAAAGAAATACCAGTCAAAAATAAATAATAATTGCCAAGGGTTCATATAAGAAATTCAGACAATTTAAGACTATTACTACTTGGTGGAAAAGCAAGAGAAATAAATAGTCAAAAATGAATAATAGTTGCCAATGTTTCATCTAAGAAATTTAGACAACTTAAGACTATTATTAAACTTGGTGTAATAGTAAAAGAAATTAGATGAAAGAAATACTAGTGACAAATTAATATTAATTGACAATGCTTCATCTATGAAATTTAAACAACTGAAGACTTAATATTTGGTGGAAAAGCAAGAGAAATAAGATGAAGGAAATACTAGTCAAAGATTAAATATAATTAACAATCCTTTATCTAGAAAATTCAGGCAATTTAAGACTATTACTTGGTGGAAATGCAAGAAGAATAAGATGAAAGAAAAACTAATTTAGTATTTCATTTTAGAAATGAGTAATTGTCAATATACTTGCATTATTTCCAATTATTGTTCTCATTTTGATTGATTACAAACATAACATTTCAAGTAAATCCCTGGACAGTGGTGTAGTGGATAAAGGAGTTGATTATATGTCACAATCTTGTGGTTGTGGTTTCAAATCTTGGATCAGATAGTGAAGCACCGATTCAGCAGGAATGAACATTAAATATCACAGGGAAAAATATCACAATAATCAACTGATATCCCATATCAGCCAATCAATGGACACCTGACGATGACCAGAGGGTAATTGGTCAAATCATTGTGTCTAATCAACCAATACGAGAACAACAGTTCAAAACAATACAAGTATAAAGAAATGCTAGTCAGAAATGAATAACAATGTTCTTAAATTCAAGTATGAATGAACATTTTATTGTTTTGGATTTTTTTAATTTTAATTTAATATAGAAATCTAAGACAACTATAATTCTATCTTGTGAACTTGTTATAAAAAAAGAAAAAAATTCAATGTCTGAAGTTGTGTTCTATCATGATGCAATAGTGAGCCAACTTGACTTGAGGACAAATTCAGGAGTGTCAAGAATGCATCATTCTTGCAGTCTTGTAGCAGAGCCCCTCCTTTTTAAGCATCATGTTCTTTCAGGGTGTAAGCAGTCATAACTTACCAGCTTTTTATTTATTATTTGTGAATTACCATGTATTCTAGAAAAGGATAGCAGAGCTGTTTCCAATAGATTTCTCCACAGTTTGGAATTCAGAGTTTTGGCATGAAAAAGGAAAAAAGGAGAAAAGAAAAAAGGAGAAAAGAAAAAAGGAGAAAAGAAAAAAGGAGAAAAGAAAAAAGGAGAAAAGAAAAAAGGAGAAAAGAAAAAAGGAGAAAAGAAAAAAGGAGAAAAGAAGAAAGGAGAAAAGAAGAAAGGAGAAAAGAAGAAAGGAAAAAAGAAGAAAGGAAAAAAGGAAAAAGGAAAAAGGAGAAAAGGAAAAAGGAGAAAAGGAAAAAGGAGAAAAAAAGGAAAAAAGGCAAAAAGGAAAAAGAAAAAAAGGCAAAAAGGAAAAGGAAAAAAGAAAAAAGAGAAAAAAAGAGAAAAAAAAGAAAAAACCTATTCAAGCAGTGATACAGCATTGATAAGAGACCAACATGATGTAGAGTCCCATAACCCATTAGAGTCATAAGAACACCACATGTACTGCAACCATAACAACAGTGGTATGTCTAGGGCAAGATAACCTGACAGGCTTGTTTGTGAATTCAAAATTTTCATTCTCCAACAGGTAAGAGAGCCCAATCAGCTATGCTATTTAACCCATTGCAAACTACTAAGTCAATAGTCAGGATTTTGAATGCTGATTTTCACAGTAAGTATGCATTCCCAAATTGGAAAATTGACTCAAGTTCATCTTATTCCTGTCCCTTTACCATCATTTAACATGGTGTTGGGCTAAGCTAAAATAATAAATATTCATCTGAGGTATTCATAAGGTAAAATTAATGACATTCTTTAATCTTAAGTTTTGATTAATTGTAAACTTGCCGAAACCTGAAGACCAGCTCATAAGGACTGGCCATGTGTTTTGCATGAATGAATCTACAATAGCATATCTGTTGTTCTACAGAAAACTGGAGCAGAGCAGTCATGCCCAAGGCTACCCAAAGAAAAGGTACAAAGACAACCTCATGTCAAACCTGAAGTAGGCTAAACTCCATCCCTGCAATCTCAAACAAACTTACTAATTTATCCAAATGGCACAATCCAAGGTAACTGGTGCATTCAGCACCCCAAGGCAAGCCACGAAAGACACAGGAAGGCATCCAGTTATATGCCAACAGTTGATGCTCCTTGTTCCAGAAGCACAACTGTATGTACACATCTGACTTGGACTTCCAAAGTCAAATGCATTGATTGTGCAACATATTCATCATCCTCAGACTTCAAAAGACTACCATGATAATGATTGCTCATCACAGATTTAAGTATTGGCTAGTATGTAAAAAAAGAGGCGGCACGGTGGAGTAATGGATAACGGCTCGGATTGAGGAATCGTAGAGCCGAGTTCAAATTCCAGTCGAATCCATTACATTCACTTATGTGCTAACACCCTTGGGAAAGGTGTAAATCCTCTTCTTCTCCCTCCAACTATGGGTAAATAGCAGGACAGACTGGGTTCTATAGCCTTGGGTGGCAACTGGTCTAGGAGAAGGTCAACTCTGAATTCAAAACCATTCGGCGTCTGCACTGGCATCCGGCGGCCTCTTGGTTACTCCTGCCTCTGCGTCTGTGGAAATTCTGCGGCAAGTAAGAGCATATTTTCTCCTTCCACTGGGATAGCACACGAGGTGTGGGGACCGCGTGTGAAGTTCAAACTCCCTTGTTACTCCGTTTCTAGAATTCGCCGCCGTTGGAATTGGGAATGGCTGTCGCTCGTTTCAGCATTGGCGACGGATCGCCGTGCTTGGTCGGCCTTCGTTCCGGACGTGGTGAATTCCTTGGAAGGAGCCAGCTTAACCGATCCAGGGTGAATGCCGCAACATACATACATATATAGTATGTAAACATTGATCATTTTCATCTTGCCAGATATAGAAAAAAAAATCATTTACTACAAGATAATCAATGGTAATAAAAATAGATTTTTTTTTTTTTTTTAACAAAAATTCAAAATGAAATCATAGATACAATATTTCTGCTTAAATATAATGCTTAAGGGAAAAAGCTGATTTTTGGTAGGATTGAAAAGGAATTTTTTTTATGTTCTAAATTGCTGAAACTAAAACAACCCAGTACTGCACAATAATACATTAGGCAAATGGATAGATTGAATTATGCATCGGAAGACAAATAAAACCTTTTTCTGTGCAAGGAAGTTGATTGACAATTTTGCTGCATGACGACACCTGTCCTGCTGTTGCAAATGTAATGCAGCAATCATAGAGCTGGGATGGGAATTCATATTGCATGTAAAATATTTTTTCTCCAGATATGCCAGATTCACATTAACAATTGTTTTACTCCATGTAACACACCTTGCCTGGTCATCAGACCCAAGTTCTACTATTCAAAGAATCCATTGAATCAAAAACAGCAGTTTTTCTTGATGATTGAATATGCAATTTAGTTGGAAAATAGCAGGTCACAGAAAACCATGACTAAACAAAGGTGACTAAATAATAATGCACTCTCAAGATTTATAGTTTCCATTTCATATAGTGAACACTGAAGTCAAAACTCAGAGGTGACAGACTGTTTCATGCCAGACGCAATTGTAAGGTCACCTGACAATTGCATCTAGCATAAAACAGCCTGCCACCTCTGAGTGTTGACTGCAATGTTCACTTTTATATTTACATACACTATCTCTGATATTGAGCACTTTATCCCATAAATATAGCACACCTTAAAACTACATTTCTTTTTATATAAAGGGAAAATATAAATGAAAATTTTTTAAAAAAGAGATTTATTCTCTAACTTATAGATAGCAGAGAGAGAGAGAGAAAAGGTAATATTTAGTTTATGACAAACAGAATTATACAGAGTTTACACTAGATCATAGAAAACACATGCATTTATAAATACCGAGAACATTTAAAATATTTAATTATTTTTATATTTTCAATTTTTCTTCACAATTTAATTATTGTCGTAAAAAGAAAATTTCATATGTAAATTATTTAGATTTAAAAAAATTTCCTATTATCTATAATTTGATACATTAATGTTAAAATGCGTCAATTTGCAAAAAAAAAAAAAAAAATTTCATTGTATAATATACATATATAGGATTGTGTATTCATAGGGACGTGTGTAGAGATCAACAAACATTCATGCATAGATATTACAGAAGTAGAGATGTGTGGGTGGTGTAATGGATAGCAGGTCTGAATAAAAAAAATCTTTGCTGAGTTCGAATTCCAGTTGATTTTTGTTTTTTTTGCTTACATGCAAATATCCTTGGAAAAGGTTTGAACCCATTTCCCCTCAGCTGTGGGCTAAATAGTAGGATTTTTATCTGGAAAAATCATTTTTATTCTTTAAAAAAAAAAAAAAAAAATTATTCTTACAACCCAAAATATATCAGTTTTAAATGACCCACAAATGGTTGACAAGATGTAAAAAAAATATCAATCAATATAGAAGGGGGTGCTGAAAAGTTTTGGGCATGACAAAAGAAGCCCGAAGTAAATAAGCTGGTTTTACAAGGTGAATCAGACTGAAAAAATTCCACAACCCACTGTGTGTGTGCATGCATATAATATTTTCCATATCCAACATGTTTATTGTGTAATAGCCGTTATTTTTAAAAGCATTTTCATTTGAATTAGAAATTCATTTTTTCCCCCTTGATTCAAATCATTATTTGAACAAGGTAAACTGTCAAATGTGTCTAAATAGAGATTTTGTCAAACAGAGCAGAACAAACTGAGAACCCTTTTCTTGGCAATAGATATCTTACATAATCTATCAACAGCTAATAGCAGAAAGAGATTAAATCTAAAAATCCATTTGATTCCATCAACTCCTTCCCTTCCACCCTCTTTTTCCATTACTGCGAAGACTAACAGAGGAGGAGAGTAAGCAGAGGAAAAAGGGCTGAATCCTCCCCCTATTGTGAGTTTATTCCATCACCGATTAAATTCCTTTCTTTCTCCTTTCAAGCTCCATTTCCCTGCTTGCTTTTGCTTCCCCATCCTTTTTTTTTTACTTTTTGAGCTCTCTATTACAACACAAGATTGATTCCTTTCTATAAAAGTTCAGTTTATGCACAGTTGCTGACTTCAAAATCAATGTCAAATTGACCAGATAGATTCAACCTAAATAACAACAACAGCAGGGAAAAGAGGGAATAAATATTGCAGCAGTCGGAGGAGGAATGATGATAAGAGAATTCAGCATGAGAGCAATCAAAATGTTGGTTGTTGCCCTCAGTCAAATCCTATAGAGGAATGGTAACAGCCAAAAGAATGCATACAGCCAATGAAAGTGAACGCAGCAGACTGTGAAGATTAGAGAAAAACAGTTTCATACCAAAATGCATTGACAATTGACCTAAAAATATCAAAGTATGTAGCAAGGAAGCAAGATTGAAGTGGCACTGAAAAATTAATAGCTCTCCCCGCCAACAAAATCAAATAAAGAAGTAAAATAAAAACTGATGTTTTGTCATTTGGTCAGGTTTTGGGAAGAGGATGAAGCCAAGAACTTTTCAGTTCACCTCTGTGTGTGTGTGTGTGTGTGTGTGCGCCCCCTCCCTACACACAGAGAATAAAAAGCATCAATAAGATTGTAGCCTGACACAGTTGAACTTTGTGAATTTATCTTACATATTTATAAATCTACCATTCGTCCACACTTTGAATATTGCTGCCACACATGGTCTGGTGCTCCTGCTATATATTTAGAGATGCTTTATAAAATCCAAAGAATCAGCAATATTATTGGTCCTGACCTGACATCTCAGCTTCAGTCACTTTCCTACCACTGTAAAGCTGCTTCCCTTTGCCTTTTCTATAAATACTTTCATGATAATTGTTTGAATGACCTATTTCCTATGGTACCTAGGCCTTATGAATTTAAGAGCAGTACTAAATTGGCAACAAGGTCTCATCAATTTACAGTTAAATTTGTTAGGTGCAACCGTAAGTTCTATGCTAACAATTTCTTTTTCAAACTTCTTGCTTGGAAACTGTTTTCTGGCTCCATGCTTTCCAGCCAACTTTGATCTTCAAAAATTAAATGCAATGTCAATCATTATTTACTGTCTTCTTGATTCCTCTTTTATTGTTCTTGCACAATATTAATGTTTCTATTTTTATTATTCTTTTACACTCAGTCACCCCCTTGTGTTTTAATGGCTTTACTGCCTTGCATTGAGAGAAATGATAAAAAAAAAAAAAAAAAAAAAAAAAAAAGGTGTGCTGTAATCATTTCACACCAGACACGGCAATAACGCCACTAAGACACAAGGGGGATTTTAAGTGTTAGAGAGTATGAGAAAAAATATAACGCTATTAAGGAGAGAGAACAATAAAAGAACACAAATTAAGACAGAACATTTTTGATGATTAAAACTGACTTGGAAGTAAGAAGCTGGTAGAGAGTTCCATAAGTCAGAATTATACATAGAATTTGTTTTGCAAATTAAATGCTTTTTCATCATCAGGCAACAGAATTACTGATGTACCTACATATTCATTGTAAATTAATCTTCTTCCATGTCAGAGAAATTACGTGGAAAATAAACAAAACAAAAAAGAACAATATTTGTTAGATTAACGCTTTTTCATCATTGTGCTACATACTTCTTGATGTACCTACATATTAATAGCCAAATTAAGTCCATTGACAAAGTAGAAGATTTTGTTGAAAAAACATTTGTTGTATAAAATAAATACTTTTTCATCATCAGGTTACAAACCTATTGATGTATATACATATCCATTACCAAATTAAGTGCATTGACAAGAACAGAGATTATGTTGAAAAAAATATTTGTTGCATAAAATAAATGCTTTCTCATCATCAGGCTACAGACTTATTGATGTACTCATGTGTATAAGATTCTGGCAAAGGAGAGTAAAAAGCTTTTGAAGTGTATATTGCATGAATGTTATCTTAATGGAGTGTAAAAAAAAAAAAAACAGCACACGGTTGGACTTTGCTAAATATGTTTTTCGACTTGAAACAATGCCAAATATTTCAGAGAAAAATTCTTTGTTGTATCCATCCAGATATTCATTACTTCTGATCTCCCAACAAAAGAAAGTTTTATCTTACATGATGAGCACAAAACTAGACACATACCTTTGTTAGCAAAATATATTTCTTACTTGGTTACTGTAGGACAATGAAAACCATTTGTTTACAAAATAATAAAGCTTCTAAAACAGTTACTTGATCACTCTGCTTTATCATTACTAATTTATTTAGCTTTATTTGTTAAATGCCTACAAATCCAAGTTGTGTTTTTTTTTAATATTAATTGCCATCTAAATCAAGAAACAGTTTACATAAATACTCTCCATTTCTTTTTTTTCCCCTCTTTTCTCTAAACAAGATTGATTCATTTTCTATGGCTTATCAAATCTTTGCAGGTTATTTAAAGCCAGAAAATATTGTTAGATTGTAAGAATTTTTCTTTTTGGAGTAGATAATGGTTCAGTGATATAAGTCTTATTAATTAACCCATAGCTGGGGAAGAAGAGGTGAGCTAATAACTAAGCAGAATTTGATAAACAAATACGAAATTATAATGTGGATATAAAATGGGGAATCAATTCTATATTACAAATAATATATAAAATGATCCCTCATTTTGTGGCCACACTAATTTCTATACATTTATATTCCAGTGAATGTAAATAAATCTAAAATACATGCCTGTGTAGCTAATCAGTATTGATTGATTCGTTTTCTATGGCTTATGCAATACTTTGCAGATTTTTTTTTTTTGAGATAATAATGATTTTAGTGGTACAAGTCATAGCTGGGGACGGGGAGAAGAGGTGGATTCATACCCTTCCCAAGTATATTTGTGTGTAAGTGAATATAATGAACCCAATGGGGATTGAAACTCAGCTTTCTAATTAAACATTCTGAGCCATTATCCATTACACCCGCTGCACATCCAAGCATCTGGTATTCTTAAGTGGTCACCCTTCTAGGTACTGACCAGGCTAGACGTTGCTTAACTTTGGTGATTGTACAGAACCAGTGTTTCATAGTAATTGTTTGGATGAGCTCTTCGATATGGTACCTAGACTTTTTGAATTTAAGCACAGCACCAGACTGGCATTGAGATCTCATCAATTCACAGTTAAGCTTCCAGATTCTATGCTTTCCAGCCAACTTTAATTTGCAAAAACTTAAATGCAATATCAATTGTTATCTACTGTCCTCCTGATTACTCTTTTCTCTTCCTGCTCATTAGTAATGTTTCTGTTTTCTTATTCTTTTACACCCAGTCTGGTGTCTTGGTGGCTTTACTGCCTTGCATGGAGTGAAATAAAAAAAAAAAAAAAAAAAAAAAAAAAAAATGTAATATAAATTGACACTTAACATATAAAATAATAAAAACATTAATTTGTGTCATTTCCCACTGAATATCTTAACAGCAAAGTTAATGAATATCTTAAAACCATTAATATCGTTTTTGCTCAATATGCCTTCAGTCCAGATAATGCATATATTTTCCTCAATCCACATTTATTCTGTTTTATTGAAGTAATGAAATAACGTTTTCAATATAAGAAAATATAAATGGAGTGTTTCAGACAGTAAGTCACAGAAATCCAAAGCTGCATTGAAATTCCAAAAGGTAAGCAAAATATTAAGAAACAGAAAAATCTTGTTAGAAACAAAGAAAAGATTACTGAACTGTTATGTAATATTGGTCTTCCTCTATGGCTGTGAATGCTTACAATATCATCACAGATGAAAAAGAAACTTGACACAACAGAAATACGGTTCTATAGAATGAAGCTGAGAATCCTATGAAATGAAAATGTGAGTGACAACAAAGTTTAAAAAAAAAGAAAAAATAGAATCAAAAAGGACATTTATACTTACAATCAGAAAGAGAAAGAGACAATTGAAAATTTCTAGAGCACATGAGGAAAGAGGGCTTGGAGAATTTGACACTCACAGGATATATTGAAGGCAAGAGAAACAGGAAAGCAGCAGATAATGTACATAATGAGCCTTTGTAAATGGTTGGCAGAACAGGGATTAAGAGAAGACAAAAGAGCTACAAAGGAGAGGAAGCAGTGGAGAGCCATGATTACCACAAATCCTGAAAGAACACATAAAAGAAGAGGTTTCCAAATACAGTGTAACCCGGATATAAGAGAAATCCGGATATAAGTGATTTTCTCTGGTCCTAAATTAGAGCCTGTGTTAATGTATATATAATAGACCAAACCCGGATATAAGAGAAACCCGGATATAAGATACTCCTTCTCCGGTCCCGGCAACTCTCTTATATCCGGGTTACACTGTAAGTGATTTTTAATCAGACATTATTTCCTATTACTATAAACATATTTAGTGGGTTCATCATGTTTGTGTAGACACATGCTTTTTTTTTTGTTTTTTTTAAATATTTTAATTAATATCTAACAGCCTAGATAACAAAAGTCTTCATAAAATCTAATAAAGAAAATGTACCTCCCGGTAGGAAACAAAACAGTATTCTCTTTTTCAATTCACTGCTTTCAGGAACTACATTTTCGTTGTTGAGGTTTTCAATCACTAGGCTGGTAGATATTAATTTCACTTTTTAAAAAACAGGAATATCTCCTCAAACATGTCTACCCACTAAACATATTTCCAAATATATATATGCGTATATATATATATTTTGATTAAATTTCAACAAGTACAAGGCTCGAGAGGCTTTCTCAAAGTAGAGGGTTAGTGAATGAGGGGTATGATTTGAATGCAAGAGGTAGTGGAAGGAAGTGAGGATAAGGAGGATAGATAGTGTCTGACGCTTGACTTAAAGAGGTTAACATTATAATGCTGAGGGAAGAATCTATCAAGGAGTCTGTTTCACTGAACATAAAATAGCAAATTTATTCAGAATATCTGCCAATGAAACTTTCTCTTCACATTTGGAATATGGAAGAAATAAGGGTCATTTGAATTTGTGGACACAGGATGGAAAATCCTAGCTGTAAAGGTTTATGGTGGAACTAACTAAAGGAGTTCATCTGAACATTTGCCACGGAAATAGGATAGTGATTGATTTGTGGTATTGACTCTGTAGAAAAAAGTTTGCAGAGTGGAGAATAAGTCATCCCTCACAATACTGTATAAACAATTTTGGACTCAAGGCTGGAAAGTGAAGAATGAGCTGCTTCTGCACAGATATGGCAGCTCAGGAGAAATCAGAGAGCGGAGTTCAAATTCCAGTTGGGTTCGTTACATTCACAAATAAAGATATGAATCCATTTCCTCCTCCCAGGACGTGTATCAGGAAAGATTATTGTTATTCTCAAAAAAATGTTAGACTTGGCAAGCACTGCAAATTATATATTTAGATGTTTGTTTCATTTAGTTTAAATTAGATTAATTTGATAAAATGATCTTTGCATGCAAGGACGTTTTTTTTCTTTTCATATAAGAGTTTAAATACAAATTCAACTAACATTTGTGTTAAATCCTATTTTGCTGAGAGATTATTGATAAGATAGTCTTGAGCTAAGATCAATGTATAGCATTTATTCTTTTTACATTTAAAAATAAGAGAAGGATAAGAATGAGAAACTGAAAATAGAAGATGGAAACAAATAAGTCCGCAGCTTAAATCAGCGAAGATATGATCTTCATTGAAATTTACACTTTTCAAGTTATCTTTGTACACAGATGCAAATTAATAATACAAATTTGTGCTTGTTTCTTTTTTTCTGCATACTTAGAAATCTTATTCGTGAGTTTATGTTTCTTGCTACGGATTATGAGGAGAGTGCACTAAAATTAAAGTTATCTTGAGAAATGTCAATAAATGTAACTAAAATATATACTGCAATAAATCATTTGTAAGAAGCTCTCAGAAGAAAAAGCATCTTTCCATTTTGATTATAAGTGTGAGTTTTCATGTTTCCAAATGAAATTCATAGCAGCCATGCCACTTGCTAATCCCATCAATAACATGGATCAGGTTATACATCCTGAAACAATGGCAGTTGTGCAGGAAAGCATTAGAATACAATCAGGTAGAGAACATTAAATCAATCTTTCTGTTTTATGGAAAAGACATGGAGCCAATAATTGAAATCTGAAATCAGGTAGATTGAATACAATAACAAAAACATTGCTAAAAGAAGTTTTAAACCCCCACCCCAATATTAAGTTTACGCAAGATGCCATGGTTGGAAAATGAGTCAAGGCTGATTTCTATTACATTTTTTTTTCTTTTTTTAATCTTTTCATCCCAAGTAAGGCAGTAATGCCACTAAGATGCAATGGGATGCTGAGAGTGAAAGAGAATGAAAGCAAATAGAAAGTCACTTCAAAGTTAGTGTATGTATATATATATATATATATATATATATATATATATATATATATATATATATTTAAAGACATTTATATTATGTTTAACGTTCTTTTTATAGATACAAGTATTTAAGCAAATGCTCTGTTTTATAATAAACAGTATTAAATAACATTTACCGGCCTGAATGTCCGAGAAATTTTCATAGAAAATTTTCGCTCTCCGACAGGAATCGAACCTGTATCCTATACGGAACCATCATTTCGCGTGATGTGCCTTAACCATTCGGCCACAGATGAGCGTCTGGTTAGCAAGGTCGATTTTACTATCTTTAAACTTAAATCTTCCATGAATCTCTTCTATTCATATCTGCTCTAGCGTATCAAATGTAAACAAATGACGTCATATATTTTAGAATTGGACATTGTCCGACAATTTATATATATATGTGTGTGTATGTATGTATGTGTATATATATATATATATATATATATATATATATATATATATATATATATATATATACACCTTTCTTTTAAACATCTTTCATTAAATATTACAGACAAGGAAGATTTAATTAGTTTTTTTTTAGTTTTTCTAGCAGCCTTACATTTTTCTCCAAATTTACCTGATGTTAACTAATATAAATATTAAGGGGGGGGGGTGAAATTTTAATTTATCAAAATGTCATAAAACTAAGTGGGGAATAACAGACATAACAAAAAAAAAAAAATTTCGAAAATAATTTAATTCATTTGTGAATAAGTCCTGAAAGTTTAATTAAAATCCAACAATTATTTGATTTTTCAAAGAATTTCCAAGTGACAAACCTTTTACTTGTATTAATTATATATATATATATATATATATATATATATATATAATGTGAAGAAAGATACTATTCTTCAGCTGTGCCTATTCGGTCAACTCTATGCAAGTGTTTCTAAAAAACAATAAGCCCAGCCACTCTTTTCTGCAAGGAGATCCTGAAATCTGATTGCTGCTATGCACACTGTACATTCAAGATAAGTTCCCTCAGAGAGCTGCAGCTGAGGTTGTTAACAAAATCATAAACATGATAACCGATATCAAAAGTCAACTTATGCCTTCTACTTTAACTTTGTGAGATTGAGAGAATAAGAGTCTTTCAAATTTGAGATACGTATTTTCAGTATATATATGTATTGACTTGGTTACATAAGAACAGTTTTTTTTTTTTTTTTTTTTTTTTTTCAAAATTAGCATGGATTGCAAAGTGTACAAAAGGTTAATTCTATAAATACTCTAAGTAATGTTAGATATTATCTTACAGCTATCACAGTAACAGATGCAAATACTTTTATTTTTATCCTATACACTGTGTCTTACATTATTAACTACTTTTAATTTTTTTTTATAGGAAACTAATGAAGGGATATAAGCATGAATTTTAGAAGAGACGCCTTTCTTATGTCATGACAATAATTACCAAGTATTTCATGTTTCTTAAAATTCGTTAGAAACAAAAGAAGAGTACTGAACTGTTACATAGCAATATGGCAGTGAATGCTGGATAATCTCCTCATAGATGAAGAAACAACAAAAATGTGGTTCTACAGAAAGATGCTGAGAATATAGCAAAATTTTAGAGAAAATTAAACCAAAAAGGACACTTATATTTTACATCAGAAAGAGAAAGAGACATTTGAAAATTTCTAGAGCACACAATGTGGAAAGAACGCTTAGACAATTTGACACTCACAGGACCGATTGGAGGCAAGAGGGATAGAGGAAAACAACGCATAACCTATGTAGCAAGCTTAAATAAATGGATGGCAGACAAGGTTTAGGAGATATAACAAAAAGACAAAATTTATTGTGCTACAAAGGACAGGAAATTGTGGAGAGCTATGTTCGTGTATGCCATGAAGGGGCAGTGCATAGAGAAAAAGACTGAAAACCCAAGAAACATCATAAATTAACAATTATATTTACAGAATGTTTACAAAGATATGTTTTAAACAAAAAATTGAAAACTGTCCTTGTATAGATGCTCAAATTATACAAACAACATTAGTGTGAAATGCATGAAAATTATAAAAAAAATTTTATATATCAAGAACAATTTTAAGGTGGGGAAGTGTGACAAAGTGGAAAAAGTTTTTCTGTGGTGTGATTTGTCTTTTAGGAATTTATTGGACTAAATTGATGTTTACATTGATGTGACTATACATGTGCAGAAAGGAAAGGAGACACTGAGAATTTGAAATCAAAATTTATTTTTTAAATATATGTTTTAAGCATATAATCTCACTGGTTTCATTTAGATTCTTTTTTCTTTCTTGTTTATACATCCATTGCTTTTGTTATTAAATGTTCACATTGTTAAAAAATCTTCTGTTAAGAGGATTTTTTCAAGTTTTATATTTTCTTTTTTAAATCATTTCACCCCAAGCAATGTGATAATGCCACTGAGATGCAAGGGGTTACTGGGAGTTAAAGAGAATGAGAAGACTTTCGAAGGGACTGGAAACCCAATCCTAAAGAGGAAACAAGGGATAAACCTTTACTCCTGTTCAGTATCCTGGGAAGGAGTGTGAACTGGGCGATAGGCAAACTTATCTACTCCTAGTATGGACAGTTACTACAAATTTTCATGAGTTATTGTGTAAACTTCTATCAAAACTAGGTGTTTGGCAAAGTATTTTTTTATGGTCATTCTCTGAACTCTTAGGTAACACCTTGTATATCTAAATTTATTAACAAAACATCTGCTTTGGAATACACAAGTCAAACTTTTTGTGTTGAGGTAAGATGATAAAATTTACAAACTAACAGGTATTTTGTTGAAGAAATGTTAGGTTGGTTGATTACAGAATGCTTACAAAGATATATTTTATACAAAAAACTGAAAACAGTGTCCTTGTATTGATGTCCAAATTATAAAGACAACAGTAATGTGAAATGTATGCTCCATGTTCTGAAACTAGTTTTACAAGTTATTTATCCACTGAATTTATATGAAACAGATTGCATGACATCCGGAATAGCATTCCAATGTTCATCTTTGTTGGTAAATTGCTGTCCATCAAGGTAAACCTTTCTCTTCAGAATGTTCCACAAATTTCCAGGTAGGTTGAGCTGGTTTCTTCATCAACTGAGTGCTTTTGAAACACATTTTATCATTAGTTTTCCTCACCAAATGTGATGGAACATCGTTGTGCATAAAAAAATCATCTTTCTGATAGTGTTTGGCTTCTTCTTGAACCATGGCTCCATGTGTACCTTAAAGAAAAAAAAGAAATCAATGTATGTCTGAGCTGTCATCTCAACACCATTTGGAACTTGCCATTGACCCACTACATTGCCTATTATCCCAACCCGAAACATCACACCACCTCCTCTTTGTTGGTGTCTCAACCTGTGAATGCAGTTTCAACCAGTAGCCACTCAGCATTTAGAGAGTAGCATGGTATTCATCAGTGAAAAGAATGTTGAAATTGGTCTTCATATATTCTGGCATCCATTTCATTCAATTTTCCTTAGGGAGGGACGTCTTTTAAAAGAGACCTAATGATCCGTCTCACATGTTTTGCCACTTGATTTAGGAGCCGACATCTTGTGCTTTTCAATGCTTCCTCACAGTATCAACTTCTTTCTTGATATGGGGCACAGATTGGCAAGATAAAGTCCTCAACTTGCCCTTATCAGACCTGCATCAGAATAGTCCAAGATCTTCAAAAATTTTTGACAGTTTGGTGGTACCTTTTTGCAATTTTGAAAGTGTGTGGTTTCTTTTTTTTTTTTTTGTTTACCTTCTACAATCTCTGAAGTTATTAAACAGTTATCTTTCGGAAAAAAAGATAAAACATGGCCACAATAAGATGGCATGTTAAAATAAGTTTTTCCTAAGGCACCACTTTTTTTTAACTACCTTCAATCTTCAACAATATTTATTGTTTTAAAGAGTAACGTTAGAATTGGAATAAAACCGATACATGAAAGTGAATTTCTACATTTTCTTTGTTCTTGAGTAATTAAAACAAAAATAAATACTATTTATTAGATTTTTTATTTATCCATTATTTATCGAAATGGTTGGTAAAACATTGGCTATTGCTAATTGATTCAAACTTTATAAAGTGATAAATAAGGATTTCCTTATAGTTGGTTCACATTATTTCAATAATTTAGTAAATAATTATAAATTTATGAGTAAAACATTGTTTTCACATTTATTTCCTTATAAATTGGTAAATGATAAATATTGCATTGTATTAGTTTTTAGAATGTTGTAAATATAAAATTATTCTTGTAAATAAACAATCGAATAAATATTTTTTAACATTATTTACATTGTTCAGAATGTTGCCCCCATCTTCATTGTCATATTCACAATGTTTTAATCATTGTACACTCCAGCCTTTTTCAGGTGATATACATTGGAATTTCGAAGCAAACCTTTTTAGTCCATTTATTAGTAGGGTACATTGTTCTAGTTCCATGTGCCATACATTTTCTGGATATTTCAGTTCTCAGCTATTTCCCTTTAGTTTTTGTTCTGCTGTGGCTAGATAGTGAACACACAACTCTTGTTACTGGATTACTTCAACCAACACTTATATCCTTGGAGACAACAGATTCCAATGTATATCACCTGAAGAAGGCTGAGTGTACAACAGCCGAAACATTGTGAATATGGCAATAAAGATGAGGACAACAGTCTGAACAATGTAAATAGTATAAATAGTTACAATACCTCATCTCAGAAATATAGACAAAAAGTGTTTAATATTTTTATTGTAAATTCTTAAGAACAACAAAAAAATGTATCAATTCACTTTCATTATTTTTTAAAACAAATATTGCTGAAGAGTGAAGGTAGTTCAAAAAGCAGTGTCATGGAAAAAAAAGAAGTTTTTGGGCACTATGTCGTATTGCAGACACATTTGTCCATGTTTGCCTTTCTTTATCAAATCAGCCTTATGACTCATTTTAAAGCTTTAAACTAGTAACATGGCTATAAATTTGAGACTTTGAAATTCAGGACATGTCACACAAATGGCTGTTTGTTTATATCTGTACAGGATGAATTAGTTTTCATCCTAATTGCACAGAAAGATATTGCCATTCTCTAATAAATAAACCTTTAAATTCCATTAAGAATTCATTTTATTTATTTTATTTTTTTTTTTAAACAAAACATGAAGTGGCTAATAAAGTGAGACGCAGTTGTACTTTCAGCACATGATGCCACCGAAGCTCCAAATTATATTTCTTCAAAGATAATAACGTCCACTCAAAAATAAATAGATTTTGAAATAATTATTCAGTTATTTTACTCTATAAAAAGAGTTTAAAAGCACACAAATTATAATATAAAGAGAAAGAAAAGAAAAAGAAAATTGTTTGTGTACATGATCATTATATTTATCTACCTATGATCAGAATGTAGGATCTTCCTAATTCACAGCCCTTCTGAACTGGAATCAGTTGTGCTATGAGGAAAGAAGGAATTGTGAAAAGTGAATGAGAAAAGGGGAAAAAATAGAGAGTATAATTGAACTAGAAGGTAGGAGGCAAGAAAATAGAGAAAAAGAAAACCAGGTGAAAAGGAGAAAAAAAATAAATGCACATACACATTAATTGCTAAAACCACCTGAAGAGTTAATGTAATAATTACAAAAAAGCTAATCTCAAACTCTAGAAATGAAGTGCTGACAATAACATCAAACAATTAAGTGACAATTATTAATCATATTACACACACATTTTATTTATATATATATATATATATATATATATATATATATATATATATATATATATATATTTTTTTTTTTTTTTTTTTTGAACGATAAAAATTATTAAAAAAAAATTAATTAAAATCTTCAGACATACTGGGTTGTAGATTAATATTCTTATGTTTTTATTATTATTATTATTATTATTATTTCATTTAAATTCCTCTAATATATATATATATATATATATATATATATATATATATATATATATATATATATTAGATAGATATAATGTATATTTAGACTGTATACCTTCATTCAAGCATGTTTGGTTGAATAATCTAGACATATTACATCTATT
Organism: Acanthosepion esculentum; assembly: GCA_964036315.1. NCBI lineage: Eukaryota > Metazoa > Mollusca > Cephalopoda > Sepiida > Sepiidae > Acanthosepion > Acanthosepion esculentum. The sequence goes on along the minus strand of OZ038509.1, from coordinate 14,453,158 downwards.
TTTATTTTAATCTTCTCAAATTCATGAATCAATTTCTTAATGTTGTTATTAAACTCATTAAGAAAGATGTTCTAGTTTTTGTCATTTCTTTTATCCCCCCCCCCCCAAGTACTTCCAGTCTGATCCAAGATCATCTTCACAGGTGAATTGCTAAGACAAAAATTAATGTAATTGATAGTTGTGGATTTTTTGTAAATGCACATGAAACACCCCCTGTTATAATTATGAACACGTATGAACACACTCCGTTCACAAATCGCTGGCTGGATATAAAGAGACAATAAACTAAAGCTTGAAAGGTACATGATATAACATTGACAATATATTAAAATCCATAATGGGGAGACAGAATGAAAGAAAACGAAAAGAGAAGATGTAATTGAGAATTATGAATTCCTTTTTCTGCATATGAAACTGTAACATTTAGATGGAAAAGCAAAGATTAGAAAGGATAAGGGTGAGTGAAGAAGATACAGATAATGAAAGAAATGTAGAAGCATAAGATAATAGATAGTCTTCATTGTCAACTCTTATGGAATTGACACGGCCCAACTATAAATAAATCTTTAAAGGCTTTTTGAGATCATTGAAATGAAAAATCTTCTGAAGTCATTATTCTTGAAAAAAAGTTTTTTTGTAAATTAATTCATACTATGGCTTCTGCTTGAATATCCTGAAATAATAGATAAGAAAGAGGTGGAGGGGGGTTGGGTGGTTGGAGAGCACTGACGAACATATTTTCTGACTAATGTTGAATGCATTTGAAAAGGCGAATTCGATAAATTCTTTTCTTGGAATAAACCTTTTTATGCAACAAAAAGGAAACTTATTTTAACATGGAAAATATTGGTTAAGAAAATTTTAATTTTTCTCATGTCAAAATACATAATGAGATGTATCCCAAGGAAGACATGCACTTATATAGTTATTCTATTAGTGTCAAAAGACTTGCTCTTGTTTCTTCCACAACTTGGACATCAGCATTCAAGAGATTAACATATAGAGAGGGCTAAAAACAAGTTGAGAAAAATGAAGGTAAACAAGAAAAGGCAGCATCCTATGATCTTTTTGGCATTCCTCATCGGAAAAGGTATGCCTACTTATTTCAATGGATAAGAGTTGTGTTTGAACAATAACCTATTTAGGAAATCTGATATTGCACACTCTGATACCTCAGAGCCAGAGTTAAAAAAACAGAGACAAATATTTTCTTCCTTGACTTTTTGGATTGTGAAGCCAACTGCTTTGATGTAGCAACACAAACATTAAAGCCAACAAACCACAGGAATCATTTTAGGATCAGGCAGTTATAAAAAGCAGAGATTCTCCTATGACTTACATTACCATTGAAATTATGCTAGGAATTATGGAATCAAAATGTTTGTTTTAATGAGTAAATATATGGTTGAGGATGTGTGGGTAGTGTAATGGATAATTAGTGTGAAAATGGAATCAGTAAAAGTTCAAATTCTTGTCTAGATTGTTGCTTTCACTTTTGCACAAAGGCATGAATCTGTCTCCCCTAGTTCAAGCTATGGGTGGAATAGTAATCTCTTAAAGTCTAGAGTTAACAATTATCTTTCCTACATATCCTTATAAATTGCACTCCTTGCATACTTCTCTTATGCTCACACAATTTTAAATTGCAATCTGAGGAGATGGTAATGAGAAACCACTCCACTTTCTTTCCCAAGAAGGCATGGCAATTCACAGATAATAAAATAATATCTGTGGTGAGTCATGATTCTATATAATTATAATGTCCAGAAAATGATTTTTTGATTAAATCTGATAGAATGATTTATCTTTGTTTACAAAGTATACCACGTAAACAAAAATAAATCTTCTTAAAAAGGTAAACATTCTTTTTATGAAACTTAAATTTTCTATGAAATTCATGTATTTCTTAAAATTTTATAGCTTTCAAACGAGTATCACAGAGACAGTACAGCAATTTAATATTTCTCATAGTAAAATTCATGTTCTCATAAGAGACAATGCAGCTAATATGGCAGCAGCAGCTGTACAAGCCCAATATGAGTCATTACCTTGTTTTCTACACACCGTGCAGTTGACCATTAATGATGCCATCTTTGCACAAAGGTATGTGAAGGATATGCTTTCTATTTGTAAACAAAGAGTTGGGCACTTCAATCACTCACCCGCAGCTTTCGCAAAGTACCAGGAATACCAGAAAAAAAATTAATTTACCAGATCATAAATTTATTCAGGATGTCCAGACAAGATGGAATAGTCAGTATTATATGATGTCCAGAGTAATTGAACAACAAAAAAAAAAAAAAGCTCTGATCTCATATTGCAATGATCATGCAATGCAAAACCACATTGTTTAGAATCCAACCAATGGAAGATTTTTAGAAAAATTACTGAAAATACTTAAACAATTCATTGATTGTACACATTTATTAAGTAATAGAAAAGCAACTGCTTCTTATATTATACCACATCACCCAAAGTATCACAAGGCATGGAGAATGACTCGTCTGAAGAGAAAAGTGACTTTAATATTAGTTTTACTAAGTGTCTCACTGAATTAAAGAAAAAAAAAAAAGTGAAGGAAAAGGGTAGCTAATGTGTATGAGAATACTTATGCTATGTTTCTGAAAGACATTTTTTTGCTATTCCTGTGCACCTCTGTTCCTATGATTTTAATGTCACATTTTCTTTCTTCTGTTAGTACACTATTCAGATGAGTGAATTTCTGTACCTACTTCATTTTGAAATCCCCAATACATGCATTCTATTTTAATAGTCCTTTCTTCTTGCTTTCCATTACTACCTTGTCTAAGAGGTCTTTTAGTTTCCTTTCCGAGTCTGCTATCAACACAATGTCATATGCATATATTTAAAATTAAGAAATTATATCTGTCAATAACAAATCCTGGTAGATCAGTTCTCTTTAGGATTGTCTAGTCACATAGGCTTACTTCTCTTTCTATTTTTGCCTATTCCCTGAATTTGTTTCCTATCGGCATGCAAGTTGTTTGTTCCCAGTACGAATTACTTGAATATCTTTTCCAAATAAATCAAGTTTCCCTAACAGTTCAAATATGTTTTTGTGTTACACCTTATGAAATGCCTTTGTGTAATCTATGAAATAGATTACACAAAGGTCCCTTTGCATTTGTCATAACTTAAAACAGAAAAATATCTTTACCAGAAAAAAAGTGGTCAGCGAAATATTTATATATGTTAAAATAAAAGGACAAAAGAAGAGGAAATATAGAAGGACACTTGAGCTGATCAAATTAACAAAGCTGTAACAAGTAATTATTTCACTATAATGGAGCTTAGAGGTTACAACCTTAGCTATAAGCTTTTTTACGTGCTATGTCCTTTCAGGACGTACACAAACATGACTCTCCACAATGCCCTGGAGCTCTAAGCAATGTTTGCTCACTTACTACCCCTCCTAGTTTATGTTCTACCATCCAATTACACAAGTTTATTAGATAATTTATGCATGGTTTTCCCTCTGCCTCTCTTTTCTTCCATGTTCTGTGAGTATCAAATTCTCTAAGACTTCTTTCCTCATTATGTGACAGAAATAAATATCATTCTTTCATTTGTTGATGAATACCCGAATCAAATGAATTTTTAACAGTACCTTCAAATGACCACAATGAATGGCTTCTGCTTGTACTTTTTTAAAATAGTAAAATTAACCCAATACACGGCCAGAGAGCCACTCTAGGCAGAGGACTACTGTTAAAATGGTGATCATGAATGAGGTGTGTGATATGAGGATATGTAAGCAAAGTACAGTAACAAAACATCTAAGTTCTAACCTGAACAAATAAAAAAAAAATTCCCTGAACTTTAAAAGCATCATTTATAAAAAATGCAAATAATTCATGCTACCTTGCATGCATTGTTAAAGCTGTATTTTCATACGCAAGTGGCAAGATCACTTTATGGCTAAGAAGAAGCAATAGCCAACCGTTCTGCTGTGGTGTCCACATGAACAGTATTTTATAGCTTTGTTGCTTCTCAATTACCACACACCCTTGACTTAGACCAACAAAAATAAGATAAAAATAAAAGCATACAAGTAGGTGTAACAAAAGAGAACATTAACAATTTTGTCACGGCCACCATTGTGCACAGAACTTGTTCAAAGTGAAAATGTATTATTTCATGTAGTAAGTTAACATAATAATTATGAAAAGGTTTTTTTTTCTCATTCTTTTCTTTTTAACAAAAGATGGTGTTCAGGCCAATTTGTCAAAGAAAAGGGAATAATGAAACAATATTCGAACCTTAACACTGGGGATCTTCAGTCCTCTCAAGCTACTTTAGCTTAAACCTTTTTCTCAAATATTTAATTGTCTGTTCTAAATGATCCACAAAAGAAAATTTCCTGAGTAAATGCAAGGTATTATTAGGAGTCTATTTTTTATGCTTGAAAGTGATACGTTGGATGAGAACTATTTACTCACATTTGTTTCTCTGGAGTTTTTTCAGCTTAGATCCTTTGATCCTGAATGTGGATCATTTTTTTTTTTTTTTTTTTTAACTTTACATGAAATATTTTTCAGTTTCATAATTTTACCTGTACTGTCAAAAATTACAGGTAATTATGTAATTGCATTCGTTCTGTCTTGAGTAATCTTGATTTTTATTTGCACAATTAACTCTTTTGTTGCAAGTAAGAAAGAATTCTGCTTTTTCAATCATGACAAGTAAAAATATCCAAAGAATGCTACCAAGAATTTTTATCTATACAATTAATTCTATTGCCACATGTAACAAAGAATTCTGGTTTATTATAAGTAAAAATATCTAAAGAATGCTACCAAGCAAAAGAAATATAATATTTACAAATGAGATACTCGCTTATTGACACTGAGTAATATCTCTTATCATAATATTGGAATATTTCATTAATAAGGGAGATCAGACTGCATGAAGGACAAATATAAAAAGTTCACCAATGTTTAATCTTTATGCCATCCCCCCCACCAAAAAAAAATGTGTGTCAAAAGGATAGATATTCCTGCGTCACTACTATTAGTTTTGACTCCCTCAGCAATGTTTGTTTTAAAAGTTACGATTAGAATATTAATAAAGCCCAAACATAAAAATGGAGTTAAACATTTTCTTTATTCATGAAAATTGACAACAAAAATATTAAACACTATTTATTTATTAATTGCTTATTTACAAGAATACTTTCATATTTACTTGTAAATTTGTATTATATTCGGGAGGGGGTCATCTTATTATAATTCTGCTTGGTCTTCCTTTAGTTAACATTGTTTATAATGCCCTGCCAATACATCATAAATAATGAACTATTCTGTTTTGATCTTGTGGAAAGATTGGGAAAAAAACCTATCAGTGATGTTACTTGGTTTCAGTGAGAAAATGAAAGGGAAGTTAGAAGTGTTTAATGCCTGTTTCAGTGAAATAGAAAAGTTGTCAATTTACAAATCTTTTCATTTGTACTCCCTTACTTCTTTAAATTGTGACCAACATTCATATTTATGATTGTTATTGCAATATTTTAAAGTTGCTAAGCTCAAATATTTAACAATGCAATAGGGTAATTTCTAAGAATATTTTATTGTTGTAGAACTTGCCATGAGCTTATTCAATCATTAACTAAAGAATTCAGAAAATTCAAATAGGAGAACCATTAAGAAATATTTCTAGTTTATTATAATCTCCTGTAATTATATTTTTTCTCAGATACTAGATAAATATATAAATTAAACTTATTCAACTGTAAGTTTTATACTAACAATTTCTTCACTCACACTTCTTGCATGTGGAACTCTCTTCTGGCCCAACTTCAAAAATTTAAAAGCAATCTCAATCGGTATCTACTGTCTTAAAGATATGATTCCACTTTTATTGTTCTTGCTCTTATCTTTTTTGTCTTACACTTTCATGCTCAGTAACCCCACCCTCTTGTGTCTCAGTGGGTTTACTGCCTTGCTCAGGGTGAAATGAAAAAAAAAATTCAGGGCTTAAAAACATAATTAATATACAAAAAAATACTAGTCCTATGACTTATTACATTGTTGGGTTACAATACTTTGTATTTCTCAGAGCAATTTGGATGATTTGGTGATGTTCTTTAAGTAACATGCGAACAATCATACTTGGTTACTGGGTACCAGCAGCAATGAGTAATCTATAACATGATCATTTTTCTGTTTGTGGAAGGTGAAAGGAGTGGATTCATGCCTTTCAAAAGAGCATCAGTAAAAATAAACATTTGTTTCAGCTGGAATTTGAACTCAGCTTGCCAATCCCATTTTTTGGGCTGTTAAATGTTAGGCTATACACAATCCTACAAGAAATTTGTTTTATTTCTAGTTCCAACCTTCTCAGCTAAGAGCTGCCATGCCATGTACACAGAGTAAAACCATCCTCATTCCCTTTGTATTCCATTGGGAATGATGAAGTTCCACTAAAGCAGCTTCTTCCTCAGAACAGTTACTTTGTGGGAGAAAGTCAGGAGATGATGCTTCCCAGATTACAACAATCTTAACTCTTTCAAGTCTAATGTCAACCATTACCTATACTACATAATATGCACTTGCTACCTCCTCATTTTACATACGTGCAACAATCTTATTCTGTAAGCCTCTACCTTGAGTGGCTCTTACGCTTTGAATGATGTGAACAATTTTATTAAAAAAAAAAATAATAAAAAAAAAAATTTCTATGAAAGTATATAGGCCCATCAATTAATTATATGAAAAGAGAAAGAATTTAAAAGAATTCTTGTCAATGCACTTCACATCCAATAGTTAACCTCCATCACAGATTGAACATTATACAATGAATATTTCTAAACAAAATTCAGGTAATAATAAAATTCTGGCTATAGACTTTCTGATCTATCCTCAGTTCTATGTAAAAATTTTATGAATACTGAAGAAGTGTTTTATTTTTTGAGTTAAAAGATAGAGTTTCATCTCAACTATAGATTGTCATTATTCAAAGTAGAAATCAAGTTCAGTTATTTAGGGAAGTAGATTTACATGGCTGGCTCACAAAGAGAACATGGGGGTCAAGTCTATAAAATCTAACAGACCATAAAGAATTATGATCGACCAAGCAGATTAGCTGACAATAGCTGAGTGCTCCAAATGCAAAGTGAGAAGATAGTATATTTAGTAATTCTTCCCATTTTGGATGGACTAAGTGACAATTCTGACATAAACACCTGGCAATGTCTTACAGCTTTTCATTTATCTGGTTGGAAATTTTTCACATCTGATACTATTTAAGTTTAAAAAAAAAAAAAAAAAAAAAAAAAAAAGAAAAAAATGTGTTAAATTCAGGTCAAAAGAATTATAATACACTGCAGACTTCATGGAAAATAATTTTAAGCCAAAAATAGCTGTATATTGTTTATATTAGATTGATTCAAGAATTCCCATCACTTTTTGCATGTTATGGAAATCTTTGAAGTGTCATTGAAGTTTATTTGCTTGTCATTGCTTGTGCAGGTACATCAACTATAGTATATCATTTACAAGCTAGGAAGCTAAGTTATATTTGAATTACAGAATTTAACATCATTCATTGTTAAAGCACTCATTTTTCTTTTCTAGCTTGACACAGAAAAAAAAACACTTTTGGCAATGAAAATTAGATTTATTATAAAAATGCAAAATGAGGAAAATCAATGCTACATCTGAAACAGCTTTCAGTATCTCTGCTTAAAAGGAAACTGCTGAGTAAAATGTAATTTGTGCTTGCTGTAATTCAAAAGGAATTATTTTATTATAGATTGCTTGAACCTATACAAACTGTTACTGGGCAATGCTATAATTGGTTTGTTTGAATGGTACATTGAGAAAAGATCAGTGGATCTATTGCCTGCCCATCCTCTTGGCAAACTTGTATGGAGCTGGGATTGGAAGTTCTTCCAAATTTTTTTTTTTTTTCTCCAAACCTATTAGATTCAAACTATCACTTATTTCATTCTATACAACAGTCCTTGTCTAGTCAACAGATATTGAAAATTGAATTGAACCAAATCCCAAACCATGCAAACATTCAAAAATAAAATCAAAGAGATTATTAGTGGTCAGGAATTAAGGTAAACATTGCCGAGTGAAGAGAGTGATTAGATTAATATAAATAATATAATGTATTATTTATAATTTGACAATAGAAATACATTGAAAGTGAAAATAAAAATGAAAGCAATTGTCATTAGTCAGGTATTGGAGCAAGCATGACTGATTGAATTAAGCTATTATATGTATAATCAACATCAAACTTAAGGAACATTAAGAAAATATTGATGTAAATGTTTTGAGTACAATAACATAAAATCATTTAATTACAAAAGTACAATTTAAATATTTGCAGAATTTAGTTTTATAATAATTAGTGTCATACACATATATTAAAATATAGAAGTTGATGCAATGACTGGGAGTGTTTTGTCACATTTTGAGAAATGGACCGATGAAAATTTCAGCATCTTTTCATGTTAATTATCATTGCATGTCTAGAAAAAACATGCACACACACACAATGATGAGAAAGTTACAAAAGAAAAGATGTAATTTTTTTTTATTAATAATAATAAAAAAAATTTGTTTAAATTTAAAAAAAAAAATACTGTCTTTCTCAAATTCTCTTTTTGGTTAGAATGTTTTGATCAGTAGATTTGTACATAAAAACAGTAATATTCAGTATTATAATCATTAAAACCACTTACGGCAGTTTAAATGATTTTGATATCTAGACATTTCTGGAGATGCAGAGTTTGTCTCACAGCATGGAAAAAGGAATTGAAATGGAGTTCAAATTCTGGCTGAAGGAGTTTGTATTCATTGTTAATACTCCTGGGAGAGGCATGATATGACCTCTCTTTATAGGTCAGTACACTAGTATTGGTACCATTTAACATAGTACAACCTGCTACATGTTGTTTAGATAGATAGGCAACGCTAATGAATCCCCATGACTTAAAAACAAAATGAACTGAACCTGGTATCCTATGAATCTACTACATCAGTAGATAATTTTAATTTTGAAAAGACATTTTGACAAATCAAATCTGACTTTTTTTTCCATTTTAGTAAACAACTTAATTGACAGAGAATAAATCTTTTACAATAAGAATAATTAAAGAAATCTAACTCAAATCATGTCATGAGTTTTGTAACCTGTTAGGGTCATAGGGTCACCACAGGTACTGCAATAGTTGCGTGTCAGGGGAGAGTCAGCTTGATAAAGTTCATCCTCTGGCTGGCTTTTTGTTTTGAGTTTTCATTATCCTAGACAGGGTGACACCTAAATGCAATCAGCCCAGCTATTTAACCCATAGCTTGGTGTGGAGCAATTATGTATTCATACCATTCCCGAGGGTATTTGTGCAAAATGAACATAAGGAACACCAATAGCATTCAAATTTGGTTCACCAATTCCCCCCAGTCACTAACCATTACCCTACTCACTCATCTGACACATCTAATTCATTAAAATGTTAGACACTTTTGTCAGTTACCTATTCTGACTTCAGATTTTAATATTCAACGCAATAATAAAAATCATTGAAATTTAAATTTCATTAAAATGATTAGAAAAATACATCCTTATACAAACAATGTAAAATTTAAATCATATCTTTTAAATATTTCTCTTGTACAATAATGAGCATGAAAAAAAAAAAAAAACAAAACAAAAAAAAACAAAGCAATTAGAAACAAAAATCAGATAATTGGGTATTTCAAAGATTTAAGCAATGATGATGAGAAT
>OZ038509.1:14415902-14435902 GCA_964036315.1 Acanthosepion esculentum | reverse complement strand
CCTTATGAGTTTGGCATAAAATCTCAGGAATTCTATTCGTTCTGTCATTCTGCAGAAGATCCAAGTTGCAAATCGGTCTTTTATTAACACATGTAACTTCATAGCATAACTTACATTCTATGATGAGGAACAATAAGACCAAAGCTGTTTTCTATTTGTTGATGTGATATATGATATAAGCTAAAGAGATGTAAAAGTATATTGTGCTGGAATTTATAAAACTACATATATGAACAGACTTCTGCATATATAACCTATTTTGAAGTTGTTTATTTTTAAACTGGAGTAGCAGAAACAATGTACACATTTGTCTCTTATGAAACTATGCAAGAAGTCAAGGACCAAGGCCATGATTGAGTAATGAACAGCTCCAAGTGTCAAGTGGAAAATACAATAAAATATTATTAAGATCTACCTTTAGGGTTTTTCTGGTTTTATTGATGGATTTATTTTCTACGGTTTATCAAACCTTTGTAGGTTATTCAAAGCCAAATATTTTTAGATCCTAAGAATTTTTTTGTTTTTGTTGAGATAATAATGGTTTAGTAATACAAGTTTTACTAATTAACCCATAGCTGGGGTAGAAGAGGGGGGGGGTAAATACATTTCCCAAGGTTATTTGTGTGTAAGTGAATATAACGAACCCAATAGGAATTGGAACATGGCACTTTAATTAATAATTCTGAGCCATAATCTATTACAACACCTGCATACCCAAGCTTACAGCACCTGGCATTGCCAAGCAAGTCACCCATCTAGGTACTGACCAGAATCAACATTGCTTAACTTCAGTGATTGTACAGGAACTGGAGTTTCGACATGATGTGGCTGTAAGCCATTTTTTTTCTGGAAACTTAAACATGTTTAAGAAGTTAGTGTGCACAGTGCCTGCAGATGTCCAACAGAAATTGATGTGCAATATGTGCGGACACTATCTTCTCTCAATGCCAGGTTTGGTAAACCACCTAAATGATGCATGGGACAAGAAGGAATTAAGCAGCTTGCGAGCAAGTTTTGCCACCACATCTACCACAGCATACCTGTCCTACATGTGGCTTACTATATAAGTCAGCTGGTGGTTTGACCAGACATTCCAAAATACATAAAGATATATTTCAGCTGGTGACCTAGAAAGATGGATAGTTCAAGTGTCACATCTACAAATGATCATGAACAACCAAGTCTGGGCTAAAGGGTCATATATGTGCATACTATTGTGCAGTGATCAATGAAGAGATGGTATTCTTCCAACAAGAGAGTGCAATCATCACACACACACACACACACACACATATGTATGTATATATACTTACATACATACATACATTAGTTATTTAACTATCCAACTTTAGCTGGTTGATTTTGTTTAACAGCATATCAGCCTGTATGTTTTATTTAATGTCGAAATCTGAATATTTTGTATGTAATTTTATGCTTTCAACTAGATATTTTGTACATAATTTTATATTTTCAGAGTAAAGGTAAGTTTTTTAGATATATATTTTGTAGGTCATAAAATGTATTGTTGGTAATTTTACTATGAAAATGTATTTTAATATTTTTTGTTTTTTAATTTTGCTATAAAAAAATGTATTGTTGGTCCTTTTATTATAAAAAATATACTATTTGGAAGTTTACTATTTGCCCATAACTGAAATCCTAACTAGTGCTATCACCCTGGTCAAGGTGGACCTGGGAACAACAACAATTAAGAGGTGGTTCCATGCCCCTCAAAACCTCCAATCTCCCAATCAGAGGCCTTGCTTCCGGATGATGTTTATCATCATACCTGGGACGATTCTCCAACCTTGAACACAATTATTAAATACATAAGTTGTATTTATTGCAACACTTTGAAAATATGTTTGTGTGTGTGTGGGTTGTGTGTAAAAAAAAAGTGTAAAAATACTACATTGGTCCTAAGCAGAAAGCAACAATAGCAGAGCACATAGATTATTCCAATCATTTGTAGAAGAGCCAATTCTTATGTGAATAATCCACTTATTTTTTATAGATATTAAGCTAGTTTCTGAATAAATAGTAGAAAAGAAGTGTTTGCATTTATTAAGGTTTAAATGAATATTCTGAAATTAATATTGAAGTAAATCAAGAAATGTTTGGGAAAATTAACTTGGATTTTAATCATGAATGAAAAATGAACAAAAGGAGTTATTTTTGTTTAATGTTTTTGAAACAAATCCAGTTACTCTAAGCTAAAAAACAGTTTATTGGCTATAACTGTAATTTTCCAAGTACAACTGATGACTCTACAGATATTTAAGTATATATAAATCAATACATACACACATATATCTATGTACAATGTTAAGTTCTACCTAGAATTATGGGTTATTAAAAATTACCATGTACTGTAAGTATAACAGCAGGTCTTGACAGGTGATCTATGGTAAATACTTTTGGCATTTAGATGATTCATGTGACCTGCAAGCTGTCCACATTCATCAAATGGTGTCTTTAGTTTGGGGGCCTTTACCAGGATAAATTTTGTTGTATGGGTAGCTTCTGCAGAGACAGGTGTTTCTGCTTTTTAGAAAATTTGTGTGGAAGAGATAAAGACAGAGAGGAAGTCTAGATATAAGTAATAATAAATAGATATAAAAGTAATAATAAAAAGGTGGGTGGATTATACAGAGAAGGAAAAATGAAGAGTTCAGATTAAATAAATAAAAAAAAAAATAAAGTGCTAATAGAAAAGATAGTGTTTTGATTAGAAAATTCCTTAATTAGATTGAGTTTGGATATGAATGAATACAAAGAAACTGTGATCAAGTGTGTCAAGGTTGATGTTTGCAATTAGTTTCAGCATGACTGAAACTTACAAGGATTTGACTAAAACTTACAAGGATTTTCAAAATCAAGATTTATGTTTAAAGCATTTGGACTCTAGGAAAGGGTTAGAAAAATGATTTTTTTAATTTTTTCTTTTTTCTAAGATCACGTTACTTCAGAAGACAGCCGATCATCGCCCTGCACAGATTCATTTAATACGTGTGACTTGCCATTAGTTCTGTTGCCTTATCCAGTTTGTGAGGGAGTTTTTCTCTGAAACAAGCTGCCATACAAAGTTAAAGAACCTCGTCTACCCTGCTATTTATTTCATGGCTGGAAGGAGGGTGAAAAGATGGATTCATATCTTTCCTAAGAGCAGAAATGTGAAGCGAATACTAATGACTATGCTGGAATTTGCTTACCAATTGCACTTTTTGTGTCATTAACAATTCAAAGAACACAATTTCTATCATCATTAAAAACAGGAAGAATTTATACAATAATAATCATTTAGATTTAATAATATTTTCTGTTTTCAATATTTATTCTAACCAAAGTAAATTTACTTAATGATAAAGTCATAAATTTCCTCTAATGATAAAATATCAAACTCTTCTGTTCATCAAAAAGATTGTTCCATTTTTGTTGTTAGGTAGCAGCATTTAGTTTTAACTTCAATCGAAAAAAATTAAAAAGGGTCTGGAATTGGTTAAGAGAAATTAGTTATCCACTATGATACTGTGTAACTGTACGTTTCTTTCATGACCAGATAAAAACAGTTACCACTTTGCTTAGAAGTATTCACTTATCTCCCTTATTCATCAGACAATGTATTTTCAGATGATTATCATTATTGTATTTAATTCCATAAAAGGTATTTGATATGATGGAATAACCTGCCAGTCCCATGAGTAGCGGCACTATAGGTGGTAACCACCTATAAGTATCTGTGAGGACAGCGGACAGGAGAGTCAAGCTGGGATCTGCAAGACTAGCGACCTTCCAATAGCAGCACGCACACAACTGTACTGACTTGTGATGACCGTGCGCATAACTATTTCTTCTTTGCTTGTTGTACTGGTTTCTACAATAAACCTATTACTATTTATCCACAGTGTTTGTCCATTCCATATTCCTATTAGCACCAAATATAACAGTATTTACTTTTAAAAAAGAAAAGGAATAGACATTTCATTAAGAAAAAAGAATTTCCTTAAAAAACAAAAGAAAAAAGTCATTTCTTTAAAAGAAAAAAAAGAGACATTTCTTAAAAAAAAAAAAAAAAAAAGAGAAAGAAAGACATTTCATTAAAAAAGTATTTGATTTTACATTTGAAGAATCACTGGAGATAAATTATTTAAATTTTTTGTAGGCAAGGAGTAATGTTGAAAAAAAGCAAAAAAAAAAAAAAAAGCAGAGACAATGACAGGCATTTAGTTCTTAACTAGTTTACAAAAATTATACTTTTTGAGGAATTTATTATTTACACTATTATAACATTCCAATGAACTTGGACAAAATGTAGTCAACCATAACAGAATGTCATAAACTGTTGTCAAATAACTCTGATTTTAGATGATGGTTGTGATGCAAGGAGTTAGGAGCACACAATAACCGGATATTCTTATGAAGTAATTAGAGTTTCCACACCTAGCAATCAGAATAGGCAGCAAACCGTGAAAGACAAATCTAAAGTGTAGGGGGTTCATTTGTTGAGCTTGAAGTTCATTCAACCAGGTTATAGGGAATAAGATATTGTTGCTGGGATTAAGGGACTTTCTACTTGCATAATCTTTGAATATTAATATAAAAAATAAACACCAGTGTTAAAATTTGCTGTATATAAACCTACAACTGATCATAAAGTAATCTACTTTTTCTGTTTGAATTTAAGGCTACATGACATTATACACAGATGAATGCTTCAAAGGAAATATATAATTTTAAAATTTTTATTGCAGATAAAAAAAATAGGGGAGGGGGGAGTAGCAAAAAAAAAAAAAAAAATTCTTGGCCCAACCCCAAATTTGGTCAAATAACCAAATCAATATCAGTTTTCTCAAGAGAAAAAAAAAAAAATTATCTTTTCATTTTTTGATTACTCAAGTAACAGTTACAGGAAATATGTAAGCTTTAAAAATTTAGAAATATGTAAACTTTAAAAATTCAAATGTAAAAATAAAAAAAAATTTCAATCAATTTATTACTGACAAGATTTAAATTTTTTCAATGAATAATTGTCAATTATTTATTTCTAAATAGTATTTCTTTCATCTTATTTCTCTTGCTTTTACATCTCATCATAAGTTTAAGTTATTTTTTATTTCATGTTGTTTACAATAAACTTGCCACAGACAGACATTGATGGAGTAGTAGCAAACTGAGTGGGCAGTGGTAAGAAAAACTAAAAAGTTGATGATCTATTAAAAACAAAAAAAAAACAAACATTAAATTTCTAAATGTTTATACATATACAAAAACAATTCAAAATTCTTTTTAAAATACTCAGGGTCATCAGATTGTAATAAGCTTGATGATATATGATTAGTAAATATAGTTTTACTTAATAACAATATTCCCTATTGAAATTGAATTTTAAGAGATTTAAAAATATTATAAATTATTAAAATTGTAAAAAAAGTGAAAACAAATCTTGAAGAAAATTTTTTTCTTAAGACAACATTGTCCTTAACATATATTATTCATAAAAGCAATTAAAAGCTACTGTAATTAAATAATGTCTTAGTTTCATTGCATTTTTTATTTTACAATTTAGAACAGATTCTCTAAGACAGAGCCCTATTTTACGAAAAAAAAGTTGATTTAAATATAGTCACTAAAAATTATCTTGCTGGATTTCTTGAGTTTTCATAAAATTAAGTGAGGTGAAACACATGCAAAAACCAAATTTTACTAAGATTTTCTAAAAAAAAAAAAAATTCTAAATTAATTTAATTTGTGAATAAGTCCTGAAATTTTCATTAAAATCTGACAATTATTTGATTTTTGCAAGAATTTCCAAATTAATATGCCTTTCACAACAAAAGAGATGCTAAAATTTGCTATGCTAATTTATAGCCCATCACAAAAAAAAACAAGATTTTTAATCAAAATTTTGAATGTTCTAAAAAGGATTAAAAATTTAATTAAATATCCAAAAAATACTTTGATCTTTCCTTTTTAAGATTTTAACTTTGTTTTCATTAAGTTTGGAGCATTTTTTCATCATGGTATGCTAATTTTTTTCGATTTTGTGGAGGTATCAATATAAAACCAGATAGTTCATGATATCTCGTTTATAGAAAAAAAGTTATATAAAATGTTCCTCTTTTGCATCAAAGAATAAATATAGATTCAGATATTCACATTACAAGTTGCTTTCGAAACAAATTGCTTTTGGAGAATTATCAGATGAAAAATTCATTAACAAATTGTGAATCTTGTCCAAATTTCTGAGATAAAGCATTGCTTTTAATCTTTGAACAATTTCCTTTGCATCTTATTTTGTAGATTTTTATCACAATACTCAAGTTGTTTTTTATATTCTATGACCTTGAGTTATAGAATATAAAGCAAAATAAAAATAAAAAAACAAGTAGTCAAAAGTGAATAAATTTGTTATTGATTAAATTTGTAAAAATCCATAATTTTTCTATTAATGTGCACAGAAATATGTTTTGGAAATGAAATAGGAAAAGCTAAGTTTGTTCAGGAAAAGATTAATATACATACAGCTAAAATAAGATAAAAATAATTAACCATAGATGCTGCTTAGGTGAGAAATTAATTCTTGCAGCTGATTGGCACTACATTTGTTGAAATTATTATATCAAAACAAAGTAGTGTCATTTCTTTTTTTTTTTTACAACTTGCTTCAATTAAAATAAAATTTATATGTGTGTGTGTGTGTGTGTGTGCTCATACAAATAGTAGGAATAAATGCTAAAGCTTAAAATATACAATAAACTTAGGGCTCAATGCCAAAGTCAACAGAGCCTAAATATAATATAATAATATTATCAATAACAAAATCTGCTACTCAGAATTTCATATAATAACAATCATCAGCCAGAAGCCAAGTAGCAGATTTTGTTATTGATAATATATATATATATATATATATATATATATATATATATATTTGTGTATTTAGGCAGCAAACCTTCTTTCATGCACATTTCATTAAAAACGACTGACAAGGTGCTTTTATTTAGTTTTTTTTTTTCGTGCAATCTAATAATGTTTTTCTTTTCAGATGATAAATTATATAAAAACTGTCCGAATGTTCTTTTTATCCGAGCGCTTTCGGCTATACATTTAGCCCTTTTCAAGGATTATATTTCAACTGTTAGAATTAGAAATAGTTTGTTATATGTATGTTTTATAAAATGTTTAATTTTTTTTTTGTTGTTGTTTCAAAACACGGTCAAGATATTATGTCCATGTTCAAAGTTAATATTATTAAGTGTTGGTTTGTTTGTTTTTATTAATAAGGCTTCCATTATTTTAGCCTTTTTTTGCATGTGGATGATGCTATTATATTAGTGTTGTCAACAAGTATGTTGCAAATAGTGTCGGGTAGGTCTCCATGAATATTTAAATGAGATCTAATTGAGCTATTGTCAGAAAGGTGTAGAGTGAGTCTGTGTGTCAAACATGTTGTAGTGTGGCCTATATAATTATTTACGAAAGTTGATTCTTGAGGAATACAATTCCTTAATGGGCATTTGAATTCGTAAATAATATTTGCTCTATTTAATTTTGTTCTAGGAGGTGAATTGTTATTTTTAACTATAAGGTTAGAGGTTTTAAATTTTTTATAATAAATAATTAATCTAATTTTTTTGCTATTGTCAACTGGTGTTATGCATTTTTTTATAATGTTATTAATTCTGCATTCATCCTGTTTATAATTTTCGTTCATCTGATTTTTATAAAAAATATTAATATTATTGTTTATGTTTCTATTCTCGCCGTTGCTATTAGTTACCTTGGACAAGAAATGCCTAAAGTGGAAATCCAACAATTGATTAGGAAATCCGTTATTAATCAGCATTTGCTTTATATTTTTTAATTCATTAAAGAAAAGCGTACGAGGGGATGACTTCTCGTGTGCTCGCGTGAGGAAATTCTTAATAACACCTATTTTATATCTAAGAGGGCATTCGCTAGAGAAATTAAGATGACAAGAGTCTTTACTAGTTGTTTTTTTATAAACAGAAGTTTTAAAAGTATTATTACTAAAATCGACGAGAACATCTGAGAAAGGAAGTTTATTTTTTTCACTAATTTCATAAGTAAAATTTAGGACAGAATTTTGTTGAAATGTAGTTTTCAGATTTTCTATTTCTTTCTTGTTTTCAGCCAAAATAAAAATACCGTCAACATAACGAACATATATTTTAGGTTTAATAACTTTAGTAAAAACTTTGTTTTCAACATAGGACATATAATAATTGGAGAAGCACGGCCCGATAGGGTTTCCTATACTTACTCCATCAGTTTGTGTGTAAATAGTACCATTCTGGCTATAAAAAGGTACTCTAGTGGTGCAAGCAAGCAGTAGTTTTCTTAAAATATTGGGTTGGATTTATGGAGGTGGAATTGAATTATTTTTATACACCGAATTAATGATAATATCAATAGTTCCGGAGACAGGAAGATTAGTAAATAAATTTTCTACATCAAGTGACGCAAGAATGCCGTGGTTAGTTTTTACTTTTGTGCTTTTAAGTATTTGGAAGAATTCATGGGTAGATTTAATGCTATAGTTAGTAGGGAGATATGGGGTAATAATATCATTGAGAAATTTTGATAGTTGGTATATGTATGTTGGAATCTGAGAAATAATAGGTTGTAATGGGTATCCTGGTTTGTGTATTTTAACATTACCATATAAGTAGCCAGGTTGGTAATCTCCAATAATTTTGTTTATTTTTAAGGATCCTGCAGCAGCATTGTTGGATGCTATAAGTTTATTAACATATTTCTTTAGAGGTTCTTATTCAATTTTTAAATTTAGTATGATCATCAATAAGATGCTGAAGTTTTTTGTTGATAATCCAATTTATCCAAAATTACGTAAATATTGGATTTATCCGCCTTTCTGATTACTATAATAGGTTTTTTTTTTCAATTCTGTAGCAGCAATTTTGAGTTTTGTTGGAATGTTCTTGTTTCTATTACGTCAGTTGTTTTTAAAGAAATGTGCACACATATATAATATATATATATATATATATATATATATATATATATATATATATATATATATATATAAAAAGGAGTAATGGATTTTTTTAATCCAACAGATTTTATCAGTTAAATTTTTTAAGATACCCATTTTTGAGTAGATACTCAGTTTATATATAGAATATTTGAAGAAACTTATTAAAGAAGATATGTGGGGATGTGTCTTTTCCTTAATAAGATTTCTCAAATATTCAGGTTAGTAGACAAAAATATTGTGCAATAAATAAACTCAAATATGAGTACCCACTAGAAATAACTTTTAACCAATAATATAATACTTCAACTGCTTTTTTTTAGCGGATACCACTATTTAAAATAGACACTCCACTTTTATTTTAAACAGTGTAAGCTCCTCTCAAATATTAATAAAGCAAATGTTGCTGGTCTGTTCACTCTGTGGCCAAGCAGTCTAAGGCTGCTGGATCAGATGGTGGTTTCTCCTACAAAGGGGGATGGAGGTTAGAACCCAGCTAGAGAGCACATTTTCTTTAAGATTTCTGGAGCGCTCAGATTGGGCAAAAGATATAATATACTGTTTAAAATAAAAATGGGAGCATCTATTTCAAATACTGGTATCCACTAAACGAAGTAATAAAAATGTGAGATTTAAAATAAACCTAGTAATTCTTTAGAAATATATATGATAAAAAATATAGTTTTGAGCTATGCTATATTTATGGTCAAAAGTGCTCAATATCAGGATCGAGCATGTGTAAATATAAATGTTGACATAGACATCAACAATGAGTAGCGACAGTCTGTTTCATACGTGAATGCAATCTTCAGACTGTGTGTGTTGTGAAGATGGCGCTCAATGTCATGTTGTCTTGTATAGATTGCATTCTTGTCACCACTCGCTGTTTACCAAAGTGTTCACTTTTATCTATCTTCTATCTATATACAAAATTCTGTGACTTCTGTTAGTCTGTTCGTCCATCACACCTAAAATAGTAAACACTGACTGATTGAAACCAAATTTTGGGGAGAGGTGCAAACAGGTAATGGTGTAAAAAGTACAGTTCATTTTACTAGGGTGCATAGCTTAGTACAATAAATTTTCACACATGTTTTTTTTTGTTTTTGAAAAATGCAGAGTTTTATTATTTAACATACAAAATATTCACACTATTTTAAAAACAATTTAACGATCAAAATAAATACTTATTTAATAAAAATTTAGTATTGTTTTTTGCATATTGTTTTTTAAAAGTTTTTATATATATTTCTGGTAAAATAAAATGAACAGTAGTAGCACTGTAAATATAATAGGGAGAGTTTTAAATGCACTGAGGAAGCAACAACTTCAACAATATTAAATATTGTGGGGATTTCAACACACGCCAGCATGTTGCAAAAAAAAAAAAAAAAAAAATGATAGTATCTAAAAAGAAAACAAAAAAAAAAACACTTAAATATACAATCCCCTATGGAGAAAGATACCTTATTTATCTCTTTATTACAACAGCCTCCAGTGCAAAGAATGACTCAAAATTCTGCAGGCTGTTGTAATAAAAGAGACAAAGATACCTTAATCTTTCTTCATTGGGGATCATAAACATAAAAAATTAGGATATCAGCTAATTCTACTACCTTGGTTTCAACCTTTTGGTATCTTGAGGCAATGTTGGTCAATTGGTTTCCTAACACTTTATTTAAAAAAAAAAATAATTTATGAACGCTATATATTTTTAAAAATAAATAAATGAATAATTGCATGGTGAGGTATGGTAGAAGATGAGGAGTAGGAAGAGGAGGGAAACGGCAAGTGTATTGGAAATATATCAGTGGTGGGGGGAATGAAATGTACATATCTTCTTTTCATCCCGCTTCATATGTACTCAAAAGAAATTCCTTCAGTAAAATAAATTTCAAAGACAAAAAGAATATGAAAGGACTTTAAAAGAAGATTGGCATAAAACCAAACTGGACTTTAAACCTCAAACAAAAGAACAATTTAAGGAAAAGAAAAATTATTATATCTATCTTCTATCTATATATAAAATTCTGTGATTTTTTATCTTAGATGTCAAGTGTAAAATAGGGAAAATATTTTTCAAATTACTTAAACACTTTCCTCAAAATTCCGAATTACACAAAATATTTAATAAAAACACAGTTAAATTAAGCTACAGCTGTACTAGTAATTTAGAAATCACAATAAAAAGACAAAATGCTAGAAATTTCAAAACTTATGTGCAGCATAACATCGTTAACAGTGAAATATGCAATTGTAGAAATAAAAATAGATGTTCATTAGACGGAGTTTGCAAAACGGAAGCAGTAATTTATAAAGCAGAAGTAATAGATATAAATGGCCAGAAAAAATATACATAGGGTGTACTGAGGTGGTCGAATCACAAGTCATCTTTTAAGTTAAAAAAACCTTAAGAATTCTACTAAACTAGCCAAATATGTGTGGAAATTAAAGTAAAAAAAAATTAAAAACTTATCTGATTGTAAACAGGAAAATGTTAAAAAAGTAAAACCTTACAACAATCATAGTAATATCTATAACCTTTGTCAACAAGAATAGTTAGCTATAATAACATTTCCAGACTAAAAAAAAACTTTTGAATGAGAGATCAGAAATTATGACACATTGTATACATACTAAAAAGTTTCTTTTGTGTTCATATAAAGTGGGATAGAGACATTTTTTCCTTTAGGAATCTTTCGGGCCAATACTTCATCAGAAGGAAAATGTTGGTGTAATTGATGATGAAAACGAGATAATATTTGCAGTAATAAAAAAAAGAGATGAGGAGGAAAAATTGTGGAATATGATTAAAATATATTTATTGGTAAAATAATTTAAGGATTAAAAAATAATTAGTTCCATGTGAGTGTAAAATGGAAAAATAGTACTCACGAACCTTCTAAAAGATTAAGGGAGTAAATGAAATGCTCCTTCTGTTTTCACAGAGCCGGTTGATGTAATTTGATGTGGGCTGCTTCAAGCAGACATAAATGATGAGCGGGCCAGGCTCTGTGCAAAACTGAGACACCAGCACATATGATTTGATTATAGTGGTGAAGGCTTTGTGCAGAACCAACCACACTTTTTGAAGGGCTGAATACAGAGACCTGGTGCACTACATGCCACAAAGTCCCCAAATGATACTCCACAAGTTTTGAATTCAGAGTTGTCCTTCTCCTAGACAAGTTGCCATGCAAGGCTACAGAACCCAGTCTATCCTGCTCTTTACCTATAGCTTGAGGGATAAGAAGAGGATTAATACCCTTCCCAGGGTTATTAACACATAAGTGAATGTAATGGATTCAACTGGAATTTGAACTCTGCTCTGTGATTCCTCAATCCGAGCTGCTATCCACTACTCCACTGTGCCTCCACACACACACACACACACACACACACACACGTGAATACAGGGGAAAAAAATTTAAGCATGATAGTTACTTCTTGCTTATGATGTTAAATCAACATTGCTTTCCTTCTGGATAATGGTAAGATTAAGAAAAAATATCAATAGTGTGCCTTGTCTTCATATCATCTTAAAACTTTTAAAATGAACTTTAATCTGGGAAGTTGAGATAAAAAAACAAAATAAAAATAAAATTTTTCAGAGAAGTTTTTTTTATTTTTTAGTACCTATACAGACTTCTAATATTTTTTTAAATATCCATCCAGACTTGTAACATCAGGATTTAAATTTTTTTTTTTATCTATGCAGACTTGGCACAGGAGTTTAACTGAAAGGAAATGACCAGTTTTTTTTTTTTAATATAATTAATCAAAAAAGAATGGATACAAACACAATATCAGTGAATTTTATTAATTCTGGGATTTGAAGCTTCTTTTTTTTTCCTCCTGATACAGAGACGAAGGCATAAAATTCTTTTAGAAAATTAAGTGTAAACATACTATCAGTTAAGAGACAAGACTTATATGATGCAAGGTTGGTGATAATTATTATCAATTTAGTAATATTTTAAATATTTTTATAAAAAAATAGCAATAAAACACCTTCTTTTTCCTTAGTCTGTCTTACCTACAGATTTGGCCATGAATTCCATTTATGATCCATCACCTGAATAATGGTCTGAGAGTTGTGAATAAAAAGAAATTTTGAGTTAAAAATTAATTAGTAGCCATTTTGAGTTAGTTGAGCAACTAACAAGCTCCTTTCACATGTCTCAGTAAGTATTTATTCATGCTTACAGTGTTTTTGGAAAAGTAGCTCTGACAGAGCTCATCTCTCTTGGAATCAGACCACAGTGGATGTCCTTGGACTCAAAGGCACACCTTAGTCATAGACCTATGGCCACCGATTCCAGATTTCACAATGCTTTATATAAAAAATTATAACATTACCACTCATACTATTAGCATATTGCACGACTTGTCTAAAAAAATTACTCTTTAATTCCCTTATATGTTGATATGGCTGACTTTACAAGTAATTACTGATAAATGTACAAACTGTTTGAAACCTGAATTTTTCTTTTTTGAGGAAAGTGCATCATGACCTTATCATTGTAGCACCTGGAACAGAATTTAATGTATCAAATTTGCAGTTCAGTTTCCAAAACCACATAATGATGTATCAACAGAAGTCGCCTAAAAAATAAAATCTATGTATTCATATATGAGTTAAACTGGCTACATGCAATGAGAAACTGCAATTATAGGATTTTTAAATTTTTTTTATTTATTTCTATTTATGAGGATATTACAGTGTCTATTAATGTTTATATTAGACAATGTTGTTTCAATGTTGTATATTTGTTGTTGCAATAATACTTCAGCGGAACAATTCTTCAGTCTTTATCAGTAGTAATCACTGAGAACAAAAAGTCCAGAATGCAACAGAGTCAGAAATTGATTAATATACCCACCAGCCTAGGTACACCAAGTGCCCACATGATTCCAAATTCTACCAAAGAGGTGAGCTAAGGAAAGTAAACAATCCCATGTTGAAATTTGTAGACAGGCCTATACATGCTTCCTCCTTCAGTTTCCTCACTCCCCAGCTATTAACAAACAATTTGCGTTACCTGTTTTCTGGAGTTTGGTTTCCTTTTTTTTTTCTCTCTCTCTCCTTATGGAGTACATGTGATAAAGGCTGAATAATGGAATTGGTTGAAAAAGTGTGTTAACAACAGCAAATATATAAAGAAGAGGTTTGAGTGTCAAAACTATGTTGAATATATTAATGACGCTGTTGAGAATCATAGACAAGTTATTAAAGCTTAAAGAAAAAAAACAGTCACATGAATTAGTTATCAAATCAAACTATTTTTGTTTTTGATAAATTCATAAAATAATGCTTCAAAAGCAAATAATATTCCTTTTGCATAAAGATTTATGAGAGATATTAAATTACAAATTTAAAAAGAAAAATCTAAGTTGAGCTAATATTTTTTAATGCCATGTACATTCAGGACATTGGCAATCATGATTCACCACAGATTTTTCTTTTTTTTTTATATATATTATCTGTGATTTTCATGTACTGCCTGGTTCACACACCTTCCCTATCTTTTGAACAGGAGTAGAGCTTTATTTCTTGTTTCCAGTTTGGGAGAGGGTTTCTTCTTCTCTCTTTTGAAACCTTAATAAGAGTGGCTGTCATGACTTTTATAGAAAAAAATTTTTTTTTTAAATTCTAAGCTAATATTTTTTTTAATGCTATGTCCATTCAGGACATCGGCGAACATGACTCTCCACAGGTTCTTTTTCTTTATTATCTGTCAATTGCCATGACTTCTTGGGAAAGATAGTAGAGTGGTTTCCCGCTCCTTTCACCATAATTTTGAATTCACAGTTGTCATTCACTATCATGACTCTCCACCAATTCCTTCTTTATTATTTCAGAATTGCTCTAACTTCTTGGGAAAAGACAGGAGTGGTTTCTTGTTAGCTTCTCTATAGTTTGGAATTCAGAGTCTTCCTTGTCTTAGACATGTTGCCACTCAAGACTAGAGAACACAGTCTACACCATCATTTAGCCCATGACTGAAGGGTGGAGAGAAGAGATGGGTTTATGCCTTTCTCATGCTGACATATCTTGTTTTTTTTTGTTTTTTTTTTTAAATTTCAGTTTGTAAAATAAAAAACGTATGTCATATAGAAATCCAGAGGTAGTAACAGTGAAGAACATTTGTAGATACTGTCTCAAAAACAAGACAACTGCAAAAGAAGAAGGGCTTCTTTGAATATGATCACTGAAGTTAAGCAACTTCGAGCTTGGTCATTACCTAGATGGATAACCATTTGGGCATACCAGGTGCTGTGAGCTTGGATATGCCGGTGGTGTTATGAATAGTGCCACAGAATTGGAAACTTGAGAACAGAGTTTCACTTCCAGTCAAATTCATTATATTCACTTATGCGCAAATACTCTTGAGAGAAGTATGAATCCACCTCTTCTCCCCAACCCAAGGGTTAATTTGTAGGTTTTTGTATCAGTAAATCATTATCTCCAACAATTTCTTTCAGTCTAAAAATCTTTTCTGGCTTTAAATAACCTGCTAAGGGGTGATAAGACATAGAAAACAAATAAAACAATCAATGAAATACTGATTAGCTACACAGACATGTCTTTTAGATTTACTTCTATTCCTGGAATATAAATGTATAGATATCATGTCCACAAAGTGAGGGAACAGTTTATATATTGATTGTAATATAGAATTGATCCCCCTTTTTATATCAACATTATAATTTATTTGTTTATCAAATTCTGATAGTCCACCTCTTCTCCCCCAGCTATGGATTAATTAATAAAACTTGTATCAGTAAATCATTATCTCCAAAAAAATTCTTACAATCTAAAAATATTTTCTGGCTTTAAATAACCTGTAATAGGTTGATAAGCCGTAAAAAAACAAATCAAAAGAAAAAAATAATAGAAAGTAATAAATTGCCGAAACTATTGCATTCCTTTAAAATATCAGACAAGATATTTGCTTAATATTTTATAACAGTTATTACAATTTAGCATTAGATATCTATTTAAAAAAAAAAAATGGTTGTTTTGGCTAAAACTAATGAACGATAAGATAACACATGTGAAATACAAGTTTAATCAGGAATGCAGAAAGTGATTCACTTGTTTACAAAAGACATTCAATTCTGCTGGATGGAGAGAAAAATAAATAAAATTCCTATAATGCAGCAAAGTGTTGCATTTATTTGCAATGAGATTTCTTAGCAATTGTTGTGTAGCAAGCTGAAAGGTAAAAAAAAAAGGTCACGGAGAACAAAAGATGAAGAGATAAAAATTTTGTGTTTGTGATTTTATTCTTTACCTGACACTAAACCGTTAAAAGCAGCTGCATATAAAATGGTTCTCTAAATACTTTTGTTGAAACTAGCTTTTCTGATTTCAAAGAACACAAGTTAGTGACGTTTTTGTCTATTTTAGATTCCTCATGTTAAGTGTTTAAAGTCAAACCAATAACTAAATTTTAAACTCCATGTGAATTTCAAGTACCAACCTTCCATAATGCATTTATAGATTGCTTAAAGAAAAAAATTACATGAAGAGGATGTATATTTGAAATAACACATTTTACAAGTATATGATTTACTTTAAAAGAAGTAAGATTTACTTGAAATGGCTAGATGTAACTAAGTTCATGCTAACAGTTTTTTCTATCACACTTCTTGCTTGTGGAACTCTCTTCCAGTTTCTTGCTTCCCAGTCAACTTTGATTATCAAAAATTTAAATGCAATGTCAATCATTATCTTTTGTTTTCTTAATTCTTGTTATTTCTCCTTAAGCATTTTTGTTCACTCATATTCTGTAACACTCAATAACTGCTGGTGTCTTAGTGGCTTTATTGAAAGGAGTAGAAAAAAAGAAAAAGAATTAACTATTTGATTTCACGCCATTTTTTTAAAGTAAGGCAAGAGAAAAATGGTCTATCAAATTTGGTACATAGAACAGAAAATCATGTCTGTTTTATTAATTAAATCTACCTGGACAAAATGAGGCCAGTTTTGAAGTGCTATTTTAAAATCAAATAAGTACCCTTTATTTCAACATTTTTAAAATCATTTCCTCTCAAGCCAGGCAATAAAGTCACTAAGACAAGGGATTACTGAGAGTGAAAGAAAGAGAGAAAAACATTGAGGAGAGTGAGAGAGAAAACATTAAACGACTAGGATTCAAAGAGACAGATGATGATGATAATGATGACTGTGCTGACTTATTACATACAGACGTTATTTTTATAGAGAGAAATTCTAATTACCGATGAAATCACAGTGCTGTTTTAGCTTGTCTTTTCTTAGAATTTCTAGAAACTGCTTCTTTCCAAAATATTTTGCCAAAACAATCACCACTTTTATGATATATTAATGATGATAATTATCTATGAGAGAGAGAGAGAGAGAGAGAGATTACAAAGAACCAGGTATGGCTCTGTACCCAAAACTATTTAAATTTTGTTTACTTGAGATCTTAGAATAAAAATGATTCTGCACTTTAAAACCTTACTAAGAATAGAAAGTCTGTTAATTTATTGAATGTATTTTGAAAGATCATCTCTAAATAGGTAAAGTGGTCTCATTTCTTGCATAATAAATAACCCATTGATAATAAATGATCTATTTGATGATACAGGGTTGGATAAGATCCATGGCTCAAACTGATTCTGGAATAGTTATTTTGCTCACATGTGGATTAGATTTTGAAAATTCCAAACGAAATGCTTTGAGAATCAGTTTTTAATTATTCATACAGATTTTTCATCACTTAAATGTTATTTTTAGTGGATACCCATATTTGAGTAGATGCTGTGTTCTTTATATTTTAAAAAAAATTTTCATTTAATGGCCAAAATATTAAAGAAATCATATTAAAGAAACATATACACTCTCTGGCAGGATTCAAACTTGAATCCCGCTTAGCAGGAGAAACCATCATTAGATCTGACATGCTTATACTGACTCAGCCACAAAGGACATTTCCAATCAAGCAAGGCTGAATAGTTCAAAATCCTTACCATCATAGATCATATAGAGTTGTGATACGTTTCATCAACATAGCAACATGGAGTATATAAGATGTAACAGAGAAAAATTTGATGTTTGCTTTATAGATAAAGAGTACAATTGTTATTGTTGCCATCATTATATAGCTTCTTTTTTTTTCTTTTTATAATATTCAGAGTTAAGCAAAAAATTGTTCTTGATGTGTTAGATTTCTTGTGAATAGTTGATTGGTTTGATTTTATTTAGTGACATATCAACCTGTGTGGGTTATTTAATGTCGAAATCTAAATATTTTGAACACGATTATAGTATGCCTTCAACTAAATATTTTGAACACGATTATAGTATGCCTTCAACTAAATATTTTGAACACGATTATAGTATGCCTTCAACTATAGATAAAATATATTGTTGGTCATTTTGCTATAAAATGTACTGTTAATAATTTTTTTTATATACAATTGTACTGCTGGTATTTTTACTATAAAAATGTATTTTTATATTTTTATAGTGTTTTGTTTTTGTTTGGGGGCTCACTATCTGGCTATAGTGAGTACCCTAACAGGGGTTACAGGGTGGACTTGGGAATAACAGCAATTACGATGTGGTTCAGATTTCTTGTGAAAAAAAAGTGATCTGAAGCAAGAGAGAAATCATTAAATTGATAAACGTCTGCATTCATTCAAAATTGGAATAACTATGCCGTTACAATATTCAGATAAAGATATTAAGTGACCTTTCCTAATAAACATAAAAGGCTAGACTCTAACATTTCCTTTCTTAGAAATATTTTTCACATTTTGGGGGGGGGGGGGAAAACTCATGAGAGAATAATAATATTAAAAACAAGGAAAATTATTGACATGATTGCATAATATTCACAATAATCCTTAATGAGTTTCTTCAAAATTGACAGAGCCAACAGAAAAATCTTGCAAATTAATAACTAGTAATTATTCAATTTTAGAGAACTCATAACAAATATTTTTAGATTTCTGAAAGTCATTAAAAGAAGAAAAAAAAAGATTTATATATGTGTGTGTGTGTATATATATATATATATATATATATATATATATATATATATATATATATATATTAGTAATAATAGCTGGCCACTTGTATTCGAGGATACCCGTCTACTAGGGTGGCTAGCCAATCCCTATTTCAGATGCTCGCTCAAGCACATTTGTTTTTGTTCGACACTCACAGAGCCAATCTGTGGTTTATACTGCAACTATTCTAAGCAGACCTTAGCTACAGTTTCTGGGAGAGAGGATTATCTAGCATGATCAACATTCTGAACAAAGGCAACACACTCAAACACTCGGTCACAGTGACTTGTGACTTTGTGCTAGCACAGCTATCGATGGCCCCCAATTGGTCTACCTGATTTCACTCAACGGGTGGTATGGTTCAACAGTGGTATTGGGTCAACCGGTGATATGTTTTTCAGGTACTTTCCAAAGGTGCTGCATGTTGGGATTGCTCCCTCCAGATCAATAACATTAGGAAGTCTACTTCCAGACAAATCAACCGTGGTGAGATTTGAACCCGGGTCTCATGGTCAGAAAGCAAACACTTGGCCACACACACACACACACACACACACACAGTCACTATTGTGCTAATTATCCTGACCACTGACCATGCCCAATTTATATATCTACTATATTTAGCTGCTTATAAAATACCCACCCCCCATGAAATATTTCCAAAAACCACCTTGCATTCTATAGATTGAAGATTGGTTTCAGTGGTATCAAGCACATTAACTTCTCTTCTAATTATTACATTCTAAATAGTTAACATAAATTTGGTACTTCTTTTTGGTCTGTGATGAATTTATTATGATTAGTCAAGTATTCTTGATGAAATACGTTATTTAATGGGTAAAATCAGGGATAGTAGGGAGGGCAATGAAGTATAAGGAAAATACTTTTCCAAATTCTTTCTACAAAATTTTGAGGTGGGACATTTAATGCATTGGAGATG